>OY288290.1:36475973-36694146 GCA_958450335.1 Hibiscus tridactylites
TCTCCCCGGCTTCTGGTTTCAACAAATGAGAAGATGAATTTCCATTCCCCGCACTGATGCTCCCATCAAAGCCATGATCGGAAAAGTTCAAGCATAAACTCTGCCCCTGCTGATGATTCTGCTGCTGATGACGATTTACAGTAGGAATAGAACTCGGATTCTCGGTTAAACTGCTGGAACTACGGTTGTCACAGAACTGAGTTGACTTCTGAACCGGCTGATTGCTAGTATTGTTGTTGTAGCCGTTGTTACTGCTTTCCTTAAGCTCGACTCCAGGATTTGGATCACTAATCCAAAGTGAAGAAGGATCATTTTCGCCTTCATCGGCGTTGTTACTCAGAGACCAAGAACCGGCTTCAATTCCGATTTTGAAATTAAACAAAACCCGGACCTTGTTCATCAGATCTGAGCTTTGCGTGATAAGTTCCGTTGACCCTAACTCAACAACTCCATTCGCCGACGGTATACAAACCATCGTTTGCAAACCGAAAACCTGAGCTTGCCTCGCTCTCTCGCACATGGAGCTCGCTAGCCGGTCTGACCCAGCAACCCAAAGCGGACTCGAATCGAAAAAGGCTTGCCCCGGAAGCCCGCTGCCGTTGACGAAAGACTGTGTCATGGAAACCAAAAAGAACCACTCGGTGTCGGTGACTTCTTCGTCGACGGAATCGTCGGCTGGAGCCGTGGATCCGGAAATCAAGGAGTTAAGTTCCCTGAGCACTTTTTTACGGTGCTCTTGTTCGGCGAGTGAAGAAGAAGAAGCCTTGGACTTACCTTTCCCTTTATCCTCTTCGCCTTTGTAATACCCATCGCCCCAACCGAGTACGGTAGTGGCGGAGTAATCATAGGATGACTGCCAAAAGATGGCGTAAGTCCAGCTGTGGCGAGCCCCTTCGATGAGGGCTTGGAGACGCTGTTGGAGAGACTCTTGATTGAGTTGGGACTTGGAAGGGTCGGTGGCAGCCGGAGTGGAAGTGGACGCAGAGGACTGCGGTGGTGGCCACATAGAAGAAAGATCAGAGCTCATGAAAGCTTCCATAACAGATGCATTGTCGTCCGTCCAGAGATTCATGGTGGGTGTTAGCTGATAGTCCGTCATTCCATAAGATTTCGCCAGATTTGTTAGGAGGAAGGAAGCAGAGACAAAGTGGGGATTGGATTAATTGGGGTTTGGTTTGGGATTTATGTGGAGTGAATTCCAGCTGATATTTTTGTTTTAGCGTGTGGATTTAAACCCCCCCCAAAAAGGTGGTTTCTAGTTTCTACGAAGGAAAGGGATACAAATCGGGCTTAATTGGCTTAGGTTAGACCACGTGGCGGCTTCCTGTTTCTCATGACTCAAGTTTGAGGAGCGTCAATTTTGTGGAGCTCTGTTTACTCCACTTCACTTCCCTCTACTCTCAACCTCAAATTATACAAACGTCCAACTTCTCCAAATTTTACTCTATTTTGTTTCTACTTTTTGTTAACACTTAGTCCGATTTGATATTGTTTTTAAAAAAGTACATTTAAAATGTATTTAGATAGAAATTTTAAAATGTTAGTAGTAAAATTTTAGTGTGACATTGATGTCAAGAAATATTTTAAAAAATAAAATATTTATTTTAAACATAATATTGTAAAGTAAAAATAAATAAATATAAATAAATAATATTTAAATTTATTATTATAAAATTTATTAAAATTATATATGAAATGTTTTGAAAATTGGATGGCATAATTACAGACCTTATATTGCAGCATCATTTCTTCGTCTTCATCTTTTTCATTGATAGATTTTTTTTAACTTTTAAGTTTATGAGTTTTGGGTTTATAGTTTTAGTGTTTAGTGGTTAATGTTTAGGTTTTAAGTTTTAAGGTTTTTTATTTTGTAGTTTAAGTTTAATGTTTTAGATTTAGAGTTTTAAGTTTAGGGTTAAATTATTTTTAATTAAAAATAGGTTCAAATTTAAATAATGTGTAAATATTGATAGTTAAATTTATTATTATTTTTCAAATTAGGACTAAATTGTTGGAATGTGTAAATATATAGGACTAAATATGTTATTATATAAAAATTATTAACTGTCACGTCATTTTCCTAACATACGTTAAGAGCTCAGTGGCCAAATTGAAGCAAATTATAAAGTTTAATAGTAATATTGAAGCAATTGAAAGTTTGGTTACCAAATTGAATAATTAACTAAAGTTTAGTGACCATTTGTGAACAATACCCTTAATTTTGGTCATGCGTCAGAGTTTTGGTCGATTGTACCGGACTCAAAATATTAAATACCTCCACCCGAACCTGAACTTGATCCAACTTTCAGTGTAAAAACTCGAACTTGACTCGGCCTGACATAAATATTTTTTTTTCATTTTTATTTGATGAAATATAGTGTTAATTGGAAAAAAATAGAGATGCGCATTATAATAATTATTTTATTTTTATTAGACAAAATAAAAAATAATTAAAAATATATATAAAGAGACATGCATTATAACAATTATACTAAAATATTTAAAATAAATTTAACTATTATTTTGAGTCGAATTAGATCAGGTAAAATATTTTCTACCTTAAAACATAAACGTGACTTGCATCCACACAAAAAATCGAATTGAACAGACCTAAATTCAATTTATTTTAAAAAAAAATCTTATAAAATCAATTCGGGTGAAAATCGTTATTTCTGGGGTCAAATGATCATCTCTTGATGGACCAAGCTTGGGACGCGATCGCATCCAAAGAGATTAAATCCTGGGGGTTATGGGGTCTCCTTTAGATTTTTAAAATTCGTAAATAGAATAATAATTGGTTCCAATTACTCTTGTGTCACATTTTTTTTAATAACAATGAAAAAGATAAATTATTGAGACACGTTTTGCTTTATGCTTTATAGTGATATTTTATTGGATAATTTGAACAACATTTTGTCGGAGCAGTTTGCATGTGAAAATACCCCCCTCCCCCTCTTTCTTTTGTCTTTTTCTTTTCTTATTTCCTATTCCGACTTTATCTTTTTGTTTAATTCAATGTCTAATCCAGTTTCTAACTGTTATTAGCAATTACATCCCATACTTCAACAATTTTATAATTAATTCCCTGTTTTATATTGCAACGATAATATTAAAAAAATCAAGGTTTTGAGATCCATTAATTGACTAAATAATCAAAAATATTCATATTATCTCATCTTATATGAATTTAAAAATTATCATTTACTTTTAATATGTAAAAAGCTAACCACTTAATAAAAAACTTAGGGGTCATCAGAAGAATCATCTAGAGCTTAAGTATTTTGATGCAATTACAAATAAATTGGGTGTTTGACTCAATCATACTCCATACAAAAATTAAGAAAAAAGTAGTATGTCTTTTTCTTTTGTCTTCAATATCAAGGATGGAATCGCCAAAATATTAAGCTAACTTAAATAATTAGGTTGGTGCATTTTTGTTGTCTTGACCTATGAATAAACTTCAATCATACGTTTGCATATATATATATATATATATATATATATATATATATATATATATATATATATTCTTTACAAAGACGGTGAAAACTGAAAGTCTTAATTTTAGGGTATATGGAGTTAGTTTAGGGTATATGATTTAGGGGTTTAGGTGTAGGGGGTTAGAATTTAGGGATAATTGTTTCAATTTAAGGTTTTGGGTTTGATGGAGGGGTAGTAGGGGTGCAACTCTCAAAGACAATACACATGTGAGAATAATGATTGCAGAACATAAATCTATGGATATTCGAAATGTCGAGTTGTTTGCTGAGGTGCGTGGTATTCTCGGCCCATCGAGAAACGTTGTTGAGAATCTAGTCCAATGGGTTTCGATAAAGAGTTTGATATGTTTGGAGGTAGTTTTGTCGCAATGACCCATTTCATCTCAGGCACCATAGTGAGGTATGAAACAAATTATACATATGACTGGCAAGGCCAAGTGGTTGAAGGGCATAAATTTTTCCATCGACTATTTTGGGCGTTCAAGCCATGCATTGAAGGCTTTTCATATTGTAAACGTATGATCAAAGTCGATGGCACGTAGCTGTACAAGAGATACTCTCATATTTTGTTGGTTTCTGATGTGCAAGATGGTGAGAGCAATGTCATTCTGATTGCATTTATAATTGTTTAGGGGGAGACGATAGAAGTTTGGAATTTCTTTTAACCAATTTACGTGACCATGTTGTCCGGAAAGATGGGTTTGCATTATATCTAATCGAGGGACATGTATCAAAGCAGCAATTAATCGAGAGGGAAATCGTTGGACACATACACACGCTTAACTTGCATATTGTGTTCGTCACAACGGTAAGAACAACTATGAACAGTTCAAAAATCCATACCTTCTCAATGAGATTTTAAGCATGGGTAACTATCTTTTTTCAAACTCCGTTACATATGCCCATCCAATTATGTGCTTTGATTTTCTAGATGCTAACAATATATATTGTGGCACAGAATATCAATTGGTGCGACCGAAATTTAAGAGGACGATAGCGAATTTACAAAAATACGGCGAGCATGTTTGGAGCCGAGCCAACAATATCAAGAGAGAAAGATGGGCCCAATCATATGATAAAGGTTGTAGACGATACAGGAAAATGACAACCAGTCTTGTGGAGTGCATAAATGGAGTACTGAAAGGATCACATCATCTCCCAATAGCAAGCTTGGTGAAAGAAACGTACTATCGGTTGGCTAAGGTTTGGTCCATTAAAGGGAAACATGTTGAGGCCTTAATAAATAGGGGGCAACGTTGGGCTTCAGATATTGTGATGAAATGCAGAATAATATGAAGAGTACAATGTTATTGATCGTTCACGCATTCGACCGAAATAACCAGACTTTCAATGTTGTTGGTTCAAGCCACAACCACGAAGTAGCCCACTCAAATGTATTTCGAGTTGATTTCAGACGTAGGTGGTGTAACTGTGGCGAGTTCCAGGCATGGCGATATCCATGTGCTCATGCAGTTGCATCATGTATGTATGTGGAGGTTGACCCGTACAACTATGTTGACCAATGCTTCGATCTCCAATGGATGGTCAATATTTACAAAATTGAGTTCCTACCGATTGCGAATGCAAAGTATTGACCATCAGTGGAGCATGAAAAATGGTTACCAGATCCTGCACTTCGTAGAACGCCAAATGGTCGATCTAGATCGGCTCGCATCTATACCGATATGGATCTTCATCATAGAGAGAAAGGACAACGAAAGAGATGTACGATATGTAGGGCTGAAGGCCATTCGAAGTCAAACTATGCAAATGAACCCATATATTTGCCTATGCCTTAGTGATTTATTATGTTTGTATTCAAAAATATTATGTTTGTATTAAAAAATATTCTACTTTACATCATCAATATTAATTAGTTATTTATAATGTTATATTTTTACTACTATCATATTCTAATAATTTTTAATACCCCAATTACAACAAATACTCATTCCCGGACCAAATGAATCAAGATATGTGCCTATGCCTCAGTTTGAAAAAAGTATCATATTGAAAAAATTATGAGATAATGACCAAAACTTGAGTTTGAATTTAAATTCTTGAATAAATATCGAACCAAAATATTAAAAAACGAACTATATAAAACATAAACAAAAATTCAATCTCCCTTTTCTTTTAATTGCATTCCACCGTTTTTTAGTTATCAATTATTTTTTAATTAGTTTTAGATTAAGTGATTAATAAAAAAACTGTGAAAAATAAAAAAAAAACAATAAATCCAAATTCAAACCCAAATGCCTCTAATGTATTACACAGAATACATAAAATCATTTTTTCTTATGCATCCTTTTACGTAATTTCTGACAACGAAGGGATATGGTCGGAAAATAAGTGTGCTTCGGGATCCTCTTACGTTGTGGCCTCTGTTCTGCCTCGGGATCCTCTTCAGCATCTTCTTCAGTGTAGCTATAACCCCCTCGTCCTGGCCTAGCCAACAAACCGAACAGGTTACACGGGGAAAACCGAAGCAAAACTCGTTAGGGCCTCGCTCAGATTAGCAACCCTATTTGTTCTGCCTTGGGATCCTCTTCAGCATCTTCTTCAGTGTAGCTAACAACGGAAAAACGAAAGCGGAATACGAACCAAACATAGGGCATACGATAATTTGAACTTACCAAGTAGCTTATTTGTCAAATTTAATGCTCACGAGGCAAAACCATCAAAAGGGGCACAAATAAACTCAACTAGGAAGCATACAAACATTAGGGACTAAAACGAAACATTTGAAAACCCTCAAAGATGCCTTTTAACAATTTTAACTACTTGCGTTTCGAAACGGGCCTACCCGTTCCGAAACGCGGGCTTCATTAAAAAAGTAACATCAAGCTGTTTCGGAACGGTCCCACATGGTTCCAAAACGAGAGCCTCTAGTGGCCAAACGTACCGGAACGACCCTACATGGTTCCGAAACAGGAACCTCTAGAGGCAAAACGTACCGAAATGGCACCACCCCCGTTTCGATACGGGTGCCCTTGGAGCTCGACCGTTCTGAAACCATAGCAGGCGTTCCAAAACACCTAGACATAGTTTGGCCCGAAAATACATTTCGGCATCTCCAAACGTTCCCAAACCTGCCCTGAAACACCACAAACCACATAGCAACTTATCATACAAACGATCTAGAGGAAAAACACCTTAAACACGACTTCAAACATGCATACATGCAACAAAAGGATCTCAAACTCAAAGCTCACAAGAACACTTAGTTTCAAAAACACTAACATGCCAAAATGCAAGGTAATCTACCAAAAGTCATAACAAACTTCAACATATCATGGCACTGACATTTAAAATATGCTAGCAACTTAAACAAAGCCAAATTATAGGAGTTTGAACACCAACTCCCTAACATAAAAGTCTAGTAATCCCATTGTCTAAGCATTATTACAACCACAAAACCATACTTGAGCTTAGCAAGAACTCCAAGAACTTCTCCCTTGCCCCGCTTGCCTCCGAAGCTACCAACGATCTGCATTCTTGGAAAAGAAGAGCGTAAGCTTAAAAGCTTAGTGAACGGAGCTCTAAAAACACAACAACAATGCATTTTAAAACATATATCTTAGTTTTAAAAGCAAAACCATTAAGAAAGAGAGGTAATAATGCAAGCATAAACGAAACATGGTTTGCACATGCACAACCATTTCCGGTGGGACTACACATCACCGTACACAACAACTAGCATTTTTCCGATGGGACTACACATCACCGTACTCATCTACTAGTCACTATCGGTGGGACAACACATCACCATATACAACAACTAACCATCACGTGAGGCTTGACATCAACTATGACTACACAACAACATTAGAATGGAGCGTAAAAGCAATCCACATTTCACACAACAACACGAATATTCGCACACACCAACATTTATCAAAACAAGGCAAATTAGACGAACTTACACTTGGGTTTAGGTTAGCCCTTAAGGCTCCACCCAAACCCCCGAGAATACCTCTTTGAACCGTTTTAAAGTTTTAAAACATTTGCACTCACCAGCTCAAAACCCGAAACAAGCTAACGGTTCTCTTTCAAGCTTCCGCAACTCTCGATGTGACGTTCGAAGGACCCGAATCGTTATCCGCTGCTTCTACCCAAATCAAAAAAAGGAATTAATACATCTTTCAACATTCTAACTTGCTGAAATCATTACCATCAAAATCTGACAATAACAAGCATCTCATTTCTACTCCAAACTAACCCAAACTATCCGCAAACATACTCTCACCTCAAGTCAGCCATATCCCCATCAATTTATCATCCAAACCATGTTCAAATACTCTAAAAACATCAACCCAACAACTCCAAACCATTAGGAAGCCTTCTCCACCATATCTAAGCCAAAAACCCAAATACACATTTATCAAAATCACCCATTTTCACAAAATCCGGGATTTCATGTTAAACCCAATATCTTAGTACCATTTTACACTCAAAACATCCTTTAAAACTCACTCAAACCATTTTTCTCCATAGAGCTTAAACCCCTTTTTTTACCCAAAATGGAGAACTTGAAATATCTCACTTCTTTTGAAAAGAAAGTGTTACAAGCAAGTTTGAAATGAAAAGATGATTAAGAAATCAAGTTGCTTACCTCGTTGAACTTCCAATTGGTGAAGATTGATGAGAAGTAGGTTGTGGCTATGGTTTGGGAAGTTTTAACGTGAAAAGCTCTTGAGGGAAGAAGAAAATATAGCATATTTTGAAATAATGTATTTTTATTTAACTCACAACCTATCTCAAAAATCCATTTGACCACATTTTACCAAAAGACCCTTTTTAAAATCATTTTTTCTCCTAAAGCCCTACAATGGCATAATTTAAATTGTCTTTCCAAAATTTAACTTAACCCGAACCGACTTAACCAACCCGAGTATCTTCCAGGCCCCAAACCTGGGCGTTACAACTCTCCTCCACTTAAGGAATTTCATCCCAGAAATTACCCGACAGAAAAAGATACGAAAACCGTTTTTCTATGTCTTCCTTCCTCTTCCAAGTAGCCTCTTCTACACCTCGGTGTCTCCACAAAACCTTGACTAACTCGATAGATCTCCCACGTAACACTTTCCTGTCCGTAGCAAGAATTTCAATCGGCTCTTCATCATATGACAAGTCTGGGTTCAACTCAATCTCTTCCACTGGCATTGCATGAGACAGATCTGATCTATACTTTCGAAGCATCGAAACGTGGAACACATCATGAATCTTCTCTAACTCTGTCGGTAGTCTCAATCTATAAGCAACGAGACCAATCCTCTCAACTACCTCGTAAGGACCAATGAATCTCGGAATCAACCTTTTCTTCCAAACCTCATCACCTTCTTCCAAGGTGAGACTTTCAAAAACACTTTTTCGCCCACGACATACTCTATCTCCTTCCTTTTCAAATCGACATAAGATTTCTGTTGGTCTGAAGCTGCCTTTATGCGATCATAGATCAATTTTACCTTCTCGGTAGTGCCTTTAAGCAATTCTGGCATCGGTACAAGCTTCTATCTGGCATCGGCCCAACAAATAGGTGTTCTACACTTCCTACCATACAGAGCTTCATACGGTGCCATCTGAATACTAGCCTGATAACTACTGTTGTATACAAACTCTATTAATGGTAGATGTTTCTCCCAATAGCCCTGAAAGTCGATAATACAACACCTCAACATGTCTTCCAACACCTGAATAACTCTCTCTGACTGACCATTTGACCGCAGGTGATACGAAGTGCTGAAGTTCAACCAACTACCCAAGGCACGATGCAAACACTCCCAAAATCTAGTTGTAAACCTCAAATCTCGGTTTGATACAATCGACTTCGGTACCCCATGCAACCTCACTATCTCACTGATATATATATCGGCCAACTTATCTAAGGTGTAGGTAGTATGAACATGTATGAAATGGGCACACTTAGTGAATCTATCGACTATCGCTCACACTGAATTCTTCTTCGAAGGGGTCAACAGTAAACCCGACACAAACTCCATGGTAATATGTTCCCACTTCCATTCCGTAATCTTCAACGGTTGTAACAAACCTAAAGGAAATTGATGCTCGGCTTTGACTCACTGACATACCATACACTTACTCACAAACTCGGCCACATCTTTCTTCAACCCAATACAATAGTACTCTTCCTTTAACCCACAATACATCTTCGTACTACCCGGATGCATAGAAAAAGGACTGTTATGGGCTTCATTCAAGATAGTACGCCTTAACCCGACATCTTCTAGGACTACTATCCTATCCTTGAAACATAGGATCCCATTCTCACCAAAGTAGAAATCTGCAGGCCTACCCTCGCCTATACCTTGCACGTGAGGTGCCAACGACCCGTCTTGCAACTGTTTCTCCCGAATCAACTGGACCAATGAAAGTTTAACTTGTAACTCGGATATCAAACCACCATCCCGCGACACACTCAATCTCGCAAACATAGCTCGCAACTCAACTGCCACTTTTCTACTCAAAGCATCAGCCACTACATTTACCTTACCTGGATGGTACTTTATCGTAAGGTCATAATCCTTTAGAAGCTCTATCCACCTACGTTGTCTAAGGTTCAACTCTCTCTGAGTCATCAAGTATTTCAAGCTCTTGTGGTCGGTATAAACTGTGCATTTCTCACCATAAAGATGGTGTCTCCAAATCTTCAAAGCAAACACTACTGCGGCTAACTCTATATCATGAGTGGGGTAATTCTTCTCGTGAACCTTCAACTGTCTCGAAGCGTAAGCTACAACCTTACCTTCTTACATAAGCACGCATCCTAAACCTATGTACGATGCATCACTAAAAATCACAAACTCCTTCCCCGGTTCAGGCTGAATCAAAATAAGAGCTTTGATCAAAGCTTTCTTCAACTTCTCAAACGCTTGTTGTCTTGCATCTAACCACTCATTCGCAGCATTCTTCTGAAGAATTTAGTTAAGGGGATCGCAATCTTCGAAAATCCCTCGACAAATCTTCTATAATACCCCGCCAAGCCTAGGAAACTACGGATTTCTGTCACTGACTTCGGTTGTTTCCAACTCACCATGGCTTCTATCTTCTTGGGGTCTACACTAATTCCACTGGCTGAGATCACACTACCTAAGAAGACTACCTCCTTAATACAAAACTCGCACTTACTCAACTTGGCGTACAACTGATTTTCAAGCAAAATCTGAAGCACTAGCCGCAAATGCTCATCATGCTCTTCCCCGGTCCTAGAGTACACTAAGATATCATCCATGAACACCACAACAAACCTATCCAAAAAATCATGGAACACTCGGTTCATCATATCCATAAATGTAGCTGGAGCATTAGTCAACCCAAAAGGCATTACCAAGAACTCATAGTGCCCATATCGTGTACGAAAAGTGGTCTTCAGTATGTCCACATCTTTCACCCTCAACTGATAGTAACCGGATCTCAAATCAATCTTCGAAAACACTAAAGCACCTCTCAATTGATCAAGCAAATCATCTATCTGCGGCAAAGGGTACTTGTTCTTCACTGTTACCTTGTTCAACTGCCTATAGTCTATACACATCCTCATACTGCCGTCTTTTTTCTTCACAAACAAAACTGGAGCACCCCACGGAGAAATACTAGGCCTAATGAAACCTATATCTGATAGTTCCTGAAGTTGTGTCTTCAACTCTTTCAACTCTTTCGGTGCCATTCTATGCAGAGCAATAGACGTGGGTGCATAATCGGAATACGTTTCAATAGCAAACTCAACTTCCATGTTTGGAGGCAAACTCGACAACTCTTCCAGAAAAACACTCGGAAAATCACAAATTATTCTGATGTCTTGCGGTCTAACCTCACTCACATTCGGATTCATTATATAAACCAAATACGCCTGCCAACCCGAATCCATCAATCTTTGAGCTTCTAAAGCAGAAACAACGTTAGACAAGAACTTAATGTTCTCGCCCACCACTACCACTTCAAAATCATCCGTAAGCCTCAAGGAGACTCTCTTGGTCTCAAAGTCTACCCTAGATCTATGATTTATGAGCCAATACATGCCTAAAATCACATCAAAACCATAGAACGGCAATTCCATCATGTCAACCGAAAACACATGGCCCTGAATCATCAAAGGAAACCTCCTATACATCTTCCTAACTACCACGGTCTCACCGAAAGAACTAGTAACATTTACACCTACTTCTAACCACTCATACGGTAAACTTAGAGATCTCGCATGTTCACCCAAAATGTACGAATGTGTCGAACCTGAATCTATCAAAGAAAGAAAAGTCAATGACTGTAACAAGAAATTACCTGCAATGACATCCGTGTCATTCCCAGCCTCTCGCTGTGCATACACCCTAGCTGGTCCTCCACCCTCGAGTTGAACTGCCACCACATGAGCTAAGTTCATCTGACCATCGTTCCTCGGCTGAAAATTACCTTGACCGCGCCCACAACCTCTCTGATGCTCAAACCCCCTAGCTAGAGCCGGTTCGCCCCTAGCCGGGTGAGGACAGTTACGCCTCAAATGATCTCGGGAACCACACTTCTAACATACCCCAAAGGTACCCATACACTCGCCCGGATGACATCTCATGGATCTAGTGCACTCAGGAGTGTAAACAACATCTCCTTGGCCTTGTTGGCCTCGTCCATGGTTACCGCCCCTATGTCTCGAATCGGGCTAATACCTCTTATCTTTCTGCCTCTTGGCACGATCTCTGTCCCAATCTGCGTGTCTCTTTCCGGAATCAGACCCACTAGCACGAGTACTCGAGCCTAAGTTCTGCTCAATATCTTTGGCCCTAGAGACCAAAACATTAAACTCAGTGTAATCAGAAGCGAGCATATAAGTCTTCACTTCTCTAGTCAAACCATAACGGAAACGCTCACACCGTTCCCTCTCACTAGGAATCAACTCGGGAGCATACTGGCTCAACCTCACGAACTAAACCTCGTACTCTGACACTGTCTTACTACCCTGAACCAAGGCCATAAACTCTCTCTTCTTTTTATTTTGATATCAGGCTCCAAGGTACTTCTTTCTAAAAGCTATTCAGAAGAATTCCCAAGTGACATCCGCTTCTGCCATACCCAAAGAAACGATAGTCCATCAAGCATAAGCATCTCTCTGAAGCAAGGAGACAACATAACCCAACTTACGAGTGTCTGAGCACTCCATCTGGCCTAAGATGCGCGTAGTACTCTCGAGCCAAGCCTCTAAACCCTCGGGAGTCAAACCACGGAACTCAACTCCACCTAAACTATGAAGCCTCTCCAGAGGTAAACCTATCCCCGCACCCTGAGGTGGTGTTGCAGCATGCATACCGACCAAAGTTGTCTGAAAAGCCCCGACTATAGTCTAAATCAAATGAGTCATGTCCGCACCTGCCAGAACCTGACCCGCCTGAGCTCCATTACCCCCAACATTTGCACCGGCCTGAGGTCCATTACCATCACCTCCAGCATTCACACCGGCCCGAGGCACATTACCTTTGACACCCACCCCATTACCATCGGGAGCAGGAGGAACATGAGGCACATCCCCGGGTGCTTAGTCACCCGCTCTAGGCCGTCCTCTCGGTCTTACCATAACGAAGATAAAATATAAAATAACAAACACATCACACACAAGAAAACATTGGGTTAGCAAGGGCAATGATTCAAGTTCTCAAGCTCTTTAAACCAATACCATTTTCCAATAACAACACCTAGCAATGGGAACACTCGACTAAACTTTAACCAACAACAAGAATAATAAAACATGCTTCCACACACCGTGCAATGGCAAACAACCAAACAAACCAACTTACCTGACTTACCTTCCCTAGAGACCTTGTAACCGAGGCTCAGATACCACCAAATGTAACCCCCTCGTCCCGGCCTAGCAAAGAGATCGAACCGAACATGTTACACGGGGAAAATCGAAGCAAAACCTGTTAGGGCCTTGCTCCGATTAGCAACCCTATTTTTTCATTTTACTTATCTTGTCTAAATATCACTTTTAATCCTATGTGTGAAGGAAACAACGGAAAAACGAAAGCCAAACACGAACCAAATAGAGAGCATACGATAATTTGAACTTACCAAGTAGCTTATTTGTCAAATTTAATGCTCACGAGGCAAAACCGTCAAAAAGGGCACATGTAAACTCAGCTAGGAAGCATACAAGAATTAGGGACTAAAACGAAAGATTTGGAAACCCTCGAAGATACCTTTTAACAATTTTAACTACCAGAACGACCCTACATGGTTCCGAAACAGGAGCCTCTAGTGGCAAAACATGCCGAAACGGCACCACCCCCATTCCGATATGGGTTCCCCTATTGCCCGACCGTTCCGAAACCATATCAGGCGTTCTGAAACACCTAGACATAGTTTGGCCCGAAAATACATTTCGGCATCTCCAAACGTTCCCAAACCTGCCCTGAAACACCACAAACCACATAGCAACTTATCATACAAACGATCTAGAGGCAAAACACCCTAAACACGACTTCAAACATGCATACATGCAACAAAAGGATCTCAAACTCAAAGCTCAAAAGAACACTTAGTTTCAAAAACACTAACATGCCAAAATGCAAGGTAATCTACCAAAAGTCATAACAAACTTCAACATATCATGGCACCAACATTTAAAACATGCTAGCAACTTAAACAAAGCCAAATTATAGGAGTTTGAACACCAACTCCCTAACATAAAAGTCTAGTAATCCCATTGTCTAAGCATTATTACAACCACAAAACCATACTTGAGCTTAGAAAGAACTCTAATAACTCCTCCCTTGCCCCGCTTGCCTCTGAAGCTACTAACGATCTACATTGTTGGAAAAGAAGAGCGTAAGCTTAAAAGCTTAGTGATCGAAGCTCTAAAAACACAACAATAATGCAGTTTAAAACATATATCTTAGTTTTAAAAGAAAAACCATTAAGAAAGAGAGGCAATAATGCAAGCATATACGAAACATGGTTTGCACATGCACAACCATTCCCGGTGGGACTACACATCACCGTACACAACAACTAGCATATTTCCGATGGGATTACACATCACCGTACTCATCTACTAGTCACTACCGGTGGGACTACACATCACCGTATACAACAACTAATCATCACGTGAGGCTTGACATCAACTACGACTACACAACAACATTAGAATGGAGAGTAAACGCAATCAATATTTCACACAACAACACGAATATTCGCACAAACCAACACTTATCGAAACAAGGAAAATTAGACGAACTTACACTTGGGTTTAGGTTAGCCCTTAAGGTTCCACCCAAACCCCCGAGAATACCTCTTTGAACCATTTTAAAGTTTTAAAACATTTCCACTCACCAGCTCAAAACCCGAAACAAGCTAACGGTTCTCCTTCAAGCTTCCGTAACTCCCGGTGTGGCGTAAGGACCCGAATCGTTATCCGCTGCTTCTACCCAAATCAAAACAAGAAATTAATACATCTTCCAACATTCTAACTTGCTAAAATCATTACCATCAAAATCCGACAATAACAAACATCTCATTTCTACTCCAAACTATCCTCAAACATACCCTCACCTCAAGTCAGCCATATCCCTATCAATTTATCTTC
The DNA here is from genome assembly GCA_958450335.1 of Hibiscus tridactylites. NCBI lineage: Eukaryota > Viridiplantae > Streptophyta > Magnoliopsida > Malvales > Malvaceae > Hibiscus > Hibiscus tridactylites. Next base: position 36,491,061 of record OY288290.1, read on the forward strand.
CAAACCATGTTCAAATACTTTAGAAACATCAACCCAACAACTCCAAAGCATTAGGAACCCTTCTCCACCATATCTAAGCCAAAAACCCAAATACCTATTTATCAAAATCACCCATTTTCACAAAATCCAGGATTTCTTGTTTACCCAATATCTTAGTACCATTTTACACTCAAAACATCCTTTAAAACTCACTCAAACCATTTTTTTCACCATAGAGATTAAACCCCTTTTTTACCCAAAATGGAGAACTTGAAATATCTCACTTCTTTTGAAAAGAAAGTGTGACAAGCAAGTTTGAAATGAAAAGATGATTAAGAATTCAAGTTGCTTACCTCCTTGAACTTCTAAATGGTGAAGATTGATGAGAAATAGGTTGTGGCTATGGTTTGGGTAGTTTTAACGTGAAAAAGCTCTTGGGGAAGAAGAAGAGATAGCAAATTTTGAAATAATGTGTTTTATTTTAACTCACAACCTATCTCAAAAATCCATTTGACCATATTTTACCAAAAGACCCTTTTTAAAATCCATTTTTCTCCTAAAGCCCTACAATTGTATAATTTAAATAGTCTTCCCAAAATTTAACTTAACTCGAACCGGCTTAACAAACCTGAGTATCTTTCGAGCCCCAAACTCATGTGTTACAGTAGCTCACCTCCTCAGTCACTGAAGTCATAAGTGGCAGTGTTGTGAACATGTCCACGTAACCGCTCTACCCTCCCATAATCTCTATTGAATTCAGGAAATTTTGTATTTCCTAAAAATCCACGCTCTGTCCAAACTTCTAGTAAAGAGGTGACTACAGAGTAATAAACTCGGGTGTGTATAAAACAACATCATCAAACCCGTGAGTATCTGAGGAGCTTAGGCCCACTTCTGGTTGTACATATGTAGGAGTCGATTCGTTTTCTCATATAACCGGCGAACCCACTTCTGTTTGTTCCCAAGTGGTTGGTCAACCTTCGGGGTTTCTACTCTAAACAGGATTTTGAGATGCGCCATCTGCTACACTCTTAAAGGATTCACCCTTACCACCGTATTTTTTCTAATATTTTCGACATTCTTCCTGTCCATCGATCGAATTTAAGTAAGACATTCCATTATTAAGAAAATAGATCATGTACTCTGGCCTCTGAAAATCAAAATCATCCTCTTGGATTGGAGCGCGAAATGATATCGTTGAAGCTCTGTTGTTCTACATATTAATGTAGTCGACATGTATGGCTTCCCAATTTACTTTTACACTACCGCGTCCATCAAAATCGTGCAAGTAGTCATACTCATTGTTGGGATACGTAATGGGCTGGTGGAAGCCAAATTGCCTCATCACCCTGTCTGCAAAGTAGAACTCGAAAATCGCAAAGTGGATCAACGGTGTAACACTATACCACTGATTAGAATTCGGTACAAAAATACGATCATCGTCGTACGGTCTCCAAATAAACTACAAAATAAGTATTATTTTAATAAGACATCTAATTATAACATAAATAATGAACTGCAAATATTTGACTAAAATGTAAACAATACATTTAACCGGATACCTTGTAACACCCATTTTCCGGCCTAATTGAGAACCGAGTCGGATAATTGCATGCATGCCACCCTGCCACTGCACCAACGCTGCACGCCTGCACCACTACCACCCCTCCATCCGAACACTATTTGAAGTTGGATGGAGGGCTCTCTGACTTTGAACAAGGTATGGTGCTCTGGGTCACTGCCACGTGCCAAAAAGTGGATAATCACCACTGTTTGAAGACGAATGCTTCACAACCTGACTTTGAACAATTCACTCTACATTTTTTAATATTTTCTGGTAAATCAAAGTTCGAAAGCGGGGGGGGGGGATTCGTTCATTTTCTGATTTGCATAGTAATTCATTATATTAGTAGAAATAATTTAAGAGAAACCATATTTTTGGAAATAAAAAAAGAACCACAATATTATGGTAAATTCTCCTAAGTGTTGGTCCATTAATTAATTTTTTTCTTCTGGATTGCATTTTGTTATTGGTTTCATGGTGTTGGTGGGTTTTTTTTTTCAATTCCAAAACAAGATGGAGCCTACAAGAATTCAACAAGTGGTCTCAGTGAAAAAAATAGATGATGTTCATCCTAAGAGACATGAGTTTAATCGTTTTGTTTGTAAGTTATGTGTGTTTTGTCAAAAGATTAAGAATATACATAAACAAATACTACCTTATAACCACTTTTAAACTATTTAAAAAAATGAGCCTACAAGTTGCCAACTTGCAAACCACACCCCGAAAATGAAAAACAAAACGTATAGTAATAAAAAAAGGAATATGAATTAGTAATTTTTTTAAAAGAAAATTTTGGAAACTCTCGTGGCCGTCAAGACCAGAATTCATTATTGGCTACTGTGTTGACTGTGAAATATAGAAATTCCCATGGCTTCTAGACTTTGTTATTCAGAAATTAATAATTCCCACGAGTTTCACAAGCACCATTTCTTATCACAAGGTCATCTTTGCTTATCCTCTGCCTCAACCTCACCATTTCTTTTTAGTCCAAAACACTTAGCTTTGCCCTTAATTTCGGCTGTCTTGTAGTTAATTGAATACAATGTTAATCACTATCTATACATTGTGATGTTTAATTTAATTATATACAGATGTCAATGGAGGATTTACCCAAATATGATTCTCCATTTTTTTTCAAAGTATGACACTCCCCACTTTATTTCTCAAAATATAGTTGTTCACTGTAACAATCAGAAGTCGAAAGGAACACAATCTGACTTTGAATAGTGTTTATCTAAAAAAACACTCAAATTCAGTGATTTAGTTTGAAAAGATCAAGGATAGTTCGACTTTAAACAATGTTCATTACTTTTACTATTCAAAGACGAATTACAAGCAGTCCAACTTTAGTAGTTTAATATTAACATGAAAAAAACACTGTTTAAAGATGAATTGAACACAATCCGATTTCTAATTTACTACAGTGAACAACTATACTTTAAAAAATAAAATGAGAAATACTGTAGTTTGAGAGAAAAAAAATTAGGGAACCATATTTGAGTAAATCCAGTGATGTAAGGGGAAAATTAAAATAAAAAAGGAAAGAAAAAGAAAGAATAAATAATTAAATAAATAAAATAGTTGGGGTTTGGTTGGGTTGATTATATTGTAAAGGAGTGGACGGCAGCTGCCTCCACGTGAATCATACCTGAAAAAACACTATCCACGCGTCTAAACTGACATCTCAACTCTCAGCTTTTTGCCTCCGTGTTTCTCTTTTACTTACTGTTTAATGATGACCCGCCATTCCTTCCGCTACCTATAAATAAATACTTCGTCCGTCTCATTTAAACGGTAAATTTTTTTTACACAGTTTTAGAAAATAAAATTTTTGATAAGAGGCGTGATGTAAAAAAATATAAATGATAATTTTATCTTTAAAAAATTAATTTTTATTTTGGGAAAATTAAAACAAATGGTAGAAAAAGAAATATGTGTTTAAATAGTTGTTGATTTTTTCAAGGTGATAATTTAGGAGGGACAATTTTAAAATACAAGAGTGACAACTTTATTTGAATAAAAGGAGTATTCCATATGATATATATATATATATTGTGAAAAAAGGTTGAATTTGAAACGTGCTCTACACTTGATGCGACAACCGGGTTGAGATCTGTTCAAGTCAGATTATTTTGATTTGCTTATTTTTAGTTTGAATTATATTTAAGATTCAGGTTGGATCAGATCTTGGTCATTTTTTAGTTAGGTTTTAGATCTATTGTACCTTCGCCTAACATCTCTGGAGAAAATGTCTCCGCCCCCGCACTACACTCTCGCGTCATGGAACTCGAAGCTCCTTCCCCGGACATCTCTATACCTCCGAAGCTGATGCGTTAAGACAAGACAATTATTAAGTCCGACTGATCTCGCTTTCTGACAGCCGATGTATTATGTACCGACCCATTAATAGCCATCGGTAGGCCCGATATGGTCTCATCAACCATCACTCCATCTACAACTCCAAGGGGATATAAATACCTCAAGATCGAAGACAAATGGGCAATTCTACGACGATTATACAACACCCATTCTACATCGACCCTTTCTTCCCTCTTCATATGACTCTGACCACCCACTCTACACCGTTTGCAGCTCTCGGCCCAAGTCTACCAAGGGTGAATCGCCCGATTCTATAGCCAATCACCACCCGTGGCTCTTCACTCGTCCCACGACGGGTGAACCACCGATCCTCCTTGCCAAACCTTCATTCGGCCACCGTCTCCACCTTATTGTTTGGTGTCGCCCAAAATCGGCATTAGCAATTATTGTGGTGAGCATGAAGCACTTTTTGGCCAAGAGAATTAGTCGTGAAATCTTTCCCGGTTTCGAGCCGTTTCGGCTGTGAAAGAGAAGGAAGTAGATAGAACGGGTCAACAAAATCTCACCACCAATATCCAAGGGTGCCATCATGGGATCGACCAAAGCCAATGTAACCCCCTCGACCCGGTCTAAACGCGAGACCGAACTGAGCCAGTCACACGGGGAATATTGACATAAATTGGGAAAGTTTACCTCAATAAACGACCTTTTGTTTTCTTTTTATCTTTTCTAGATGCACATTACCATCTTATGTGATTTGAACTTGTAGCGGAATAAACCTCAACTCAATCAGACTTCGATTAGACATTCGTTTGACACCATTCATGTTCTGGTGACAAAAATGTAATTTTTACAATTTACAGAAACTTTAGCCAATTTAAAGTTACCACCCTTTAATTAGTCATGTTTCATACCACTGTGTCAAATATCAACTCAAACAGACATCAATAGGGCATTCAATTGCAATCACAAACATTTAGGGACCAAATTGTAAATCTGGAAAATTATAAGGATTTACTTGAAATTGGATTTACCAATCCTCAATTAGTTAGGTTCCATGCATACATGTCAAATTTCAGCTCTAAAAGTTCAGCCAAACCTATTCAATTGCATGCATAACAATCAGGGACCAAAAAACAAAAGAATCCAAAACTTTTGTTAACCAAAATAACCAACTTACCTACCGGGCATATCGATACACGGGGGCGTATCTATACGACATCGATAGTGTATCGATACAGTATTTTCCAGAACCCAAGGGGTGTATTGATACACCTTCAATCGTATTGATACGGGGTCCAAAAATACACTATACTGTATCGATACCCCTTTTACTGTATCGATACACCTAGGCCTAAAATGCCCAAAATGCTTGTTTTTCATTCTTTGATACAACACAAACCACCTAAACATGCTTCTAACATATACACAACATATCCAAAGATCAATCCTCAACCAAACATGACATCTTCAACATCAACTCATAGCAACATGCATCAAATAGAAATCTATAGGTATGCTTCCTAGAGAATAAACTATCCAACATCTAAAACATTAATCACAAGCAAAACCAACATATGAAGGCCATTTACAACTTCAAAAGCACAATATAAACTTGCTCAAAACAAGGAGTTTAACAAACACACTCCCAAATCCACAATGAACCCCATTGCCTTTATTACTAAAAGTCTAGTATGAAACCATACTTTCAAGATCGAAATCCTTGGGTCCTCATTTCTTACTTGCCGCCTCCACTCCTTTAATTCTATGCATTGATGGACAAAAAGAGAGTGTAAGCACAATAGGCTTAGTGAGGAGCGCTCAAAACAAAACACCATCAATGCAATTTAAAACCAATTTCACAAAACCATTGAAATCATCATTTCAATCCATTTATAAATATCATGCCTTGAAAACCATGCACTTTAACCTTTCCAAAACCAGCATATTAAACCATATGCATTATGTATCATAGTTAAACAACAAATCCCATTGCTAAACCTTAATTTAAGCCTTCCCATGCATAACAACTATATGCAAGTCTTAAAGAGTAAACATGTATAAATCACATTATACAACATAAACCTTTTTATGATACATCAACAATTTATTGGCTTACAAGTGATCATTAACCAAGTTCCATTTCCAAATCACAATATCGAATACACAGATTCACAAGTGTTGTCCCAACACTTCATACATTCTCACCGGTATTTCAAGGTTCACACACGAGAGTTTCCTCTAAACTATTGTGACACCCGTGGTGGAGTATTCGATACACCGTATAAATCCCTCAACGCCACTCATCGGTAGATGTATAACCCCACTAACGAGAGACGAGACACCACACACATTCCTCAATTGTTAGGGGTACTTGGATGGAGTATTTGGTACACTGTATAAACCCCTCAACATCCAAGGCGACTTGTTTATAGTGCACTCAATCCTATACCCGGCTAACTATATCCAATAACTTTTTTAAATCACATCACTTGCCAATATAATTCATTATAACCATATACCTCACTTTTTCATATGCATCAACATAAAACCATTTTCCAAAGCATCAAGCCATGCTTTAAACACAAGTATAAAACACATACTTACATGAATCACTTACCACATGCATCCATCATCATCTCATGATTAAAAACAATATATCACATACTTAAAACATGCATAAACAATAGGTAAATGCATGTAATAAAAAATAAGTGCATAAACCATTTCGTAAAAGCACGACCGAGAGAGAAAACCACTTATACTCACTTCTGAACTTAGACAATCATTTCAATATTAAATCTAAGTTCCCAAAACCACCTTTTAAACATTTCAAAGTTGAAATCCACGTTCTCACTCACCGACACGCGATACCTCGAATTGCCGACGCAAAACTAAGCGTCCGAAGCCTTCAAAGCTTCACCAATCTATTTCGGAACAACCTCCCCTATTTTATTTACATAATAACAAAGGATTAATGCATCTCAATGCATTCAAAATCCTAGCCAGCAAATCCTCAAGATTGCCTTGCCATAAACTATCAATCGCCTATCCGAAACAACCAAAATCAACATCGATTAACCACCAAACTTTACCCAACCATAACCTAACACTTTAAACCATCAATTATCATTGATTAACATCCAAAATCATCATATTACCAACCTTATACCTCCAGCATTCACAAAACCACCACAACTTCACAAAAACCCAAATCTAGCAACCTAAACAACTAGAGATTCACATAGTTTCGAGATTACCATGCTTAAAACTTTATCTTACCATTATTAGACTTCCAAATCATGATTAAAATCAACCTTAAACCCAGCAAAATAGATCCATTATGGAAATTACACAAATCCATCAATAAAACACAACTCACCTCTAATGGATACTTTTCCCCTCAATTGTATAAATTTCCATGTAAAAACATGATTAAAACAATAAGGTTTTGATAGGAAAATAATAAGAAATCATTTGATAACAAAAGATTAAAGAAAATAAGAGTTTACCTTAATATTTTGAAGAAGAATTAAGTGTTTGGCTGGAGAGAATTTGAGAGAAAATATGTTACGTCAAATTTGTTTTAATGAAATAATTACCAATTAATTCCTCCAACCCATTTTATTAATTAAAACCTGTAACCCCCTTAGCCCGACCTAGTCGCAAGACCGAACCAAGTGAGCTACAAAGGGAAAACCAAAGAAAAACCCGCTAAGATTTCCCTTCGATTAGCAACCCTTAAGCAACATTTTATTAACTTTTTACCTTTTCTAGAGGCTTCTCGTTAATCCTACATGTTCATGCAAGCAACGATTAAAACCTCACATCAATCGGACATCAATTCGAAGTCCAATTGGCCCTTACATCGATTAGGGACCAAAACACAACGAAACAAAACTCTAGAACAGTCTATAACTAACAAAACAGAGACCCATTTCAGAACAGACTAAGCCTGTTTCAGAACTACCAATTCCTAGCAAAACGTACCGAACAAAGCTCACCTGTTTCGAAATCAACATGCCTGGAACGATTGCCCCGCCTCAAATACAACAGAGGCATATCGAAACGACCATATGTTTCGATATGCCCATCCTATGTGACCCCCTTATCCCGACATAGATGCCTGACCCTTATGTGTTTTAGAACATCTAGGCCAAATATGCATACCGTATGTAACCCCCTTAGCCCGGCATAGACACCCGACCCGAACTAAGAAGATTACACGGGGAAAACCGAAGCCAACTCGTAAAAGCTGACTTCGGTTAATGACCCTATCTTTTTTCATTTTATCTTCTATAGATGCACATTAAGATTCTATGTGATCAACAAAACACTTAGAAGAAAATAGAACAATGATCTGAGTTCAATTATGGGTTCAATTGCTTAAATTAGACGTTTAGGGACTAAATTGTAATTTCTGAAAATTACAGGGACTAATCCAATTTTAAGATTACCAATCCCTAATTTGTCAGATAACATGCTTCCATGTCAAATTTCATCGCAAACGAATCATCCAAACTCAACCAATTGTACAAACAATATTCAGGGACCATAATGCAACATTTCAGAACATTTAAAAATACTTTTAACTAAAAATAACTAATAGGTATCGGTACACCCTAGCCCGTATCGATACGTGGGAAGGCAATATCCAATATTAGGAAAAAGGTATTGATACGCTCCCCTACGTATTGATACGACCTTCAAGCTTTGCCTAGGCGTATCGATACGTGGGCAACTCGTATCGATACCCCTGTGTCCATTTGCTTGAATTTGCCCTAGTGTATCGATACTCAACCCTGAGTATCGATATGCATACCAGAAAATCACATTCCACAGCCCTCAAATCTCATTTAACAACATATAAACATGTCTAAAACATTCATACATGCCATATCCAACATTGCAAACATTTATGCATCAACATCCACTCACAAGACAAGCATTAAGCATAGCAATCCATGAAGGGTATAGAACTACCTAAGCATGCGTTTAAACATAAACCATAGCGTAGCCAAATACCAAAGGTAAGACCATAAATCATATAGAGACCATTTACATGTCCAAAAACACAAACCAAACATGCTCGAGGTGTTTAGCAACATCAAACAATCCATGAGTGGAAATCCCTCCCACTGCCTCTCATTACACTAAAGTAAATCACATACTTTGCTTAGCTAAAAACCACTTGGATTCCCCTTGCTCTCTTGCTGCCAAAGATTCTCAATTCTCTGCATTGATGAAACAAATGAGCGTAAGCATAAAGCTTAGTGAAGACCGCTAATAACAAAACATTCATCAAAGTATCTTATAAAACCAAATCACCATTCTTAGTAAACATATGCCTTTCTTTAAAACATGCGCTTTAAAACATCATTTCCACTTTCAAAACAACATGCTCATAGCATCTTTAATTACAACAGCAAAAACCTTTGCTCATGCTTAATCCAAGCATCATATGCATTCTAGCATATCTCTCAAGCATCTCATGCTTTCTCAAAATAAATGTTCATCATTAAGTCGTTATATCAACATCATTATATTGGCTCGCAAGTGATCAATAACAAACCATATCAAAACCAACACAATTGACACAATTGGATACGCGGATTACAAGCGTTGTCCCGTACGCTTCATACGCACTACTGGATTCACAAGGTGGTGTATAATGGCATAATCACAACCCCTCAACACCCGTGATAGAGTTTACGGCACAATCACAACCCCTCAACATCACTCATCGGTAGTTGTATAATTCCACTAATGAGAGCACGGGAAACAAACCACAAGATTCACACACAGGATTAAACCATCCGCCGTTGTGATCTTAGCCTCAATCGTTAGGGGTACTTGGATGGAGTTTACGTCACAATCAAAACCCCTCAACATCCAAGGCAACTTTATTCACGATGCACTGAATCCTATAGACGCCTAACTATATCCGATTAAAGTAGCCAAAACCATTTACCATCTCTTGCCAATATAATCCTTTACCAACACCATTTCACTGTTTTACAAGCATAAACCACAATGCCACTTTCACAAGCATTAACATGCTTAAAAACAATTGCATAAATTATATGAACCCAAGGATGACTTACCATCATTCCCAATTCTTTCGTAACCTGGATATGATACCAACAAATGTAACCCCCTTAGCCTGGCCTAGACGCCCGACCCGAACTAAGAAGATTACACGGGAAAACTGAAGCCAACTCGTAAAAGCCGACTTCGGTTAACGAACATATCTTTTTTTCTTTTTATCTTCTCTAGATGCACATTAAAGTCCTATGTGATCAGCAAAACACTTAGAAGAAAACAACACAACAATCGAAGTTCAATTAGAGGTTCAATTGCTTAAATTAGATGTTTAGGGACTAAACTGTAATTTCTAAAAATTACAGAGACTAATCCAATTTTAAGATTACCGATCCTTAATTAGTCAAATAACATGCTTTCATGTCTAATTTCATCGCAAACGGATCATTCAAACTCAACCAATTGCACAAACAATATTTAGGAACCAAAACGCAACATTTTAGAACTTTTAAAGATACTTTTAACTGAAAATAACTAACAGGTATTGGTACACCCTAGCCCGTATCGATACGCGGGAAGGCAGTAGCCAATATTGGGAAAAAGGTATTGATATGCTTCCCTGCGTATCAGTATGACCTTCAAGCTTTGCCTAGGCGTATCGATACGCGGGCAACTCGTATCGATACCCATGTGTCGATTTACTTGAATTTGGCTTAGTGTATCGATACTCATCCCCAAGTATCGATACGCATACTAGAAAATCACATTCCACAACCCTCAAATCTCATTTAACAACATCTAAACATGTCTAAAACATTCATACATGCTAAGTCTAACATTCTAAACATTTATACATCAACATCCACTCACAAGACAAGCATTAAGCATAACAATCCATGAAGGGTATAGAACTACCTAAACATGCTTTTAAACATAAACCGTAGCATATCCAATTACCAAAGGTAAGACTATAAACCATATAGAGACCATTTACAAGTCCAAAAACACAAACCAAACATCCTCGAGGTGTTTAGCAACACCAAACAATCCATGAGTGGAAATCCCTCCCATTGCCTCTTATTACACTAAAGTAAATCACATACTTTGCCTAGCTAAAAACCACTTGAACTCCCCTTGCTCTCTTGTTGCCAAAGATGCTCAATTCTCTGCATTGATGAAACAAATGACCGTAAGCATAAAGTTTAGTGAGTACCGCTAACGACAAAACATTCAACAATGCATCTTATAAAACCAAATCATCATTCTTAGTAAACATATGCCTTTCTTTAAAACTTGCACTTTAAAACATCATTTCTACTTTCAAAACCACATGCTCATAGCATCTTTAATTACAACAGCAAAAACCTTTGCTCATGCTTAATCCAAGCATCATATGCATTCTAGCGTATCTCTCAAGCATCTCATGCTTTCTCAAAATAAATGATCATCATTAAGTCATTATATCAACATCATTATATTGGATCGCAAGTGATCAATAACAAACCATATCAAAACCAACACAATTGACACAATCGGATATGCGGATTACAAGCATTGTCCCGCACGCTTCATACACACTACCGGATTCACAAGGTGGAGTATAATGGCACAATCACAACCCCTCAACACCTGTCATGGAGTTTACGACACAATCAAAACCCCTCAACATCACTCATCGGTAGTTGTATAATTCCACTAACGAGAGCACGAGACACAAACCACAAGATTCACACACAAGATTAAACCATCCCCTTTTGTGATCTTAGCCTCAATCGTTAGGGTACTTGCATGGAGTTTACGGCACAATCACAACCCCTCAACATCCAAGGCAACTTTATTCACGGTGCACCCAATCTTATACCCGGCTAACTATATCCGATTAAAGTAACCAAAATCATTTACCATCACTTGCCAATATAATCCTGTACCAACACCATTTTACTATTTTACAAGCATAAACCACAATGCCACTTTCACAAGCATTAACATGCTTAAAATCAAATGCATAAATTATACGAACCCAAGGATCACTTACCATGTGCATCCTTAACAAAATGGCATTTAAAACCAGCAACATCATTGCTCAAAACATGCTTTAAAATAGTAATCAAACTATATTTAAAACAAGTACATTCCAAACCAAAACATAACACCATCCGAGAGAGACTTTTGCTTTACTTACTCTTGAGCTTAGCTAAGTATTTCAAACTTACACTAAGCTCCCAAAACCACGTTCAAAACGTTTCAAAGTTGGAAAAATCTTTTCCACTCATCGATAAGCAAAACATCGCTTGCCAACACGAAGATCACTCGTCTGAAGCTTCCAAAAATGCTTCGCTTGCTTCCGGATCAAGATCCTCTGTTTTTAGAGCATCAAAATAGAGATCCAAATGCATTAAAATGCATTCCAACACCAGCAACTAAACACAAACTCGTTGCTCAGCAAAACTACACCAATTTACCCATCCGAAACAAGCGAAAACTCAATCGATTGCCTCCTAAACTAAGCCCAGCCAACATACATCACATCCAACCATTAATAAACATCAAAACACATCTAAAAGAGACCTAAACCCATCCTTATACCTCCATCAAACATAACACCACCAAAACACCTCAAAAGCTCAACTAAAGCTATCATGAAACTCAATGATCTCAAGGATTTCAGGATCTATATTGTTAAAACACTTTTCCAACATTATAATCATCTCAAAACTCAATTAGAATCAATCTAAAATGGAGATCAACAACAACACTCCAAAAATCAAGATTTAAACCTTTATTTTGCAAGATTTTGATATTAAATAAAAACTATAATCAAATCTCAGTTAAAAACAACAATTAGAAGCCAATAATCTTGAGAATTTCAATAAAGAACCTTGATTAGAGGTTGAGAATGGGATTTACCTCCAATCTTAGCTTTACTTAATGATTTAAAAGTTTTTGCTTCACAAATCTTGAAAAATTTGAAGAGAATTCTTGGAAATGATTTAGGGTTGAAAGAGAGGGTGTTTGGGAGAAAAGAATCTAGAGAAAAGGTTTTAGAAATGGGTTTTGCTGAAATGGAAGTCAGTTACGTCAACAACTTCTCTATTTACTATTTTATTAATTAAAATAAAATAAATTCCCTTTTAATTAATCATTTAAAATTAATTTAAAACGCATGTCAATTTAAGGAAATGTGTAATTGCACAAAAGCTCCCTAAAGATTCTAAGATTTTGACTCCTCTTTTGAAATTTGCATTTTTCCACACTTTTAAAACTTTACATTTTGGTCACTACCCAAAATGTACCACTTCCAAAACTCAATTTGTAAAATTGATTTGACCAACCTCTTAAACATGATTTTATAGGATTTTAGCAATTTTTTCATATTTTTATCCTATCCCGAACCTTGATCTCCCTAAAACACGTAATACGATTCGAACCGTATCCGACCGGCCTGATCCATTGTCTAAAACATCTAGGCCCAAAACCAGGGCGTTACACCGTATCGAAATGGTAGCAACTGTTTCAAAACACATACCAGAAACAGACTCACTGCAGCAATTTTAAATACTTAAACATGATTCAAACAACACACTAACATTATAAACAATCATTCTATAGGCAAAGGATCCTAGCACAGCCAACCACAATGCATTATATCATAAATAGGCAACTTTAAGCATCCAACATGTTTAAGCAGCCACATAAAAGGCCAAACTTAAAACCAAACCATTATCCAACATATAAAGGTCATAAACAAGACTAAAAAGGCATCATAAGCATGTCTCAACACAGGGAGTCTCCAAAACAAAACCTCCCAAAGCATAAAGGTCCTATCCCATTGCTAACATATTATTATTTGATGCCAAAACCATACTTGAGCTACATATAGACTCTTGGACACCTCCTTGCTTCCACAAATGGTCTACGGATCTGCATTGTTAGAAAAGAGAGCGTAAGCAAGAATGCTTAGTGAGCGGTGCTCAAAACAACAACAACAACAACAACAATGCAGTTTTAAACCATTTTGCTTGCTTTTGAAAACAAAAACATTCCACAAATCATTTCACCAAAGCAAGAATGCTTAGTGAGCGGCGCTCAAAACAACAACAACAACAACAATGCAATTTTAAACCATTTTGCTTGCTTTTGAAAACAAAACCATTCCACAAATCATTTCACCAAAGAAAATTTCCAACATAATATGCTCATTAAATCTCACGCTTGAACTACAAATCAAAGCATAACATCCATAACCACATGGATCATATTTTCAAAGCTTCACAACAATCTCAACACAAATAAAGCATAAGAGCAATTTAAGTATCATGAGTATATTGACATCTTAGCACTTTTACTTGAATATGCGGATAACGTTCGGTGGAATGCCCATCACCGTAATCATGACAACTAGACTACTTCCAGTGGAATGCCCATCACCGTACTCACAACGTCTAGTAAATATAAGCTCCTGGTGGAATGCCCATCACCGTACTCACAACGTCTAGTAAATATAAGCTCCTGGTGGAATGCCATCACCGTACTCCTCCTTAGTGGAATCTAACATCACTAAGGCCACACTTGAATTTTACCATTATAGTGCACTCTCATCCTATTGGTTGACCAATTATATCAGGTAATAATATCTCATCAAGTGTCAATATACCCATCAAGGCCAACACTTACCCACTGTTATTCAAAGCCACAAGCATAACATTTCTCATCCCATTTTCATATACATTTCCATGTATAGCATGTACTCAAAAACATATATCTATTTAAAACACAATTCAAACATGGGATTACATGATTCAACATCTTAACATCCCAACACATATGAAATCAGCAAAAATTCATCAATTGCAACAAAACATATTTAGGCTCAACAAAATCAAGGTAAAAAGGCGAAAATAACCAAACTTACTCTCGAGCTTAGATTGGATTTTTAAGCTCAATCTAAACCCCCAACATCTTGTCCTTAACCACACGTTAAGGCTTTATAAAACAGTTCCACTCACCAGCACTACACAAATGCTAGCCGAACACCCAAATCAAACTCTCGATTCGTTCTGAAGGTCTCAAATCAGTTTCCCCTGCTTCTAATCAATTCAAAACAGAGTATTTGTAACCCCCGTAGCCCGGTCTAGACGGTTGACCCGAACTACGAAGATTACACGGGGAAAACCAAAGTCAACCCGAATGTCAACCTTGATTAACGACCCTTTTTTTTTAAAACTTATCTAGATGCACATTAACCTTAATTGTGATCATACAAACAACAAACTAAAAGATCACAAACATCAGAGATCAAACAGGGACCCAATTGAACAAATTACAACTTTAGGGACCAATTTGTAAATTCTGATAAATTAAAGGACTTAACCCAAATTAAAGTTACCATCTTGAAATTAGTCAGGTTTCATGCTTCTCTGTGAAATTTCAGCTCAAAAGGACATCCACAGCTCATGCAATTGATCAAACAAGATTCAGGACCAAAACGTAAACAAAACGAAACATATAACTACCATGTCAGCCCCCTAACGGTCGACCGTTTCGAAACAGGTTGACCCTGTTCCGAAACGCGGGACGTTCCGATACTGGTTCCGCAACGGGGGTCTGGCAGTGAGCATTTCGTTTCGAAACGGTGCACCCCGTTTCGGACCCCTGGGTTCATTCCAGGCACCCGTTCCGAAACGGTACACACTGTTCCGAAACGCCTGCTCAGATTTCAGCAAAATAACAAACCAAAACATGCAATTGACCACTCAAACATGCTCCAAACATCACCAAACTTTACCAGCATACAATTAAACACATTTAGGACATATAGGAACCAACAAATCAACATAATAACATCACATGCAAAAAGCCCCAATTCTATAGGCATGCTTCCTACACAAGCCAACTTTCAAGCAATAAACCTTCAAAAACAAGCAATAGGAAATCAATCCAAAATCCAGCAACCACAACAACATTTAACATCCATAGGGAGTCTCAAACATCTCCCAAAACATATACATTGGTCCCCCATTGCCAAATCAACCAAAAGCTAAATTGTTTAACAAAACCTTCCATACATTGAGCTTTACTTGAACTTGTTTGCTTGCCTTCTCTTGCTGCCCTCAATGTACTCTAATGCTCTGCATTATTGAATCAAGAAAACGAGAGAGCGTAAGCCAAAGCTTAGTGAGGAGTGCTCATTAAAAACCATTCAATAATGCAATTAAAACCGTTTATAAAACTTGCTTACAAATAATCTTTATACATGCTCAAAGCATACTTAAAATCAAGCAATATCATGCTTCCACATTTCCTTTAAACAAGCATCTCATGCTTCAACATAAACATTAAAACATGCATCTCATGCATCTCAATGTACTATACATGTCATATTGGCTCAAGTGATACATTTCATTTATGAAATCAAGTTCAACAACTTTCCCCAAGGACTTTTAAACACCTTGGCCCCAAGGACTTTTAAACACCTTGGCCATGGACTTTTAAACACCATGAAAGGACCACACAAGGACTTTTAACCACCTTTGTGTCCGTAGCTTGAATTACCCCAAGGACTTTTAAACACCTTGGCCCCATGGACTTTTAAACACCATGGAAAGGAGCACCTAAGGACTTTTAACCACCTTAGTGTCCGCAACAAGATTCATCCAAGGACTTTTAACCACCTTGATGATCTTAGATAACAAGGCTCACTCAAGGACTTTTAACCACCTTAGTGACCTTCACTTTTACAAACCATCACTTGCCAATACACACTTTATACATCACATAATCCACTGTTTTAAAGCATTAAACCAAGCCATTTCATCATGCATTTCAAAGCATTAAATCATCATTTAACAATGCATTAAAAACAAGGTACTCTTACCTAGAGTCACCTTCAACACATGGCTTTAAACATCAGCATAAATCATGCTAAAACATCAGCAATTATCATGCTTAAACATGCTTTCAAAAACAGTAAACAAATCATGCAAAATCATCATTTTACATTGCACCAAAACATGGCCACCACTTAAAGAGAGTAATCCGAAAACTTACACTTGAGCTTAGCAAAGTTGTTTAGACTTAAACTAAGCTCCCAAAACCTTGGTTTCAAAGCCGAAAACCATTTTCACAAATCCACTCACCGATTTCCACTTTGCTTCAAGCCAAAGCACCAAATCAAGCCTCCGGATCAACAATTCTTGGATCCAAGGATGCCTCCCCTGTTTCAACACATTAAAGCAGAGGATTAATGCATCATCATGCATTAATTGCTTCAATGAAAGCATCTAACACGCTGCTCTCACAAAACCTCCATTTTCGGCCTCCAAACACAACCGAAAATACATCCGAAACACTTCTAAACAAAACCCAGCCACAAACCAGCAAAACCTCACTTCCATTAACATCAACACACATCTAAAAACAACCTATAAACATCCTTATACCTCCAGCAACACCAGATCCATAAGATCACCACAAAAGCTACCTTAAAACACAAGCTAAACTTAGGAAATCCAACCTATCCGGGATTGCATCAATCAAGACTCATTTCCACATCAATTTAATGATCATTTAACATCAAAAACACTTCTCAAAACACTGATTTAACAGATCAAACGAAAATCATGTGAAATCATCAAAATCTTGCATAATTAGCCAAGATCCATAAATCAACCTTAAAACCTTTAATCAATTATCAAATTAGGATTGAAAACTTTAGGAATTTCATTAAAGAACTTGAAGTTCAGAGGAGAAGGACGTTCTTACCTCCAAACTTGAGTTTCTCCTCTTTTTGGAATAGAAAAGCTTGATGAAACTTGAAGCAATTGAAGAGGTTTTGAAGACACAATGATTTGCAATCAATTGAGAGTTGAAAGAAGGATTTTAGGTGAGAAAATCAGAATGAGATCTCTGGAAATTGAGTGTTTGGGTTGAGAGAAAAAGATAGAAAGAAAATAGGTAGTTAAATGAGAAAATGGCTAAAATGAATTTTCCCTCCTTTTGTTTACTTTAAAAATCAGAATTATGTGTTAAAATATCTTAGAAAAATCTGGAGAAACTCCCTTTGGGTAAATAGCTCCTTAAAGATTCAAAGTTTCAACCCTTTATAAAATAGCCACCAAACTTTCAAAAATTACATTTTGGTCACTAGCCAAAATGTCACACTTCCGAAACTCATTTTCCAAAATTGATTTCACAGTTCACTTAATTATATTAAAAGATGATTTTAGAACATTTTTCCATATTTTTAATACAACCCGAACTAGGCTTTCCTAATTTAACCTCTTACGATTCGAACAGCACTTTGACCAACCGGTTAACGCCCAAGACTTCCAAGCCCAAAACCGGGGCGTTACAACTCTCCCCCCCTTAAGAAATTTCGTCCTCGAAATTTACCTGAAGGAAAGAGATAAGGAAACTGCTTCAGCATATCATCCTTCCGCTCCCACGTGGCTTCCTCAACACCGCGATGCTTCCACAGCACTTTCACCAACTCAATGGTCCTGCCACGAAGAACCTTGCTATCTGAATCCAGAACCTTCACCGGTTCCTCATCATAGGTCAAATCCGGATTCAATTCCACTTCTTCCACAGGCAACACATGCGAAGGATCAGATCTATACCTCCGGAGCATAGAAACATGGAACACATCATGAATCTTCTCCAACTCCTGAGGTAACCTCAACCGATACGCAACAGGACCCACACGCTCCACAACCTCATACGGTCCAATGTATCTAGGGCTCAGCTTACCCTTCTGACCAAACCTCATCACCTTCTTCCAAGGCGAAACCTTCAAAAACACGCGATCACCCACCGCAAACTCTATCTCCTTACGCTTCAAATCCGCGTAAGATTTCTGCCGATCAGAAGCAGCCTTCAACCGCTCACATATGAGCTTCACCTTCTCGGTAGTCCCTTTCAACAAAGCAGGCATCGAAACCAACTTTTGACCAGTTTCAGCCCAACACAGAGGAGTCCTACACTTCCTCCCATACAGAGCCTCATAAGGTGCCATCTGTATACTCGCCTGATAACTGTTGTTGTAAGCGAACTCAACCAAAGGCAGATGTTTCTCCCAAGAACCTTGGAACTCTATCACACAGCATCTCAACATATCCTCCAAAATCTGAATAACTCGCTCAGACTGGCCATCCGACTGAGGATGATAGGATGTACTGAAATGCAACCTTGTACCCAGAGCTTGATGCAAACACTGCCAAAAACGCGATGTGAACCTCGGATCCCTATCCGACGCGATCGACTTAGGCACACCATGCAACCTCACAACCTCAGCAATGTACAGCTCTGCCAGCTTATCCAAAGAGAACGTAGAATGCACAGGCAAGAAATGCGCACACTTCGTCAGGCGATCCACAATCACCCAAACAGAATTCTTCTTCGACGGAGACAAAGGCAAACCAGATACAAAATCCATGGTAACCCTCTCCCACTTCCACTCAGGAATTTTCAACGGTTGCAACAAACCAGAAGGAACCTGATGTTCAGCCTTAACTCGCTGACACACCAAACACTTGCTCACGAACTCTGCCACATCCTTCTTCAGACCTACCCAATAGTACTCATCACGGAGATCGCGATACATCTTTGTACTACCAGGATGCATAGCAAAAGGACTGCTATGACCTTCAGCCAGAATAGCACGCCTCAACTCAGCATCTGCAGGCACTACTATCCGACTACCAAAACACAACACTCCATCCTCATTAAAGCAGAAATCCGAAGGCCTACCCTCCGCGATATCCTGAACATGAGACACCAAGGAATCATCCAACAACTGCTTTTCCTTGATCAACTGAACCAACGATGGTTTCACTTGCAACTCAGCAACAAGACCACCATCCTGCGATATACTCAAACAAGCAAACATAGCTCTCAGCTCAACAGCTACCTTTCTACTCAAAGCATCCGCAACAACATTAGCCTTTCCCGGATGATACTCTATCGTCAGATCATAATCCTTGAGCAACTCCAACCAACGTCGCTGCCTAAGATTCAACTCCTTCTGAGACATCAGATATCTCAAACTCTTGTGATCCGTGTACACAGTACACTTCTCACCATACAGATAATGCCTCCAGATCTTCAGAGCAAAAACCACTGCAGCCAGCTCAATATCATGTGTAGGATAATTGCGCTCATGCACCTTCAACTGCCGCGACGCATAAGCCACAACCTTACCCTCTTGCATCAGCACACACCCCAAACCAACATAGGATGCGTCACTGTAGACTACAAACTCTTTCCCTGATTCAGGCTGAATCAAGATAGGAGCCTGCGTCAAAGCCATCTTCAGCTTCTCAAAAGCTTGCTGTCTCGCTTCTGTCCACTCATACTTAACATCTTTCTGCAGCAACTTCGTCAAAGGAGCAACAATCTTGGAAAAACCATCCACAAACCTTCGGTAGTATCCTGCCAAACCAAGGAAACTACGAACCTCCTGAACAGACTTAGGAACTTTCCAATTCATTACTGCTTCAATCTTCTGAGGATCAACACGAATCCCCTCAGCTGAGACCACATGCCCAAGAAAAACCACCTCTCTAAGCCAGAACTCACACTTGCTCAACTTCTTTCAAAAACAACATCATCTCTTTAGCTTTTGTTTGGCAATGGGTACCCTCAACATGCATCATCACAACATGCATCACATACACATCATCATGTCATATCACTGAACATGCTTTCACTCAACAAGCATACAAACCAAACCATGCTTCAATCATGCATACACACATTCCCAATTACTCGAGAACTCAGCTCTGATACCACCAAATGTAACCCTCGTAGCCCGGTCTAGACGGTTGACCCGAACTACGAAGATTACACGGGGAAAACCAAAGTCAACCCGAAAGTCAACCTTGATTAACGACCCTTTTTTTTTAAAACTTATCTAGATGCACATTAACCTTAATTGTGATCATACAAACAACAAACTAAAAGATCACAAACATCAGAGATCAAACAGGGACCCAATTGAACAAATTACAACTTTAGGGACCAATTTGTAAATTCTGATAAATTAAAGGACTTAACCCAAATTAAAGTTACCATCTTGAAATTAGTCAGGTTTCATGCTTCTCTGTGAAATTTCAGCTCAAAAGGACATCCACAGCTCATGCAATTGATCAAACAAGATTCAGGACCAAAAAGTAAACAAAACGAAACATATAACTACCATGTCAGCCCCCTAACGGTCGACCGTTTCGAAACAGGTTGACCCTGTTCCGAAACGCGGGACGTTCCGATACTGGTTCCGCAACGGGGGTCTGGCAGTGAGCATTTCGTTTCGAAACGGTGCACCCCGTTTCGGACCCCTGGGTTCATTCCAGGCACCCGTTCCGAAACGGTACACACTGTTCCGAAACGCCTGCTCAAATTTCAGCAAAATAGCAAACCAAAACATGCAATTGACCACTCAAACATGCTCCAAACATCACCAAACTTTACCAGCATACAATTAAACACATTTAGGACATATAGGAACCAACAAATCAACATAATAACATCACATGCAAAAAGCCCCAATTCTATAGGCATGCTTCCTACACAAGCCAACTTTCAAGCAATAAACCTTCAAAAACAAGCAATAGGAAATCAATCCAAAATCCAGCAACCACAACAACATTTAACATCCATAGGGAGTCTCAAACATCTCCCAAAACATATACATTGGTCCCCCATTGCCAAATCAACCAAAAGCTAAATTGTTTAACAAAACCTTCCATACATTGAGCTTTACTTGAACTTGTTTGCTTGCCTTCTCTTGCTGCCCTCAATGTACTCTAATGCTCTGCATTATTGAATCAAGAAAACGAGAGAGCGTAAGCCAAAGCTTAGTGAGGAGTGCTCATTAAAAACCATTCAATAATGCAATTAAAACCGTTTATAAAACTTGCTTACAAATAATCTTTATACATGCTCAAAGCATACTTAAAATCAAGCAATATCATGCTTCCACATTTCCTTTAAACAAGCATCTCATGCTTCAACATAAACATTAAAACATGCATCTCATGCATCTCAATGTACTATACATGTCATATTGGCTCAAGTGATACATTTCATTTATGAAATCAAGTTCAACAACTTTCCCCAAGGACTTTTAAACACCTTGGCCCCAAGGACTTTTAAACACCTTGGCCATGGACTTTTAAACACCATGAAAGGACCACACAAGGACTTTTAACCACCTTTGTGTCCGTAGCTTGAATTACCCCAAGGACTTTTAAACACCTTGGCCGCAAGGACTTTTAAACACCTTGGCCCCATGGACTTTTAAACACCATGGAAAGGAGCACCTAAGGACTTTTAACCACCTTAGTGTCCGCAACAAGATTCATCCAAGGACTTTTAACCACCTTGATGATCTTAGATAACAAGGCTCACTCAAGGACTTTTAACCACCTTAGTGACCTTCACTTTTACAAACCATCACTTGCCAATACACACTTTATACATCACATAATCCACTGTTTTAAAGCATTAAACCAAGCCATTTCATCATGCATTTCAAAGCATTAAATCATCATTTAACAATGCATTAAAAACAAGGTACTCTTACCTAGAGTCACCTTCAACACATGGCTTTAAACATCAGCATAAATCATGCTAAAACATCAGCAATTATCATGCTTAAACATGCTTTCAAAAACAGTAAACAAATCATGCAAAATCATCATTTTACATTGCACCAAAACATGGCCACCACTTAAAGAGAGTAATCCGAAAACTTACACTTGAGCTTAGCAAAGTTGTTTAGACTTAAACTAAGCTCCCAAAACCTTGGTTTCAAAGCCGAAAACCATTTTCACAAATCCACTCACCGATTTCCACTTTGCTTCAAGCCAAAGCACCAAATCAAGCCTCCGGATCAACAATTCTTGGATCCAAGGATGCCTCCCCTGTTTCAACACATTAAAGCAGAGGATTAATGCATCATCATGCATTAATTGCTTCAATGAAAGCATCTAACACGCTGCTCTCACAAAACCTCCATTTTCGGCCTCCAAACACAACCGAAAATACATCCGAAACACTTCTAAACAAAGCCCAGCCACAAACCAGCAAAACCTCACTTCCATTAACATCAACACACATCTAAAAACAACCTATAAACATCCTTATACCTCCAGCAACACCAGATCCATAAGATCACCACAAAAGCTACCTTAAAACACAAGCTAAACTTAGGAAATCCAACCTATCCGGGATTGCATCAATCAAGACTCATTTCCACATCAATTTAATGATCATTTAACATCAAAAACACTTCTCAAAACATTGATTTAACAGATCAAACGAAAATCATGTGAAATCATCAAAATCTTGCATAATTAGCCAAGATCCATAAATCAACCTTAAAACCTTTAATCAATTATCAAATTAGGATTGAAAACTTTAGGAATTTCATTAAAGAACTTGAAGTTCAGAGGAGAAGGACGTTCTTACCTCCAAACTTGAGTTTCTCCTCTTTTTGGAATAGAAAAGCTTGATGAAACTTGAAGCAATTGAAGAGGTTTTGAAGACACAATGATTTGCAATCAATTGAGAGTTGAAAGAAG
The DNA here is from genome assembly GCA_958450335.1 of Hibiscus tridactylites. NCBI lineage: Eukaryota > Viridiplantae > Streptophyta > Magnoliopsida > Malvales > Malvaceae > Hibiscus > Hibiscus tridactylites. The sequence continues at coordinate 36,514,545 of OY288290.1, forward strand.
GATTTTAGGTGAGAAAATCAGAATGAGATCTCTAGAAATTGAGTGTTTGGGTTGAGAGAAAAAGATAGAAAGAAAATAGGTAGTTAAATGAGAAAATGGCTAAAATGAATTTTCCCTCCTTTTGTTTACTTTAAAAATCAGAATTATGTGTTAAAATATCTTAGAAAAATCTGGAGAAACTCCCTTTGGGTAAATAGCTCCTTAAAGATTCAAAGTTTCAACCCTTTATAAAATAGCCACCAAACTTTCAAAAATTACATTTTGGTCACTAGCCAAAATGTCACACTTCCGAAACTCATTTTCCAAAATTGATTTCACAGTTCACTTAATTATATTAAAAGATGATTTTAGAACATTTTTCCATATTTTTAATGCAACCCGAACTAGGCTTTCCTAATTTAACCTCTTACGATTCGAACAGCACTTTGACCAACCGGTCAACGCCCAAGACTTCCAAGCCCAAAACCGGGGCGTTACAGTATTAGAGTGATTTCAAGCCTCTAAACTTGCTGCAACTCAGGAAACTAGCATCTAGCATAAATCGACCATCAATTCATATCCGAAATCAACCGAAAACATTAATAAACCAACTCTGATCAAACTGCATCTAAAACCCATCAAGAATATCATCAAAAACACATCTATTAACAACTAACAACATCAACCCAAAGGCAAGAAATCACCAGCCACTGATTTCCACAAACAAGGCCAAAAACTCAAGAACTTCAACCTTAAACACTTTCAACTCAACTAGTTTCGAGTTTCATACTATCAAACCATCATTTTATCATTATCTAACATCAAAAAAACATTTATTAACAAACACAAACCCAGAAAAACGAAACCTATACGAAAATCTCCCAAAACCACATTAAATGGCTTAATTAAGCATATTTCCATCAAACATAATGTAAAACCTTTGCATGAACACTATAAAAGAATAAAAAACGTGGGACTTTCAATAAAGAACTTACATTAGAGGAGAAAAACATTGCTCATCTCTAATGATGGATTTCCCCCTTTTCCCAATGAAAAGCCTTGAGAAAACTAGAGGAAAATGATTGGGTCTTAGAGAGAAATCAACGGAAACAAGTTTGATGATAAAAAATCAATGTAACTAAGGATTTACCTTTAAATTCTTGAGTGAAAATGGTTGTTTGGATGAAAGCTCTTTGAAAGAAAGGTTGTGTAACCCCCTCGACCCGGCCTAGCCGATAGACTAAACCGAACGGGTCACACGGGGAATATTGAAGTAAACTGGGAAGGTTTACCATAATAAACGACCCTATTTTTTCCTTTTTATCTTTTCTAGATGCAAGTTAGGTCACTATGTGTTCTACAAAGAAGCGGATCAAACACAACTCACACACTCATCAATTTATATCCTATTTTGGTTTTTAGTGACCATTTTGCAAACTTAACAAATTCCAAGGGTTTTACCCAATTCGATTCACCAACCTTCAATTAGTCTCATTACATGCATCTCTGTCAAAAATCAGCTCAAATTAACCATTAGAACTCAAGTAATTGCATTCATGAAATTTAGGGACTAAAACGTAAGGATTTAGAACATCAAAGATGCCATTCAACCAAATTAACTACCAGCGTATCGGTACCCTTAGAGAGGGTATCGATACGTCCTCGACGAGCTGACTCCCAAACCCAGCATAACAAAAAATATATCGGTACGCTCAAGCACCGTGTCGATACACCCAAGACTAGTGGCTAAAATGGGTATCTATACGTCGCCATGTACCGATACGCCCACTATTTTTCGAAGGCCGCATCGATACACTACCAAGTGTACCGATATCCATGCAGTATGCACTTGCCAAAACTGCTTGTTTAACACTCTTAAAACCATCCCAAAACATTTAAACATGCAATTGAACAAACATACAACTAAAGTAGACATCAAACCTCAAGTACACATGGCAAACACAACATCAAAACATCGCGATCATCAACAATGAGTTATAGGGGCATGCTTCCTACGAAAATCAAGCATCCAAAAGTCAAATATCAAAATCAAGCTTAATCCAAAAATTAGAGGCCATTTACAAACCAATATAAGCATACCAAACTTGTACCAAACTAGAAAATACCAAAACAACTAACTTCAAAACATTGGACACCCCCATTGCCTTTATTACACTAGTCCAAAAACCAAACATACATTCAAGTGAAGTCTCTTGGGATTCCTTTGAAAGTTGCTACCTCCAATTAATTAATTATCTGCATTGATATGCAAAAGAGAGCATAAGCATATAAGCTTAGTGAGGAATGCTCAAAAACCAAAACACCATAAATGCTTAAAACCATTTTCACACTTTGAAAACCATCACGCCCTCTTTGAAAATCCATGCACTTCATCATTAAAATCAGCATGTTAAACACCATGCAACTAGTGTCAAATACTTCACAACAACAAAACCATTGCTACACAAAATCAAGCCTTCCATGCATATCCACCAATATGCAATGCTTAAAGGTAAAACATGCATTTTCCATATTATGCATCATAAACATTTCCATAGCAATTTAATCAATTATATTGGCTCACATGTGATCAACAACATTCTTGTTCCTCAAAAAGTATATCGGATACACAGATTACCAAGTGTTGTCCCAAACACTTCATACGGGAGCTACCCTTCACCGTTGTGACACCCATGGTGGAGTTTTTAGTACCATCACAACTCCTCAACACTACTCATCGGTAGATGTATAGCCCACTAATGAGAGACGGGACATATACAAGGTTCGCACACAAGATCTATCCTCCACCGTTGCAACCTTAAACATTCCTCAATCGTTAGGGTACTTGGATGGAGTTTTCAGTACAATCACAACCCCACTTTACACAACATCACTTGCCAATATAATCCACATTTAATGCATACCTCACAAAAAGACATATTCCAAACATTAAACCATGCTTCAAAAGCCATGCATAAACACATGCATACAAGGATCACTTACCTAGTGCATCCTTGAACCATATGGCATCATCAACCACATTTCTTAAACTCAAATCACGCTTTAAACCAGTAAGTAAACACAATTAAAAAAACAAGTGCACCCATAAGGTCATAATAGCACAAACCGAGGGAGAAAATCACTTTACTTACATCCGAACTTAGTAAAGCGTTTCAAGCTTATACTAAGTTCCCAAAACCTCTTTCAAAACATTTCATTGCTGGAAAATACATTTCCACTCACCGACATGCGAAACCTCACTCGCCACGCGACAATCAACCGTCTGAAACCTTCAAAGACACTTCGACTGATTCCGGAACACTATCCCCTGTTTTCAACACATTAAAAACATAGACTCAATGCACCATAATACATTCAAACAACAACACTTAATTGGAACTCACTGCTCTGCTCTAAAGCATCAAAATACCCATCTAAAACAACCAAAATCTCATTCGATTGATCTCTAGACTCAGTCCAGCCATCAACCAACACTTCCAACACATTTTAACCATAAATCCATATAAAAAAACAACGTAATACCATCCTTATACCTCCAACAACTCAGATCTCACATTATACCCCCAAAACCCAACCAAAAAACACCTTTAAAATCAAAGATCTCAAGGATTTCAGGATTATAATGATCAATACTCTTTTCAACATCTTAAACCTTCCAAAACTTGATTAGAAACCATCTCAAATAAATCAAATTAAAATAACTCCGAAAATCACATTAAATAATCTCTTTTATCAAGATTTCACCATTTTATCAAAACCACAATAAAACTTCAATAAAAAACATGAATCAAGAGTCAAATATCTTTAGAATTTCATTAAAGAACCTTGATTATAGGGTTAGCAGGAAAATTACCTCCAATCCTTGCTTCTCTTCTAGTTTGGCAAGTTTTGCTTTCAAGAATCTTGAAGAGATTTGAGAGAAATCACAAGAGAGAAGTTGAAAATCAAGAAAACAAATGTTAGTGGAGGAATTCTGGAAAATGAGAGAAATGAGAGTGTTTGGCAGAAGTGAAATGGAAAAAATGATAATGATCGTCAAATTTGCTCAACCATAATAACCACCCTTTTATTTAATTAATAAAAATCACTTTAAATATTTAATAAACCATTTAAAACACATGCTAAATTAGATAAAATGCTTAATTTCCATTAAGCTCCCTAAAGATTCTAAGAATTTGACTCTTCTTTGAAAAACTCCCCTTTTCATAGTTTTAAAACTTTACATTTTGGTCACTGCCCAAAATGTACACTTCCCAAAACTTGTTTTGCAAAATTGATTCAACCAACCTCATAAATATAATTTTAGAGGATTTTAGAAATTTTTACCACATTTTTATCCTACCTCGAACCTTGATTTCCCTAAACCACTTTTAACATCTTGAACTGCCAACCTCCGGTTCCACTATCCTGACCCGACGCATAAAACATCTAGGCCCAAAACTGGGGCCTTATAACTCCTCGATGTCGCCACAACACCTTCACAAGTTTGATCGTCTTACCACGAAGAAATTTACTACTCGAATCAAGGATCCCCGCTGGTTCCTCATCATATGATAAATCTGGATTCAACTCAATCTCCTCAATAGGCATCACATGAGATGGATCCGATCTATACCTCCACAACATTGAAACATGAAACACATCATGGATCTTCTCCAACTCGGGAGGCAACCTCAACCCATATGCAACATGACCAATTCGCTTCACAACCTCATAAGGTCCAATAAACCTCGGACTAAGCTTTTCCTTACGTCCAAACCTCATCACCATTTTCTAAGGCGATACCTTTAGGAACACACGATCTCCAACCGCAAACTCAAACTCCCTACACTTTAAATCCGCGTAAGACTTCTAACAATCCGAAGCAGCCTTTAACCGTTCACATATAAGTTTCACTTTCTCAGTTGTTCCCTTAAGCATATCCGGCAAGGAAATCAACTTTTGCCCCACCTCCGCCCAACAAAGTGGCATTCTACACTTCCTCCTATACAATGCTTCATACGAAGCCATTTGTATACTCGCCTAAAAACTGTTATTATATGCAAACTCAACCAAAGGCAATTTTTTCCCAAGAACCTTGGAAATCTATCACACAACACCTCAACATATCCTCCAGCACCTGGATAACTCGCTTCGACTGTCCATTTGTCTGAGGATGATATGAAGTGCTGAAATTAAAACGCGTACCCAACGCTTGGTGTAAGCATTCCCAAAATCTCGCTGCAAACCTCTGATCTCCATCCGACACTATAGACTTAGGCACCCCATGCAAACGCACAATTTCAGCAATATACAACTCCGCTAACTTAACCAACATATACGTAGTATGCACAACCAAGAAATGCGCACACTTCGTAAGATGATCTACAATCACCTAAATAGAGTTCTTCTTGGATGGTGTCAAAGGAAAATCAGACACAAAATTCCTCGTAATCCTTTCCCATTTCAATTCTGGTATCCTCAAAGGCTGTAACAAACCAGAAGGTAACTGATGCTCAACTTTCACACGCTGACAAACCATACACTTGCTTATGAAATCAGCAACATCCTTTTTCAGCCCCACCCAATATTACTTATCCTTCAAACCACGATACATCTTAGTACTACCAGGGTGCTTAGCAAAAGGGCTACTATGAGCTTCAGTCAAAATAGTGCGCCTCAACTCAACATCTTTCGGCACAACTATTCGACTTTTAAAGCATAAAACACCATCATCATTGAAATAGAATTCTGTTGCATTACCATAAGCTATATCTTGAACATGAGGCACCAACAAATCATCAAGCAGTTGCTTATCTCCGATTAACTGAATCAAGGAAGGTTTCACCTGCAACTAAGCTATCAACCCACCATCACGCAATATACTCAACCGAGCAAACATCGCTCTCAATTCAATAACTACCTTCCTACTCAAAGCATCAACCACAACATTGTCCTTCCAGGATGGTACTCAATCATCAGAGCATAATCCTTAAGCAACTCCAACCATCTTCACTTCCTAAGATTCAACTCCCTTCAAGACATGAGATACTTTAAACTTTTATGATCGGTATAAACCATACACTTTTTACCATAAAGGTAGTGTCTCCAAATCTTCAAAGAAAACACAACCGTAGCAGCAAGCTCTAGATTATGAGTAGGATAATTGTGCTCAAGCACCTTCAATTCTCTAGACGCATAAGCTACAATCTTCCCACCTTGCATCAACACGCAACCTAGACCAACATATGATGTATCACTATAAACTACAAACTCCTTACCCGATTCCGGTTGAATCAAGACATGAGCTTGCATTAAAGCTTCCTTCAACTTCTCGAAAGCTTGTTGCCTAACCTCCTTCCATTCAAAGAGAACATTCTTTTGCAATAACTTGGTCAAAGGAGCAGCAATCTTAGAAATACCTTCAACAAACCTTTGATAATATCCAACCAACCCAAGGAAACTACGCACCATCGTCACCGATTTAGGCGTTTTCCAACTCATCACCGCCTCGATCTTGTGTGGACCAACCCGAATACCCTCGACTGAAACCATATGTCCAAGAAAAACCACTTCCATGAGCCAAAACTCACACTTGCTTAGCTTAGCATAAAGATGATTCTCCAACAACACTTGCAACACAATCCTCAAATGCTTATCGTGATCCTCCTTGGTACGCGAGTACACGAGAATATCATTGATAAATACTACCACAAACTAATCTAGGAAATAGTGGAACACACGATTCATCATATCCATGAATGCAACCGGTGCATTTCTCAATCCAAACGACATCACTAAGAACTCGTAATGGTCATACCTTGTCCGAAACGCTATCTTGGGTACATCCACATCCTTAACCTTCAGTTGATAATACCTAGACCTCAAATTAATCTTCGAGAACACTGATGCACCATGAAATTGATCAAACAAATCATCAATCCTTGGCAAAGGGTACTTGTTCTTAATCGTCAACTTTTTCAGTTGCTGATAATCTATGCACATGCGTATTGTGCCTTCCTTCTTCTTTACAAATAAAACCAGTGCACCCCAAGGTGAAACACTTGGCCTTATAAACCCTAGATCAAGCAACTCTTGAAGTTGCGTTTTCAACTCCTTCAACTCTTTAGGTGCCATCCGATAAGGAGCAATGGACACTAGAATCAATCAAAACTAACAAAGACATGGATTGCACACACTCTCATAGGACCACCACCCTCGGGTTGGACAACAACAACATGAGCCTCACCTCTCTGCTCATCCTCTCTTCGTTGGAAGTTACCACGGCCGCGTTCACGACCTCTCTGTGGTACAACACAATGTGCTCGACCTTGACCACCTCTAGCTAACAAAGGACACTCACGTCTCATATGGTCTGCTGATCCACAGTTCCAGCAAGAATTAACCCCAACCACAGGAGCCTGCGCCTTACGAGCCACGCGAGGACAATCTCGCCTCAAGTGCTCTCGCGACCCACATGACCAGCAAGTATTCTGCTCAAACCTCGCCCTGTTACCTTGAGCTGGCGCACCTCGCCTCGCCTCGCCTCAGGCCGATACCTATGGTCACAATTCCTCTTGCTTTGTCCACCAGTAGGATCAGAATCTGCAGCTCTCTTACTCAAGCTAGAACCACTTACACGAGAGGTCAAACCCAAACTCTGCTCTATGTCCTTGGCCCGCGTCACCAGCACATCGAAATCGGTGTAATCAGAAGCGTGTATGAAAGTCTTCACATCCTGCACCAACTTCGGAGCATGTTGACTTAAACGTACGAACTGGACCTTGTACTCAGCTACCGTCATGTTTCCTTGCACCAAAGACATGAACTCACATTTTTTATCATCCAAGTATCTGACTCCAGATACTTCTTTTTAAAGACATCCTGAAAAAAGTCCCAATCCACCTCATTAGGTTCTATGGCCGCGGTCACAGTCGTCCACCAAGCATATGCATCACCGTGCAACAACAAAACAACACATCACAGCTTCTGTGCATCATTGCACTCTATCTGAGCCAATATTTGGATCATACTGGCCATCCAAGCCTCAGATGCCTTAGGAGACAAACCACAGTATTAAACGCCTCCCAAACTTTGCAAGCGCTCCAACGACAAACCTGATTGTCCACCACCAGACGCTTGCACTTGCACTCTAGCCATAGCAACCTAGAATGTCCCAATCATCGCCTATACCAAAGGCGTCAAATCACCCGACCCCGGACTGGCCTGTCCGTGTTGCGCTTGCTCCTCACTCCCAAGGGGTGGTGGTGGTGGATGAGGTAAATTCGCACCAGGCAGAACTTCGTTCTCCTAATTTCTTTGCTCACTAGCAAGAGCAACTGACCTAGAACATAGCTCTCTCCTCGATCCCACTGTGCTATTATTTTAAGGATTGAATATAAAACAAACAAGAAATAAAGCCAGCTTCTTGCAAGGATCCAAGACTTCAAATTCAATTTAAAACCTTTCACTATAGTAATAAGGAAATGGGCATTCCAATTTCCCCCCAAACATAGTATAAAGCATACAACATCCAAGTCACCACCATCATGCATCACAAGCATTAAGATTCAACCCAATCTATCATCTCATATAATAGCTCACATTTATATTACAATCACCACACATAGCATCACCATCACACAATCAACATTAACGTGCTTATGACATTCACCACACAAAACAAACATCACCAAATACTCACATTCACATCTCAATTACTTACCATCAACTTACCATCATCCCAACGTTTCGTAACCTGGATCTGATACCACCAAATGTAACCCCCTCGACCCGGCCTAGCTGATAAACCAAACAGAACGGGTAACACGAAGAATATTGAAGTAAACCGAGAAGGTTTACCCCAATAAATGACCCTATTTTTTTTTTCCTTTTTATCTTGTCTAGATGCAAGTTAGGTTCCTATGTGTTCTACAAAGAAATAGATCAAACACAACTCAAACACACATCAATTTATATCCTATTTCGGTTTTTAGGGACCATTTTCCAAACTTAAAAAATTCCAAGAGTTTTACCCAATTTCGATTCACCAACATTCAATTAGTCTCATTGCATGCATCTCTATCAAAACTCAGCTCAAATTAACCATTAGAACTTATGTAATTGCAATCATGAAATTCAGAGACTAAAATGTAAGAATTCAGAACATCAAAGATGCCATTCAACCAAATTAACTACAAGCGTATCGATACCCTTATAGAGGGTATCGATACGCCCTCGACGAGCTGACTCCCAAAACCAGCAAACACAAAGACCGTACCGGTACGCTCGAGCATCGTATCGATACACCTAAGACTAATGGTTAAAATGGGTATCGATACGCCCCCATGTATCGGTACGCCCCCTATTTTTCGAAGGCCGTATCGATACACTACCAAGTGTATCAATAACCTGTAGTCTGCACTTGCCCAAAATGCTGGTTTAACACTCTTAAAACCATCCCAAAACATTCCAACATGCAATTGAACAAACATATAAGTCAAGTAGACATCAAACCTCAAGTACACATGGCAAACACAACATCAAAACATCACAATCATCAACAATGAGTTCTAGGGGCATGCTTCCTACAAAAATCAAGCATCAAAAATTCAAATCTCAAAATCAAGCTTAATCCAACAAATAGAGGCCATTTACAAACCAATATAAGCATACCAAACTTGTACCAAACCAAAAAATACCAAAACAACTAACTTCAAAACATTAGACACCCCCATTTCCTTTATTACACTAGTAAAAAAACCAAACATACATTCAAGTGAAGTCTCTTGGGATTCCTTTGAAAGTTGTTGCCTCCAACTACTTAATTATCTGCATTGATGAGCAAAAGAGAGCATAAACATACAGGCTTAGTGAGGAATGCTCAAAAACCAAAACACCATCAATGCTTAAAACCGTTTTCACACTTTGAGAACCATCATGTCCTCTTTGAAAATCCATGCACTTCATCATTAAAATCAACATGTTAAACACCATGCAACAAGTGTCAAATACTTCACAGCAACAAAACTATTGGTACACAAAATCAAGCCTTCATTGTATATCCACCAATATGCCAAGCTTAAAGGTAAAACATGCATTTCCATATTATGCATCATAAACATTTCCATAGAAATTTAATCAATTATACTGGCTCACAAGTGATCAAAAACATTCTTGTTCCTCAAAAAGTATATCGGATACACGGATTACCAAGTGTTGTCCCAAACACTTCCTACACTCTACCGGCACCTCAAGGCTCACACACAAGAGCTACCCTCCACCATTGTGACACCCGTGGTGGAGTTTTCGATACAATTGCAACCCTTCAACACCACTCATCGGTAGATGTACAGCCCAATAACGAGAGATGGGACACATAAAAGGTTCACACACGGGAGCTATCCTCCGGCGTAGCAACCTTAAACATCCATCAATCGTTAGGGTACTTGGATGGAGTTTTTGGTACAATCACAACCCCTCAACATCCAAGGCGACTTGTTTATAGTGCATTCAATCCTATAGACGGCTAACTATATCCAATTTCATTTGCAAAACACTTTACACAACATCACTTGCCAATATAATCCACATTTAATGCATACCTCACTATTTTTCCAAAACATTCATAAAAAGACATATTCCAAGCATTAAACCATGCTTCAAAACCCATGCATAACACATGCATACAAGGATTACTTACCTATTGCATCCTTAAACCATATGGCATCATCAACCACATTTTATAAACTCAAATCATGCTTTAAAATAGTAGGAAAACACAATTTAAAAAACAAGTGCTTCCATAACCTCATAATAGCAAAAACTGAGGGAGAAAGTCACTTTACTTACTTCCGAACTTAGTAAAGCATTTCAAACTTATACTAAGTTCTTAAAACAAATTTTAAAACGTTTCAATGCTGGAAAATCCATTTCCACTCACTGACGTACGAAACCTCACTCGCCGACGTGACAATCAACTGTCCGAAGCCTCCAAAGCCACTTCGACCGATTTCGAAACACTATCCCCTATTTTCAACACATTAAAAATAGAGAGTTAATGCACCATAATGCATCCAAACACCATCACTTAATTGTAACTCACTGCCTTGCTCTAAAGCATCAAAATACTAATCCAAAACAACCGAAATCTAATTCGATTGATCTCTAAACTCAGCCCAGCCATCAACCAACACTTCCATCACATTTTAACCATAAATCCACATCAAAAAATAACCTAATACCGTCCTTATATCTCCAGCAACTTAGATCTCACATTATACCCCGAAAACCCAACCAAAAACACCTTCAAAATCAAAGATCTCAAAGATTTCAGGATTATAATGATCAAGACTCTTTTTCAACATCTTAAACCTTCCAAAACTTGATTAGAAACCATTTCAAGTAAATCAAATTAAAACAACTCTAAAAATCACATTAAATAATCTCTTTTATCAAGATTTAACCATTTTTATCAAAACTGTAACGCCCCAGTTTTGGGCTTAGAAGTTTTGGGCTTAGAAGTTTTGGGCTTGGACCGGTTCGGTCAAAGTGTTGTTCGAATATAAAAGAGTGAAATTAGGAAAGCCTAGTTCGGGTTGCATTAAAAATATGGAAAAATGTTCTAAAATCCTCTTTTAATATATATAAGTGAACTGTGAAATCAATTTTACAAAATGAGGTTTGGAAGGGTGACATTTTGGCTAGTGACCAAAATGTAATTTTTGAAAACTGCGTGACTGTTTTAAAAAGGATTGAAACTTTGAATCTTTAAGGAGCTATTTACCCAAAGGGAGTTTCTCCAGATTTTTCTAAGATATTATATGATTAATTAAAGGTTTTTAAATAAAACTAAAAAGGAGGGAAGATATTTGGTCATTTCCAACTAACTTTCCATATTTTCCATTTTTCCTTTTCTCTCATTTTCTCTCAAACCAAACATCTTTCTCCAGAGCTTTTTCCTCAGATTTTGCTACCTAAATACCTCTTTTCAATTCTCTTTTGATTGCTAATCATCTCTTCAACAAAACCTCACCATTTGCTAATTGGATTTTCAAGATTTTGGTTCTAAAAAGGGAGAAATTCAAGTTTGGAGGTAAGAACGTCCTTCTCCTCTAAACTCTCAGTTCTTTACTGAAATTCCTAAGTTCTCAATCCTTAAATTGTGTTTTATAAAAGGTTTTATGGATGTGATCTTGATCTTGGCTTTTAAATGCAAGATTTGCTTGATTTTGATGAAAATTCGTATGATTTGTTTAAGCAGTGATTTGAGGTGTATTTTTGATGTTAAATGAATGTTAAATTGATAAGGAATTGAGGTTTAATTAATGCAAACCCGGATAGGTTGAATTTCCTAAGTTTAGCTTGTGTTCTTGGTTGTTTTTGGAGTGATCTTGTTGATCTGTTATGGCTGGAGGTATAAGGATGTGTTGAGATCCATTTTGGATGTTGATTGATGTTTGAGAATGTTTAGATTTGATGGATCATGGCTGGGTAATGTTGTGGAGTTGTTTGGATGCATTTTCGGTTGTGTTTGGTAGCCGAAAATGGAGTGTGGATGAGAGCAGCGGGTTTAGGTGCTTTCATTGAAGCTATTAATGCATGATGATGCATTAATCCTCTGCTTTGATGTGTTGAAAACAGGGGAGTCATCTTTGGATCCAAGTGGTGGTGATCCGGAAACTTGATTGGTGTTTCGGCAAGAGGCGAAACGGAATCGGTGAGTGGATTTTGGTTTCCAGCTTTGAAACCATTGAATTGAAGGTTTGGGAGCTTAGTTTAAGTCTAAGCAACTTAACTAAGCTCAAGAGTAAGTTTTCGGAAAAACTCTCTTGATGATGGACCATGGATTGGTTGTATGCAATGTGGTGGTTTGCATGTTTTAAATTCTGTTTTAAAAGCATATTATAGCATGTTAGTTGCTGATTTTATAAGCCATGTGTTGAAGGATGCTCAAGGTAAGAGATCCTTGTTATTGAACATTGTTTAAATGTGGTTTGATGCTTAAAGATGCATGATGTTATGGCTTGGTTTAAATGCTTTAAAACAGTGGAATATTGATGATAATGATGCATATTGGCAAGTGATGGTTAAGGTCACAAAGGTGTTTAAAAGTCCTTGTGTGAGCCTTGTTTATTTAAGAACAACATGGTGGTTAAAAGTCCATGGTTGGTTCTTGGCTAAGATCATCAAGGTGGTTAAAATTCCTTGGATGAGTCTTGTTTATTTAAGGACAATATGGTGTTTAAAAGTCCATGATTGGTCCTTGGTTAAGGTTACAAAGGTGGTTAAAATTCCTTGTGTAAGCCTTGTTATTTAAGAACATCAAGGTGTTTAAAAGTCCTTGGATGGTTCTTGTTAAGGACACAAAGGTGTTTAAAAGTCCTTGTGTGGTCCTTGCCATGGTGTTTAAAAGTCCATGGGCCATGGTGTTTAAAAGTCCATGGGCCATGGTGTTTAAAAGTCCATGGGGTTAAGGACAAAATGGTGTTTAAAAGTCCATGTGTGGACCTTGGAAACTATAAGATCACAATGGTGGTTAAAAGTCCATGTGTGGATCTTATGTGAAATGTATCACTTGTTGCCAATATGACTTGTTATGAACTTGAAGCATGTGTTGCTTGATTTAAAAGCTTATTAGCATGCGTAAATGTTGATTTGAAGTGTGATTTATAAAGGTGTTTTATAAATGCATTATTGTGTGGTTTTAACGAGCATTCCTCACTAAGCTTTTGCTTACGCTCTCTCTCTTTCTTAAACCAATAATGCAGAGCATTAAAGTGCTTTTGAGGGCAGCAAGGTGGTGAAGAATCCAAGTGGTGAACAAAGCTCATGTATGGTGAAGGTTTCTTAAACACTATTAGCTTTTGGTAATTTGGCAATGGGGGACCTATGTTGTTGATTTGGGAGATGTTTTGAACTCCCTAGGTTGGATTTATGTTGTTGATAATGTTGGTTCTTGTAATTGGCCTTTGAGATATGGTTTTGGAATATTGATGCTTGAATGGTTTGCTAAGTAGGAAGCATGCCTATAGATTTGGGGATTTTCATAATTGATGCCATGTTGATGTTTGGTTGATGCAATTATGTTCCTTGTATGTTGTATGACTTGCTGGTAAAGTTTGGTGGCATTTGGAGCATGTTTGATAGGTCAATTGCATGATAAACCAGCAAATTTTTCTGCAATCTGGGCAGCCTGTTTCGGAACAGGTGCTACCGTATCGGAACGGGGGCCTGAAATGGCCTGGGCGTTCCGAAACGGGAGGCACTGTTTCGGAACAGTTTGGCCACTGCCAGGCCATGTTTCGGAACCCGTTTTGGAACGGTCCCGCGTTTCGAAACAGGTCTTCCCTGTTTCGAAACACTCGACCGTTGGGCACTGAAATTGATGGTTAAATGTTTTGCAATGTTTGCATTTTGGTCCTGAAACTTGTTTATGCAATTGTGTGAGTTTGAGATGTCCTTTTGAGTTGAAATTTGACTAAGAAGCATGAAAGATGATTAATTTCAAGTTGGTAACTTTAAATTGGGTTAAGTCCTTATAATTTTCAGAATTTACAATTTGGTCCCTAAAGTTGTAATTTGTTCAATTGAGTCCCTGGATGTTCTCTGATGGTTGTGATCTTTGAATATGATGATCATGTGAATATATCTAGGGATAATGTGCATCTAGACAAGATAAAAAAAGAAAAAAAGGGTCGTTAATCAAGCTTGACTTTCGGGTTGACTTTGGTTTTCCTCGTGTAATCTTCTTAATTCGGGTCAACCGTCTAGGCCGGGTTAAGGGGGTTACATTTGGTGGTATCAGAGCTGAGTTCTCGAGTAATTGGGAATGTTTGTGTGAATGATTTAAGTATGTGTGCTTTGTATGCTTGTTGAGTGAAGGCATGATGTGTGATTTGTAATTATGTTGCAATTGAGTTTTATGATGTGGTGAAGCATGTTGTGGGTACCCATTGCCAAATCAAAGCTAATGAGATGATGTTGTTTTTAAGTGAAAATGAGCTTGAGTACTTGGATTGCTTACCTTGCTGGGCCTGACTTTGTTTATTTGCATTGTGATTGCATTGTTAGAGTATGGCTCCTCGTAGAGAGTTAAGGAGTAATGTGCGAGCTGTGGCTCAAAACGAGAATGAGAACGAAGAGAATGTTGAAGTGCGGTTTTACCTCCTCCACCTGGTGGTGGTGGTGCTGGGGGTGAAGGATGTGGATGTGCCTAAGACAGCTTTCAGGACAAGGTATGGGCATTATGAGTTCCTTGTGATGCCGTTTGGTTTGACAAATGCTCCTGCAGCTTTCATGGACATGATGAATCGTGTGTTTCATGAATACCTGGATAAGTTTGTGGTGGTGTTCATTGATGATATCCTCGTGTACTCGCGTACTGAGGAGGAGCATGAAGAGCATTTGAGGATTGTTTTGCAAGCTTTGTTGGAGAATCAGCTTTATGCCAAGCTGAGCAAGTGTGAGTTCTGGTTAAGTGAAGTGGTGTTTCTTGGGCATGTGGTTTCTGCTGAGGGGATTCGTGTAGATCCTCAGAAGATTGAGGCGGTGATGAATTGGAAGGTTCCTAAGTCTGTTCATGAGGTTCGTAGTTTCCTTGGTTTGGCGGGATACTACCGAAGGTTTGTGGATGGGTTTTCTAAGATTGTTGCACCTTTGACGAAGCTGTTGCAGAAAGATGTCAAGTATGAGTGGACGGAGGCGAGACAGCAGGCTTTTGAGAAGCTTAAGGAGGCTTTGACGCAAGCTCCTATCTTGGTTCAACCTGAATCAGGGAAAGAGTTTGTGGTGTATAGTGATGCGTCCTATGTTGGTTTGGGATGTGTGCTGATGCAAGAGGGTAAGGTGGTGGCTTATGCATCGCGGCAGCTGAAGGTGCATGAGCGCAATTATCCTACGCATGACATTGAGTTGGCTGCGGTGGTTTTTGCTTTGAATATCTGGAGGCATTATCTGTATGGTGAGAAGTGTACTGTGTACACGGATCACAAGAGTTTGAAGTATCTAATGTCTCAGAAGGAGTTGAATCTTAGGCAGCGACGTTGGGTGGAGTTGCTCAAGGATTATGATTTGACGATTGATTATCACCCTGGGAAGGCTAATGTTGTAGCGGATGCCTTGAGTAGGAAGGTAGCTGTTGAGTTGAGGGCTATGTTTGCCAGTTTGAGTGTTTCGCGTGATGGTGGTCTTGTGGCTGAGTTGCAAGTGAAACCATCTTTGGTTCAGTTGATCAAGGAAAAGCAGTTGCTGGATGATTCCTTGGTACCGCATGTTCAGGATATTGCGGAGGGTAGGCCTTCGGATTTCTGCTTTAATGATGATGGTGTGTTGTGTTTTGGGAGTCGGATAGTAGTGCCTAATGATGCTGAGTTGAGGCGTGCTATTCTGACTGAAGGTCATAGTAGTCCTTTTTCTATGCACCCTGGTAGTATTAAGATGTATCGTGATCTTCGTGATGAGTACTACTGGGTGGGTTTGAAGAAGGATGTTGCCGAGTTTGTGAGCAAGTGTATGGTGTGTCAGCGAGTTAAGGCTGAGCATCAGGTTCCTTCAGGGTTGTTGCAGCCGTTGAGAATCCCTGAATGGAAGTGGGAAAGGGTTACCATGGATTTTGTATCTGGTTTGCCCTTGTCACCATCGAAGAAGAATTCAGTGTGGGTGATTGTGGATCGCCTGACGAAGTGTGCGCATTTCTTGCCTATGCATACTACGTTTTCGTTGGATAAGCTTGCGGAGCTGTACATTGCTGAGATTGTGCGGCTGCATGGTGTGCTTAAGTCAATTGTGTCGGATAGGGATCCGAGGTTTACATCGCGGTTCTGGCAGTGTTTGCACCAAGCTTTGGGTACAAGGTTGAATTTCAGTACATCTTATCATCCTCAGTCGGATGGTCAGTCCGAGCGTGTTATCCAGATCTTGGAGGATATGTTGAGGTGCTGCGTAATTGAGTTTCAGGGCTCTTGGGAGAAACATTTGCCTTTGGTGGAGTTTGCCTATAACAATAGTTATCAGGCGAGTATTCAAATGGCACCTTATGAGGCTTTGTACGGGGGGAAGTGTAGGACTCCTCTTTGTTGGGCTGAAACGGGTCAGAAGTTGGTTTCGATACCGGCTTTGTTGAAAGGAACCACCGAGAAGGTGAAGCTCATTTGTGAGCGTCTGAAGGCGGCGTCTGATCGTCAAAAGTCTTACGCGGATTTGAAGCGTAAGGAGATTGAGTATGCGGTGGGTGACCGTGTGTTTTTGAAGGTTTCGCCTTGGAAAAAGGTGATGAGGTTTGGCCGTAAGGGTAAGTTGAGCCCTAGGTACATTGGACCATACGAGGTGATTGAGCGTGTGGGTCCTGTTGCGTACAAGTTGAGGCTACCTCAAGAGTTGGAGAAGATTCATGATGTGTTTCATGTTTCTATGCTCCGGAAGTATAGATCTGATCCTTCGCATGTGATGCCTGTGGAAGAAGTGGAATTGAATCCGGATTTGACCTATGATGAGGAACCGGTGAAGGTTCTGGATTCGGATAGCAAGGTTCTTCGTGGCAAGACCATTGAGTTGGTGAAGGTGTTGTGGAAGCACCGTGGTGTTGAGGAAGCCACGTGGGAGCGGAATGATGACATGCTAAAGCAGTTTCCGTATCTCTTTCCTTCAGGTAAATTTCGAGGACGAAATTTCTTAAGGGGGGAGAGTTGTAACGCCCCGGTTTTGGGCTTAGAAGTTTTGGGCTTAGAAGTTTTGGGCTTGGACCGGTTCGGTCAAAGTGTTGTTCAAATATAAAAGAGTGAAATTAGGAAAGCCTAGTTCGGGTTGCATTAAAAATATGGAAAAATGTTCTAAAATCCTCTTTTAATATATATAAGTGAACTGTGAAATCAATTTTACAAAATGAGGTTTGGAAGGGTGACATTTTGGCTAGTGACCAAAATGTAATTTTTGAAAACTGCGTGACTGTTTTAAAAAGGATTGAAACTTTGAATCTTTAAGGAGCTATTTACCCAAAGGGAGTTTCTCCAGATTTTTCTAAGATATTATATGATTAATTAAAGGTTTTTAAATAAAACTAAAAAGGAGGGAAGATATTTGGTCATTTCCAACTAACTTTCCATATTTTCCATTTTTCCTTTTCTCTCATTTTCTCTCAAACCAAACATCTTTCTCCAGAGCTTTTTCCTCTGATTTTGCTACCTAAATACCTCTTTTCAATTCTCTTTTGATTGCTAATCATCTCTTCAACAAAACCTCACCATTTGCTAATTGGATTTTCAAGATTTTGGTTCTAAAAAGGGAGAAATTCAAGTTTGGAGGTAAGAACGTCCTTCTCCTCTAAACTCTCAGTTCTTTACTGAAATTCCTAAGTTCTTAATCCTTAAATTGTGTTTTATAAAAGGTTTTATGGATGTGATCTTGATCTTGGCTTTTAAATGCAAGATTTGCTTGATTTTGATGAAAATTCGTATGATTTGTTTAAGCAGTGATTTGAGGTGTATTTTTGATGTTAAATGAATGTTAAATTGATAAGGAATTGAGGTTTAATTAATGCAAACCCGGATAGGTTGAATTTCCTAAGTTTAGCTTGTGTTCTTGGTTGTTTTTGGAGTGATCTTGTTGATCTGTTATGGCTGGAGGTATAAGGATGTGTTGAGATCCATTTTGGATGTTGATTGATGTTTGAGAATGTTTAGATTTGATGGATCATGGCTGGGTAATGTTGTGGAGTTGTTTGGATGCATTTTCGGTTGTGTTTGGTGGCCGAAAATGGAGTGTGGATGAGAGCAGCGGGTTTAGGTGCTTTCATTGAAGCTATTAATGCATGATGATGCATTAATCCTCCGCTTTGATGTGTTGAAAACAGGGGAGTCATCTTTGGATCCAAGTGGTGGTGATCCGGAAGCTTGATTGGTGTTTCGGCAAGAGGCGAAACGGAATCGGTGAGTGGATTTTGGTTTCCAGCTTTGAAACCATTGAATTGAAGGTTTGGGAGCTTAGTTTAAGTCTAAGCAACTTAACTAAGCTCAAGAGTAAGTTTTCGGAAAAACTCTCTTGATGATGGACCATGGATTGGTTGTATGCAATGTGGTGGTTTGCATGTTTTAAATTCTGTTTTGAAAGCATATTATAGCATGTTAGTTGCTGATTTTATAAGCCATGTGTTGAAGGATGCTCAAGGTAAGAGATCCTTGTTATTGAACATTGTTTAAATGTGGTTTGATGCTTAAAGATGCATGATGTTATGGCTTGGTTTAAATGCTTTAAAACAGTGGAATATTGATGATAATGATGCATATTGGCAAGTGATGGTTAAGGTCACAAAGGTGTTTAAAAGTCCTTGTGTGAGCCTTGTTTATTTAAGAAAAACATGGTGGTTAAAAGTCCATGGTTGGTTCTTGGCTAAGATCATCAAGGTGGTTAAAATTCTTTGGATGAGTCTTGTTTATTTAAGGACAATATGGTGTTTAAAAGTCCATGATTGGTCCTTGGTTAAGGTTACAAAGGTGGTTAAAATTCCTTGTGTAAGCCTTGTTATTTAAGAACATCAAGGTGTTTAAAAGTCCTTGGATGGTTCTTGTTAAGGACACAAAGGTGTTTAAAAGTCCTTGTGTGGTCCTTGCCATGGTGTTTAAAAGTCCATGGGGTTAAGGACACAATGGTGTTTAAAAGTCCATGTGTGGACCTTGGAAACTATAAGATCACAATGGTGGTTAAAAGTCCATGTGTGGATCTTATGTGAAATGTATCACTTGTTGCCAATATGACTTGTTATGAACTTGAAGCATGTGTTGCTTGATTTAAATGCTTATTAGCATGCGTAAATGTTGATTTGAAGTGTGATTTATAAAGGTGTTTTATAAATGCATTATTGTGTGGTTTTAACGAGCATTCCTCACTAAGCTTTTGCTTACGCTCTCTCTCTTTCTTAAACCAATAATGCAGAGCATTAAAGTGCTTTTGAGGGCAGCAAGGTGGTGAAGAATCCAAGTGGTGAACAAAGCTCATGTATGGTGAAGGTTTCTTAAACACTATTAGCTTTTGGTAATTTGGCAATGGGGGACCTATGTTGTTGATTTGGGAGATGTTTTGAACTCCCTAGGTTGGATTTATGTTTTTGATAATGTTGGTTCTTGTAATTGGCCTTTGAGATATGGTTTTGGAATATTGATGCTTGAATGGTTTGCTAAGTAGGAAGCATGCCTATAGATTTGGGGATTTTCATAATTGATGCCATGTTGATGTTTGGTTGATGCAATTATGTTCCTTGTATGTTGTATGACTTGCTGGTAAAGTTTGGTGGCATTTGGAGCATGTTTGATAGGTCAATTGAATGATAAACCAGCAAATTTTTCTGCAATCTGGGCAGCCTGTTTCGGAACAGGTGCTACCGTATCGGAACGGGGGCCTGAAATGGCCTGGGCGTTCTGAAACGGGAGGCACTGTTTCAGAACAGTTTGGCCACTGCCAGGCCATGTTTCGGAACCCGTTTCGGAACGGTCTCGCGTTTCGAAACAGGTCTTCCCTGTTTCGAAACACTCGACCGTTGGGCACTGAAATTGATGGTTAAATGTTTTGCAATGTTTGCATTTTGGTCCTGAAACTTGTTTATGCAATTGTGTGAGTTTGAGATGTCCTTTTGAGTTGAAATTTGACTGAGAAGCATGAAAGATGATTAATTTCAAGTTGGTAACTTTAAATTGGGTTAAGTCCTTATAATTTTCAGAATTTACAATTTGGTCCCTAAAGTTGTAATTTGTTCAATTGAGTCCCTGAATGTTCTCTGATGGTTGTGATCTTTGAATATGATGATCATGTGAATATATCTAGGGATAATGTGCATCTAGACAAGATAAAAAAAGAAAAAAAGGGTCGTTAATCAAGGTTGACTTTCGGGTTGACTTTGGTTTTCCCCGTGTAATCTTCTTAATTCGGGTCAACCGTCTAGGCCGGGTTAAGGGGGTTACAAAAACCACAATAAAACTTGAATAAAAAACATTAATCAAGAGTCAAATATCTTTAGAATTTCATTAAAGAACCTTGATTAGAGGGTTAGCACGAAAATTACCTCCAATCCTTGCTTCTCTTCTAGTTTGGCAAGTTTTGCTTTCAAGAATCTTAAAGAGATTTGAGAGAAATCACAAGAAAGAAGTTGAAAATAAAGAAAGAAAATGTAAGTGGAGGAATTCTGGAAAATGAGAGAAATGGGTGAGTGTTTGGCTGAAGTGAAATGGAGAAAATGAAAATGATCGTCAAATTTGTCCAACCAAAATGACCACCCTTTTATTAAATTAATAAAACCACTTTAAATATTTAATAAACCAATTAAAATACATGCTAAATTAGAGAAAAAGCTTAATTTCCATTAAGCTCCCTAAAGATTCTAAGAATTTGACTCTTCTTTGAAAAACACCCTTTTTTCCATAATTTTAAAACTTTACATTTTGGTCACTGCCCAAAATGAACACTTCCCAAAACTCGTTTTGGAAAATTGATTTAACCAACCTCATAAATATAATTTTAAAGGATTTTATAATTTTTTACCACATTTTTATCCTACCTTGAACCTTGATTTCCCTGAACCACTTTTAACATCTCGAATCGCCGACCTACGGTCCCACTATCCTGACTCGACGCGCAAAACATCTAGGCCCAAAACCTGGGCGTTCCAGGTTGAGAGAAATATAACATCAATTTAGCATAAAGATGATAACCTTTTGAAAATATCTTTTACTATATTTAAAAATCCCTTTTTAAACATTTTAGAAATCAAAATATTTAGGGGAAAAATCTGAAATTAGACTCGAGGCGTTACAACTCTCCCCCGCTTAAGAAATTTTGTCCTCAAAATTTACCTGACGGAAAGAGATACAGAAACTGTTTCCTCATGTCATTCTTTCGCTCCCAAGTGGCTTCCTTCACACCTCGTTGTCGCCACTTAACCTTGACCAAATCAATGGTTCTACCACGGAGCACTTTGCTCTCCGAAGCCAAGATATCGACTGGTTCTTAATGATAAGTCAAATCCGGATTCAATTCAATTTTTGGAACATGCATAATATGTCACAGATCCGATCTATGCCTCTAGAGTATCGAAACATGGAATACATCATGAATCTTCTCTAATTCGGATGGCAATCTCAATCTATAAGCAACGAAACCAACTCGTTTAATTATCTCATAAGAACCAATGAATCTAGGACTTAACTTACCTTTCCTACCAAATCTCATCACCTTCTTCCACGGTGAAACTTTCAAAAACACTTTGTCGCCCACTGCATATTCTATTTCTCTATATTTTAGATTTGCATACGACTTTTGTCGATCCGTAGCTGCCTTCAAACGATCACATATCAACTTCACTTTCTCGGTAGTAACCTTAAGCATATCCGGCAACGATAATAACTTATGTCCCGCTTCGGCACAACAAATAGGTGTTCTACACTTTCTTCCATACAAAGCTTCATAAGGTGCCATCTGAATACTTGCTTGGTAGCTAATGTTATAGGCAAACTCTACCAATGGTAGATGTTTCTCCCACGAACCTTGATAATCAATAATGCAACATCTTAACATGTCTTCAAAAACTTGTATAACTCTTTCTGACTGACCATCGGTCTGAGGATGATAAGAAGTGCTGAAATTCAATCGAGTACCCAAGTCACTATACAAACTCTCCCAAAATCTAGCCGTGAACCTCGGATCTCTATCTAACACAATCGATTTAGGTACATTGTGCAATCTCACAATCTCACTGGTGTACAAATCAGCCAACTTATCCAAAGTATGTGTAGTATGAATAGCCAAGAAATGTGCACATTTTGTAAGGCGATCAACAATTACCCAAACAGAATACTTTTTAAAAGGTGTCAAAGGCAAACTTGATACAAAATCCATAGTAATTCTCTCGCACTTCCACTCAGGAATTCTCAACGGTTGGAACAACCTAGAAAGAAACTGATGTTCGGCCTTAACACGCTGGCAAACCATACACTTGCTCACAAATTCAGCAACATCTTTCTTCAAGCCAACCCATTAGTACTCATCCTTCAAACCGCGATACATCTATGTACTCCCCGGATGCAAGGAGAACGAACTATTATGAGCTTCGGTGTAACCCCCTTAGCCCGACCTAGACGGTTGACCCGAACTACGAAGATTACACGGGGAAAACCAAAGTCAACCCGAAAGTCAACCTTGATTCACAACCCTTTTTTTCTTTTTAATCTTGTCTAGATACACATTAACCCTAAGTGAGTACTCACAAATCATATTTGAGAAAGACACAGTGATCGGATAACATATAGGGATTCAATTGCACTTATTACAAGTTTAGGGACCAAATTGTAATTTCTATAAATTAGGAGGTGTTTACTGATTTTAGGGTTACCAATATAAAATTAGTCTTGTTACATGCTTCTCTGCCAAATTTCATCTTAATTGAACATCTCAAACTCAAGCAATTTCAACTTCAACATTTGGGACTAAAATGTAAAGCTTGCAAACTTCAGCACCATTCAAATCTGTGCCCAACGATCACCTGTTTCGAAACACTCACCTGCTGTATCGAAACGTTGGATCGAAACGGCTTGACCGTTTCGATATGTGGGTTTGTTCCGAGACTAGTTCTGAAACGAGGCATTCTAGTAGCCAAAACGTTTCGAAACATCCTTTAGCGTTTCGAAACACGAAGGCCATTTCAGGCCCCCGTTTCGAAAAACTAGAGGGTGTTTCGATACGGTTTGCCCAGAAACTGCAACAAATTTTGGTTTTTCATGCATAAACCCATTCAAACACATCCAAAGGACTCCCCAAACATACCAACAATTCATCAAACATATAAGGTACATATTTAGAACTCTTAAACACCTTCATAGCATCAAACATGAAAACTCACAAATCTAGAGGCATGCTTCCTATTATCAAATCACTAATAGACAATCCAACCTCAAACAAGTAATTAAGGCCATTTACAATTCAAACCAACCAAGGCAAACATGCCACAACCTTAGGGAGTTTAACACATCTCCCAAAACAAATCTTAGTTTCCCATTGCCAATTTATCAAAACTAATAGTGTATGAAAACTTCACCATACGTGAGCTTGGATTTCCTTGGATGAACTTAGCTTCCTTGATGCCCTTAAACACCTCAATTTTCAGCATTATTGGTAAAAGAGAGCGTACGCACAAATGCTTAGTGAGGCATGCTCTAACGAAACCAACACAATAATGCAATTTTAGAAAACACTTTCATCAAAGCTTTTAAACCACATGCTCATCTCTTTCTCATGCTTGGAAAAATTTCAAAGCAAAACTCATTGAAATCAGATGTACCTTCATTCTATCTCATGCATTAAAACCAATGCAAATCTCATGGCAAGGCCATTCACATGCTTGTATTGTCAAAGAATTTCTAAACAAAACACATATGCATAACTCATAGCATAAATCATTTCATCAAGGTACATGTGTAACAAAAACCATTTCATCATTTATATTGGCATTTAGCATCTCATTAATACTCGGATATGCAGACACATTTCTACTGTAACCCCCTTAACCCGGCCCAGACGGTTGAACCGAATTAAGAAGTTTACACGGGGAAAACCAAAGTCAACCCGAAAGTCAACCTTGATTAACGACCCCTTTTTTTCTTTTTAATCTTATCTAAATGCACATTAACCCTAGATATGTTCACAAGAACAGCATACTCAAAGATCATAACAATCAAAGAACATTCAGGGACTTGATTGCACAAATTAAGAATTTAGGGACCAATTTGCAAATTCTGAAAAATTATAGGGACTTAGCCAACTTTTGAGTTACCATCATGAAATTAACCATGTTTCATGCTTCACTGCCAAAATTCAGCTCAGACGGACATCTCAAACTCATTCAATTGCAAAAACAAGGTTCAGGACTAAAACGCAAAGATATCAGAACATGTAACCGTCAAATTCAGTGCCCAACGGTCGAGTGTTCCGAAAAAGGGAGGACCTGTTCCGAAACGCGGGACCGTTCCGAAACGAGTATCGGAATAGGGCTTGGCAGTAGCATTTTCGTTTCGGAACGGTTCCTCCCGTTTCGAAACGCCTAGGCTATTTCAGGCCCTCTGTTCCGAAACGGTAGCACCTGTTCCGAAACAGGCTGCCCAGATTGTAGAAATTTTGCTGGTTTACTACTCAATCAACCCATCAAACATGTTCCAAAGGCAACCAAAACATACCAGCGAGTCATTACATGCATAAGGAACATAATTGCATCAACCATACTCAAACATGGCATCAATTAAGCAAATCCCCAATTCTATAGGCATGCATCCTATTTAGAAAACCATTCAAGCATCATAATACCAAACCAACTTCACAAAGACCAATTACATGTTCCATCATCAACAAAAACATAAAACCAACTTAGGGAGTCCAAAACATCCCCCAAAACAACAACATAGGTTCCCCATTGCCAAATGCCAAAAGCTAATAGTGTTTAGAAACTTTCACCATACATGAGCTTAGTTCTTCACTTGGATTCTTGACCTCTTGCTGCCCTTATAAGCACTTCAATGCTCTGCATTATTGGTTTAAGAAAAGAGAGAGCGTAAGCAAATAGCTTAGTGAGGAATGCTCATATAAAACAACTCAATAATGCATTTATAAAACACCTTTAAATACCTTAGTTCAAAACAACATTTATACATGCACATAAGCATCTAATACAAGCATTTCATGCTTCAAATTATTAACATATCATATTGGCCACAAGTGATACAATCAACACAAGATCCACACATGGACTTTTAACCACCATTGTGATCTTACAATTCACAAGGACTACACATGGACTTTTAACCACCATTGTGTCCTTAGCACAAGAATCACCCATGGACTTTTAACCACCATGGTGTTCTTACAATCCACAAGGTCCGCACAAGGACTTTTAACCACCTTTGTGACCTTAACACAAGAATCACCCATGGACTTTTAACCACCATGGTGTTCTTAAAATACACAAGGCTCACACAAGGACTTTTAACCACCTTTGTAACCTTAACAAGAATCAACCATGGACTTTTAACCACCATAGTGTTCTTAACCATTCTCAAGACATCACTTGCCAATATACATCATTTAACAACAATATGCCACTGTTTTAAAGCATTTAACAAAGCCATAATCATCATACATCGTTAAGCATCAAAACCACATTTGACAATGTTCAAAAACAAGGATCTCTTACCTTGAGCATCCTTCAACACATGGCTTATAAAATCAGCAAATAAACATGCTAAAATATGCTTTTAAAACAGAATTTAAAACATGCAAACAAATCACATTGCATTCAACCAACTCATGGTTCATCATCAAGAGAGTTTTTCCGAAAACTTACTCTTGAGCTTAGCAAAGTTGTTTAGACTTTAACTAAGCTCCCAAACCTTCAAAACACTAGTTTCTAAGCTGAAAACCAAAATCCACTCACCGATTCCGTTTCGCAACTCACCGAAACACCGATCAAGCTTCCAGATCACCACCACAAAGATCCGAAGATGTCTCCCCTGTTTTTAACACATCAAAGCAGAGGATTAATGCATCATCATGCATTAATATCTTCAATGAAAGCACCTAAACTCGCTGCTCTCATCCACACTCCATTTTCGGCTACCAAACACAACCGAAAACACATCCAAACACCTCCACAACACTACCCAGCCAAGATCCATCAATTCCAAACATTCTTAAACCTCAATTAACATCCAAAAAGGATCTAATCACATCCTTATACCTCCAGCTATAGCAGATCATCAAGATCACTCCAAAAACAACCAAAAACTCAAGCAAAACTTAGGAAATTTAACCTATCCGGGATTGCATTGATTAAACCTCAATTTCTCATCAATTTTACATTCATTTAACATCAAAAAGACACCTCAAAACAGTGCCCAACCATTTCATACGAATTTTACCAAAAATCAACCAAATCTTGCATTTTAAAGCCAAGATCAAGAACACAATTGTAAAACCTTTAATAAAACACAAATCAAGGATTGAGAACTTGGGAATTTCAGTAAAGAACTGAGAATTTAGAGGAGAAGGACGTTCATACCTCTAAACTTGAGTTTCTCCCTTTTTGGAACCAAGATTCTTGAAAATCCAATAAGCAAATGCTAAGGTTTTGTTGAGGAAATAATTAGAGATCAAATGAGGATTGAAATCTCATCTTTGGATGTCAAAATCAGAGGGAAATTTGCTGGAGAAATGTGTTTGGGTTGAGAGAAAAGAAAATGGAAATTTGGAGAAAAGTTAGTTAAAATGACAAAATATCTTTTCCCTCCTTTTTACCTTTTATTAAAACCATTAATTAATTGATTAATATCAAGAAAAATCTGGAGAAACTCTTATTGGGTAAATAGCTCCTTAAAGATTCAAAGTTTCAATCCTTTTTAAAACAGTCACCCAGTTTTCAAAAATTACATTTTAGTCACTAACCCAAAATGTCACTCTTCCAAACCTCATTTTGTAAAATTGATTTCACCCTTCTCTTATATACAATAAAAGAGGATTTTAAGACATTTTTCCATATTTTTAATGCATCCCGAACTAGGCTTTCCTAAAAACATCCTTTTATATTCGAACCGCAACCCGACCGGCCCGGTCCAAACCCAAAACTTCCAAGCCCAAAATTGGGGTGTTACAACTCTCCCCCCTTAAGAAATTTCGTCCTCGAAATTTACTTGAAGGAAAGAGGTACGGAAACTGCTTCAGCATGTCATCCTTCCGTTCCCACGTGGCTTCTTCAACACCACGATGCTTCCATAACACCTTTACCAACTCAATGGTCTTGCCTCGAAGAACCTTGCTATCCGAATCCAGAATCTTCACCGGTTCCTCATCATAGGTCAAATCCGGATTCAATTCCACTTCTTCCACAGGCATCACATGTGAAGGATCCGATCTATACTTCTGAAGCATAGAAACATGAAACACGTCATGAATCTTTTCCAACTCTTGCAGTAACCTCAACTTGTACGCAACAGGACCCACACGCTCAATCACCTCGTATGGTCCAATGTACCTAGGGCTCAACTTACCCTTTCGGCCAAACCTCATCACCTTTTTCCAAGGCGAAACCTTCAAAAATACACGGTCACCCACCGCATACTCAATCTCTTTACGCTTCAGATCCGCATAAGACTTTTGCCGATCAGAAGCTGCCTTCAAACGCTCACAAATGAGCTTCACCTTCTCGGTGGTTCCTTTCAACAAAGCTGGCATCGAAACCAACTTCTGACCCGTTTCAGCCCAACAAAGAGGAGTCCTACACTTCCTCCCGTACAAAGCCTCATAAGGTGCCATTTGAATACTTGCCTGATAACTATTTTTATAGGAAAACTCCACCAAAGGCAAATGTTTCTCCCAAGAGCCCTGGAACTCAATCACGCATCACCTCAACATATCCTCCAAAACCTGGATAACACGCTCGGACTGACCATCCGACTGAGGATGATAAGATATACTGAAATTCAACCGTGTACCCAAAGCCTGATGCAAACACTGCCAGAAACGCGATGTAAACCTCGGATCCCTATCCGACACAACCGACTTAGGCACACCATGCAGCCGCACAATCTCAGCAATGTACAGCTCCGCAAGCTTATCCAAAGTGTACGTAGTATGCACAGGCAAGAAATGCGCACACTTCGTCAGGCGATCCACAATCACCCACACCTAATTCTTCTTCGATGGCGACAAAGGCAAACCAGATACAAAATCCATGGTAATCCTTTCCCACTTCCATTTAGGAATTCTCAACGGTTGCAACAACCCTGAAGGAAACTGATGCTCAGCCTTAACTCGCTGACACACCAAGCACTTGCTCACAAACTCAGCAACATCCTTCTTTAAACCCACCCAATAGTACTCATCACGAAGATCACGATACATCTTAGTACTACCAGGGTGCATAGCAAAAGGATTACTATGACCTTCAGTCAGAATAGCACGCCTCAACTCAGCATCATTGGGAACTACTATCCGACTCCCAAAACACAACACTCCATCATCATTAAAACAGAAATCCGAAGGCTTACCCTCCGCGATATCCTGAACATGCGGTACCAAGGAATCATCCAACAACTGCTTTTCCTTAATCAACTGAACCAAAGATGGTTTCACTTGCAACTCAGCCACAAGACCACCATCACGCGAAATACTCAAACTGGCAAACATAGCCCTCAGCTCAACAGCTATATTCCTACTCAAGGCATCCGCTACAACATTAGCTTTTCCAGGGTGATACTCAATCGTCAAATCATAATCCTTGAGCAACTCCACCCAACGTCGCTGCCTAAGATTCAACTCCTTCTGAGACATCAGATACTTCAAACTCTTGTGATCCGTGTACACAGTACACTTCTCACCATACAGATAATGTCTCCAGATCTTCAAAGCAAAAACCACCGCAGCCAACTCGATGTCATGCGTAGGATAATTGCGCTCATGCACCTTCAATTGACGCGATGCATAAGCCACCACCTTACCCTCTTGCATCAACACACATCCCAAACCAACATAGGACGCATCACTATACACCACAAACTCTTTCCCTGATTCAGGTTGAACCAAGATAGGAGCTTGCGTCAAAGCTGCCATAAGCTTCTCAAAAGCCTGCTGTCTCGCTTCCGTCCACTCATACTTAACATCCTTCTGCAGCAACTTTGTCAAAGGTGTAGCAATCTTTGAAAACCCATCCACAAACCTCCGGTAATATCCCGACAAACCAAGGAAACTACGGACCTCATGAACAGACTTAGGAACCTTCCAATTCATCACCGCCTCAATCTTCTGAGGATCAACACGAATCCCCTCAGCAGAAACCACATGACCAAGAAACACCACTTCCCTAAGCCAGAACTCACACTTGCTCAGCTTGGCATAAAGCTGATTATCCAACAAAGCTTGCAACACAATTCTCAAATGCTCTTCATGCTCCTCCTCAGTACGCGAGTACACGAGGATATCATCAATGAACACCACAACAAACTTATCCCAGTATTCATGAAATACTCGGTTCATCATATCCATAAAAGCTGCAGGAGCATTTGTCAAACCAAACGGCATCACAAGGAACTCATAATGCCCATACCTCGTCATGAAAGCTGTCTTTAGAACATCCACATCCTTCACCTTCAACTGGTAATACCCTGACCTCAAGTCAATCTTAGAGAACACATCTGCTCCCCGAAATTGATCGAAAAGATCATCAATTCTCGGCAATGGATACCGATTCTTGATAGTCAACTTGTTAAGCTGACGATAATCAATGCACATTCTCATAGTGCCATCCTTCTTCTTCACAAACAAGACCGGTGCACCCCAAGGTGACACACTCGGCCGAATGAAACCACGATCAAGCAACTCTTGCAATTGCGTCTTCAACTCCTTCAACTCTTTAGGTGCCATTCTATAAGGGGTAATGGACACTGGAGTTGTATTTTCATACAGCTCAATCCCAAACTCCACTTCGCGATTAGGAGGCAATCCAGGCAACTCCTCAGGAAACACACCAGGAAACTCTCGCACAGTCCTGATATCTTGCGCACGCAACTCCTTAGAACTAGGATTCATCACAAAAGCTAGGTAAGCTTCACAACCTTGCCTCAGCATCCGGCTCGCCTCCAACGTAGACACCACATTGGCAAGAAACTTCACATTCTCACCAACCACAACAACCTCATAATCATCCGCAAGCTTTAACGAAACTCGCTTATTCTCAAAATCTACCACAGCTCGATGCTCAACAAGCCAATCCATACCAAGGATTACATCAAAACCATAGAAAGGCAATTCCATAAGATCAACATGAAAAACATGATCTTGCACAACCAAAGGACATCTTCTATAAAGCTTTCGAGTCACAACAGTCTCACCAAAAGAACTAGTGACACGCATACCAACATCCAAAGACTCAACAGGCAAACCAAGCAATTCAGCATGCTCACGCAATATGTATGAGTGTGTAGATCCAGAATCAATCAAGGAAAGTAATGACAAGGATTGCAAAGTAAAAGTACCTGCGATTACATCCGTGTCATTCCTTCCCTCCCTCTGAGCATACACCCTGGCTTGGCCGCCACCCTCAGGCTGAACAGCTACAACATGAGCCACATTCCTTCCACCATCCTCTCTACGCTGAAAGTTACCACGGCCCCGCCCACGACCTCTCTGTGGTGCAACAACTACAGGAGCACGTCCCTGGCCACCAGCCAACATAGGACACTCCCTCCTCATGTGATCCGTAGATCCACAGTTCCAGCACGAATTACCAGCCGCCACAACAGGAGCTTGCACCTCCCTCACAGCTCGAGGACAATCACGCTTCATATGGCCACGCGTTCGGATCAGCTCTTGCCTTGCCTCCCTGAGCAGGCGCACCCCCACCTCGCTTAGCTGAAGACTGATACTTTTGATCACGTCCCCTCTTGTTCCGTCCACCACCGGAACTATACTCAGCAGCTCGCTTTCCAGCACTTGACCCAGCACTTCTAGAAGATAAACCCAAGTTCATCTCAATGTCCTTTGCCCGACCAACCAGCACATCAAAATCATTATACTCAGCAGCCAGCATATACGTCTTTACTTCCGTCACCAAACCATAACGGAACCTTTCACACCTCTCCCGCTCATCCGGGACAAGCTCAGGTGCGTACTGACTGAGTCGGACAAACTGAACCTCATACTCAGCCACAGACATGCTCCCTTGGGTAAGAGACATGAATTCCCTTTTCTTTTCATCTAGGTACCTCACACCTAGGTACCTTCTCTTGAACGCGTTCTGAAAGAACGTCCAAGTTACATCAGCATCCGCCATCCTAGAGATAGTGGTTGTCCACCAAGTGTAAGCATCGTCTTGCAACAATGATACTACACAACCCAGCTTCTGCACATCAGTGCAATTCATTTGACCCAAGATTCTCTTGGTACTTTCCAACCAAGACTCCGAACTTTCAGCAGACAAACCCCTGAACTCAGTCCCTCCCAGACTGCGCAAACGTTCCAAAGGTAGTCTAACACCAGCATCTCCCTGATGCCCGGCTCCTTGAGCTCCAGCTACCGCTGCTCGAAAAGCACCAGCAATAGCTTGAACCAACATTGACATGTCAGGAACAGCTTGCCCCTGACCAGCTTCAGGTCCTGCGACCCCAGCACCAGCTGCAACATCAGCTCCTTCACCCCCAGCACCACCACCACCAGGCGGAGGAGGTAAATCCACCATATTCTCAGCATTCTCTTCATTTTCATTCTGAGCCATAGCTCGCGTATTAACCCTCAATTCTCTACGAGGTGCCATACACTAACAATGCAATCACAATGCAATAAAACAAAGTCAGGCTCAGCAAGGTAAGCAATCCAAGTACTCAAGCTCATTTTTCAATTAAAAACAATATCATTTCATTAGCTTTGATTTGGCAATGGGTCCCTCTATCATGCTTCACCACAGCATACACCACAATTGTAACATATTTACAATTCACGCAACATGCTTTCATTCAACAAGCATACAAAGCATACATACTTTAATCACCCACATAATCATTCCCAATTACACGAGAACTCAGCTCTGATACCACCAAATGTAACCCCCTTAACCCGGCCCAGACGGTTGAACCGAATTAAGAAGTTTACACGGGGAAAACCAAAGTCAATCCGAAAGTCAACCTTGATTAACTACCCTTTTTTTCTTTTTAATCTTATCTAAATGCACATTAACCCTAGATATTTTCACAAGAACAACATACTCAAAGATCATAACAATCAAAGAACATTCAGGGACTTGATTGCACAAATTAAGAATTTAGGGACCAATTTGCAAATTCTGAAAAATTATAGGGACTTAGCCAACTTTTGAGTTACCATCATGAAATTAACCATGTTTCATGCTTCACTGCCAAAATTCAGCTCAGACGGACATCTCAAACTCATTCAATTGCAAAAACAAGGTTCAGGACTAAAACGCAAAGATATCAAAACATGTAACCGTCAAATTCAGTGCCCAACGGTCGAGTGTTCCGAAACAGGGAGGACCTGTTCCAAAACGCGGGACCGTTCCGAAACGAGTATCGGAACAGGGCTTGGAAGTAGCATTTTCGTTTCGGAACGGTTCCTCCCGTTTCGAAACGTCTAGGCTATTTCAGGCCCTCTGTTCCGAAACGGTAGCACCTGTTCCGAAACAGGCTGCCCAGATTGTAGAAATTTTGCTGGTTTACTACTCAATCAACCCATCAAACATGTTCCAAAGGCAACCAAAACATACCAGCGAGTCATTACATGCATAAGGAACATAATTGCATCAACCATACTCAAACATGGCATCAATTAAGCAAATCCCCAATTCTATAGGCATGCATCCTATTTAGAAAACCATTCAAGCATCATAATACCAAACCAACTTCACAAAGACCAATTACATGTTCCATAATCAACAAAAACATAAAACCAACTTAGGGAGTCCAAAACATCTCCCAAAACAACAACATAGGTTCCCCATTGCCAAATGCCAAAAGCTAATAGTGTTTAGAAACTTTCACCATACATGAGATTAGTTCTTCACTTGGATTCTTGACCTCTTGCTGCCCTTATAAGCACTTCAATGCTCTGCATTATTGGTTTAAGAAAAGAGAGAGCGTAAGCAAATAGCTTAGTGAGGAATGCTCATATAAAACAACTCAATAATGCATTTATAAAACACCTTTAAATACCTTAGTTCAAAAAACATTTATACATGCACATAAGCATCTAATACAAGCATTTCATGCTTCAAATTATTAACATATCATATTGGCCACAAGTGATACAATCAACACAAGATCCACACATGGACTTTTAACCACCATTGTGATCTTACAATTCACAAGGACTACAAATGGACTTTTAACCACCATTGTGTCCTTAGCACAAGAATCACCCATGGACTTTTAACCACCATGGTGTTCTTACAATCCACAAGGTCTACACAAGGACTTTTAACCACCTTTGTGACCTTAACACAAGAATCACCCATGGACTTTTAACCACCATGGTGTTCTTAAAATACACAAGGCTCACACAAGGACTTTTAACCACCTTTGTGACCTTAACAAGAATCAACCATGGACTTTTAACCACCATGTTGTTCTTAACACAAGAACCACCTATGGAATTTTAACCACCATAGTGTTCTTAACCATTCTCAAGACATCACTTGCCAATATACATCATTTAACAACAATATGCCACTGTTTTAAAGCATTTAACAAAGCCATAATCATCATGCATCGTTAAGCATCAAAACCACATTTAACAATGTTCAAAAACAAGAATCTCTTACCTTGAGCATCCTTCAACACATGGCTTATAAAGTCAGCAAATAAACATGCTAAAATATGCTTTCAAAACAGAATTTAAAACATGCAAACAAATCACATTTCATTCAACCAACTCATGGTTCATCATCAAGAGAGTTTTTCCGAAAACTTACTCTTGAGCTTAGCAAAGTTGTTTAGACTTTAACTAAGCTCCCAAACCTTCAAAACACTGGTTTCTAAGTTGAAAACCAAAATCCACTCACCGATTCCGTTTCGCAACTCGCTGAAACATCGATCAAGCTTCCGGATCACCACCACAAAGATCCGAAGATGTCTCCCCTGTTTTTAACACATCAAAGTAGAGGATTAATGCATCATCATGCATTAATATCTTCAATGAAAGCACCTAAACTCGTTGCTCTCATCCACACTCCATTTTCGGCTACCAAACATAACCGAAAACACATCCAAACAACTCCACAACACTACCCAGCCAAGATCCATCAATTCCAAACATTCTTAAACCTCAATTAACATCCAAAAAGGATCTAATCACGTCCTTATACCTCCAGCTATAGCAGATCATCAAGATCACTCCAAAAACAACCAAAAACTCAAGCAAAACTTAGGAAATTTAACCTATCCGGGATTGCATTGATTAAACCTCAATTTCTCATCAATTTTACATTCATTTAACATCAAAAAGACACCTCAAACAGTGCCCAACCATTTCATACGAATTTTACCAAAAATCAACCAAATCTTGCATTTTAAAGCCAAGATCAAGAACACAATTGTAAAACCTTTAATAAAACACAAATCAAGGATTGAGAACTTGGGAATTTCAGTAAAGAACTGAGAATTTAGAGGAGAAGGACGTGCATACCTCTAAACTTGAGTTTCTCCCTTTTTGGAACCAAGATTCTTGAAAATCCAATAAGCAAATGCTAAGGTTTTGTTGAGGAAATGATTAGAGATCAAATGAGGATTGAAATCTCATCTTTGGATGTCAAAATCAGAGGGAAATTTGCTGGAGAAATGTGTTTGGCTTGAGAGAAAAGTTGAGAGAAAAGAAAATGGAAATTTGGAGAAAAGTTAGTTAAAATGACAAAATATTTTTCCCTCCTTTTTACCTTTTATTAAAACCATTAATTAATTGATTAATTTCAAGAAAAATCTGGAGAAACTCTTATTGGGTAAATAGCTCCTTAAAGATTCAAAGTTTCAATCCTTTTTAAAACAGTCACCCAGTTTTCAAAAATTACATTTTAGTCACTAACCCAAAATGTCACTCTTCCAAACCTCATTTTGTAAAATTGATTTCACCCTTCTCTTATATACAATAAAAGAGGATTTTAAGACATTTTTCCATATTTTTAATGCATCCCGAACTAGGCTTTCCTAAAAACACCCTTTTATATTCGAACCGCAACCCGACCGGCCCGGTCCAAACCCAAAACTTCCAAGCCCAAAATTGGGGTGTTACATCTACACTAGACTCTTCCGGTGGAATCTCACATCACCGTACTCACTTGTCTAGTAACACAACTTTCGGTGGAATCTCTCGTCACCGTACTCACATGGCGGAATCTCTCATCGCCACAAAGCTTGGGTATTTCACCAAGTCCTACTCGATGGAATGCCCATCATCGGAATATCTCCCTTTGGCTTAACCAAAGAGCACGTACGAATTTTTAGTTTATAGTGCACTCTCATCCTATTGATCGATCATTTATATTCGGTAAGTTTCTCAACATCTATGTCAATATAATGTGTTAAAATATCATCTCACCTACTGTTTTTCATGCAATATAACTCAAAGGTTTTCTCACCACATTTCAAATCATAAATCATACTTTTCTTTAAACCAAAAGCTCAAATCTATTCAGTGCATCATGCCATCTCAGGACATCTCTACAAGCATAATCTCATGCTCTAAAACATGCATAAAAACAGTAGGAATTTAACAATCTCAAACCATGAGCATGTAAAAGCATTTTAGGGGCAAACACCACTTTAGAGAGACCAAATCAAACCATACTTACTTCCGGACTTAGGAAGGTGTTTCAAACCTCTCCTAAATCCCCAAACCTTGTATTTTTGTCCTCATGGACTTCAAACCCAATCGCACTCACCGATTTCATTTCGCTTGCTTGCCGAAACGCCGATTAAGCTTCCGGATCAACTCCAAAAGTGTCCGAAGATGTCTCCCTTATTTTAGACACATCAAAGCAGAGGATTAATGCATCATCATGCATTGAAATCTTCAGCCAACCCTCCTAAACTCGCTGCTCTAAGCAAACACAACATTTCGGCTACCAAACCCAACCGAAATCACCTCCAAACTCTTCCAAAACTTAACCCAGCCAAGATCCATCACTTCTAATCATTTCTAAACATCAATTAACATCAAAAACAACTCTAAACTCGTCCTTATACCTCCAGCTATAACAGAACACCAAAAACACCTCAAAAACAACCATTTTCATAAGCAAAAACTTAGGAAACACAACCTATTCGGGATTGGATTGATAAAACCTCATTTCTAACATCATTTAACATCCAAAATACATTAGAGAACTATCTCAAAACAGAGCCCAATCAATTACAACGAAAATCTTCAAGATCTCTTCCAAAATCTTGAGTTTTAAGCCAAAATCTTGTTTCTAACATTAAAACCATTTATAAAACTTTAATAAAGGATTGACAATTGGGAGTTTCAGTAAAGAACTGAGTATTTAGAGGAGAAGAACAATCTTACCTCTAAAAGATGATTTCTCCTTGATTTGGGCAAAATTCCATGAAAATACAATGTGGAAATCAAAAGGATTTGTTGCAAGATTGATTAGGAACCAATGAATGATGGAAATCTCATCAATTGAAGTAAAAATCAATGTGAATTTTTCTGGAGAAAAGATGTTTGGATGATAGGATTTTGAGAGAAAAAGGAATGAGAGAAATTTAGAGAAAGGTAGTTATGAAAATCAAAAAGTAGTTTTCACGTTTCTTTTATTTAATTAAATCATTAATTAAATCACCCAAATTAAGGAAAAATTGGAGAAAAACATTTCGGGTAAATTAGCTCCTTAAAGATTCAAAGTTTCAATCCTTTACAAAACAGTCACTACTAAACTTTGCAAAAATCGCAATTTGGTCACTTCACCGAAATGTAGTATTTCCAAACCTTATTTTGTAAAATTGATTTCACCACTCTCTTACATATATTAAATGAGGATTTTTAGATATTTTTCTATATTTTTAAAGCATCTCGAACTAGGCGTTCCCTAAAACCTCCGTTTATATTCGAACCGTTTCTCAGACCGGTCCAGCTCAGACCCTAAACTTCCAAGCCCAAAATTAGGGTGTTACAACTCTCCCCCTATTAAGAAATTTCGTCCTCGAAATTTACCTGGAGGAAGAAGATAAGGAAACTGCTTCTTCATGTCATCTTTTCTTTCCCACGTGGCTTCCTCAACACCACGATGCCTCCACACCACCTTAACCAACTCAATGGTCTTACTTCGAAGAACTTTACTGTCCAAATCCAGAATCTCAACCGGCTCCTCATCATAGGTCAAATCTGGATTCAACTCCACTTCCTCCACAGGCATAACATGCGGAGGATCCGATTTATACCTCCGAAGCATGGAGACATGAAACACATCATGTATCTTTTCCAACTCTTGTGGTAACCTCAGCTTATAAGCAACAGGACCCACACGTTCAATCACCTCGTATGGTCCAATATACCTAGGGCTCAACTTACCCTTCTGGCCAAACCTCATCACCTTCTTCCAAGGTGAAACCTTCAAGAACACACGGTCACCCACTGCAAATCCTTACGCTTCAAATCCGCGTAAGACTTCTGTCGATCAGAAGCTGCCTTCAATCGCTCACAAATGAGTTTCACCTTCTAGGTGGTTCCTTTCAACAAAGGTGGCATCGAGACCAACTTCTGACCTGTTTCAGCCCAGCAAAGAGGAGTTCTGCACTTCCTCCCATACAAGGCCTCATAAGGTGCCATTTGGATACTTTCCCGGTAGCTATTATTATAAGCAAACTCCACCAAAGGCAAATGCTTCTCCCAAGAGCCTTGAAACTCAATCACACAGCACCTCAACATATCCTCAAGCACTTGGATAACACGCTCAGATTGACCATCCGACTGTGGATGATAAGAAGTGCTAAAATTCAGCCGCGTACCCAAAGCTTGATACAAACACTCCTAAAAACGTGACGTAAACCTCGGATCTCTATCCGACACTATAGATTTTGTTACACCATACAAACGCACAATCTCAGCAATGTACAGCTCTGCAAGCTTATCCAAAGTATACATGGTATGCACAGGTAAGAAATGTGCACACTTCGTAAGGCGATCCACAATCACCCGCACCGAATTCTTCTTTGATGGCGACAAACGCAAACCAGACACAAAGTCCATGGTGATTCTTTCCCACTTCTATTCAGGAATCTTCAACGGTTGCAACAACCCTGAAGGAAACTGATGCTCAGCCTTAACCCGCTAACAAACCATACACTTACCCACATATTCCGCAACATTTTTCTTTAATCCCACCCAATAGTACTCAGCCTTTAAATCACGATACATCTTTGTACTACCAGGGTGCATAGCAAAAGGACTACTATGAGCTTCGGTCAGAATAGTACGCCTTAACTCCACATCATTCGGCACTACTATCCGTCTCCCGAAACATAGAACTCCATCATCATTAAAACAAAAATCCGATGGTCTATCCTCAGCAATATCCTGAACATGAGGCACCAAGGAATCATCCAACAACTGCTTATCTTTTATCAACTGAACCAGAGATGGTTTCACTTGCAATTCAGCCACAAGACCTCCATCTTGTGAAATACTCAAGCTGGCAAACATAGCCCTTAACTCCACTGCCACCTTCCTGCTCAAGGCATCCGCCACAACATTAGCTTTTCTCGGATGATACTCGATCGTCAGATCGTAATCTTTAAGCAACTCCACCCAACGTCGTTGCCTAAGATTCAACTCTTTCTGAGACATCAGATACTTCAAACTCTTGTGATCCGTGTACACAATACACTTCTCACCATACAGATAATGTCTCCAAATCTTCAAAGCAAAAACCACCGCAGCTAACTCAATATCATGCGTAGGATAATTGCGCTCATGCACCTTCAACTGTCGCGAAGCATAAGCCACCACCTTACCATCTTGCATTAGCACACACCCCAAACCAACGTAGGATGTGTCACTGTACACCACAAACTCTTTTCCTGATTCAGGTTGAACCAAGATAGGAGCTTGCGTCAAAGCTGCCTTAAGCTTCTCAAAAGCTTGTTGTCTTGCTTTTGTCCACTCATACTTGACATCTTTTTGCAACAACTTCGTCAAAGGGGCAGCAATCTTCGAAAATCTATCCACAAACCTCCGATAATATCCTGCCAATCCAAGGAAACTACAGACCTCATGAACAGACTTAGGGGGCTTCCAATTCATAACCGCCTCAATCTTCTGAGGATCAACACGAATCCCCTCAGCTGAAACCACATGACCAAGGAACACAACTTCCTTTAGCCAAAACTCACACTTGCTCAGCTTAGCATAAAGCTGATTTTC
The DNA here is from genome assembly GCA_958450335.1 of Hibiscus tridactylites. Taxonomy (NCBI): domain Eukaryota; kingdom Viridiplantae; phylum Streptophyta; class Magnoliopsida; order Malvales; family Malvaceae; genus Hibiscus; species Hibiscus tridactylites. The sequence continues at coordinate 36,554,460 of OY288290.1, forward strand.
CAAAAGCGTTTGCAAGACAACCCTCAAATGACCTTCATGCTCCTCAGTACGAGAGTACACAAGGATATCGTCAATGAACACCACAACAAACTTGTCCAAGTATTCATGGAACACTCTATTCATCATGTCCATAAAAGCTGCAGAAGCATTCGTCAAGCCAAAAGGTATTACAAGGAATTCATAATGCTCATACCTCGTCCTAAAGGCTGTTTTCGGCACATCCACATCTTTCACCTTAAGCTGGTAGTATCCTAACCTTAAGTCAATCTTGGAGAACACAGCCGCTCCTCGAAACTGATCAAAAAGATCATCGATCCTCGGCAAAGGATACCTATTCTTGATAGTCAACTTGTTCAGCTGACGATAACCGATGCACATTCTCACAGTGCCATCCTTCTTCTTCACAAACAAGACCGGTGCACCCCACGGTGACACACTAGGCCGAATGAAACCACGGTCAAGCAACTCCTGAAGCTGCGTCTTCAACTCCTTCAACTCCTTAGGTGCCATGCAATAGGGAGCAATGGACACCGGAGTTGTGTTTTCATACAGCTCAATTCCAAACTCCACCTCACGACTAGGCGTCAATCCAGGTAACTCCTTCGAAAACACTCCAGGAAACTCCCGTACAGTTCTGATATCCTGAACGCGCAACCACTTTGAACTAGGATTTATCACAAAGGCTAGGTAAGCCTCGCAACCTTGCCTCAGCATCCGACTCGCTTCTAATGTAGACACCACATTGTTAAGAAAATTCACATTCTCACCAACCACCACCACTTCGTAATCATCCGCAAGTTTCATCGAAACTCGCTTGCTCTCAAAATCCACTACAACTCGATGCTCAACAAGCCAATCCATACCAAGGATTACATCAAAACCATGGAATGGAAATTCCATGAGATCAACAAGAAAAACATGGTTTTGCACTTTCAAGGGACATCTTCTATACAACTTTCGCGTCACAACTGTCTCACCAAAGGAACTAGTCACACGCATACCAACAACTAAAGACTCAACAAGTAAACCAAGCATTTGAGCATGTTCACGCAATATGTACGAGTGTGTAGATCCAGAATCAATCAAAGAAAGTAATGATAAGGATTGCAAAGTAAAAGTACCTGCGATCACATCTGTATCATTCCTCCCCTCACAATGAGCATACACTCGAGCCTGACCACCACCCTCAGGTTGAACGGCCACAACATGAGCTACATTCCTGCCACCATCATCTTTGCGCTGAAAATTACCACGACCGCGCCCACGGCCTCTCTGTGGCTCAGCTGCTCTCACCGGAGCCTGTCCCTCCTTCAAAGGCCGAGGACAATCCTTCTTCAAATGTCCATGGTTTCCACAATTCCAGCATGTACCAAGGTTACCCCAACACTCGCCACCATGCCTTCTACCACAACGGTTACACTCAGAAGTCCTCTGAACAGCATTAGGTCCTTGCTGACCTCTACCAGGGTTACCACCTCCATGCCTAGCATCAAAGTGCAGCCTCCTATCCTTATACCTCTTGTGTCGATCTCTACCATAATCGCGTTCAGCCGCTCTCTTCCCAAAGCTAGATCCACCCGCTCGGCTAGTCAGACCAAGATTCGACTCAATGTCTTTGGCTCTAGTGACCAAGACATCGAAATCTGTATAATCAGCCGCAAGCATAAAAGACTTCACATTCGTTACTAGCCTATAACGGAATCGTTCGCACCTCTCCCGCTCATTAGGGATCAGCTCAGGTGCATACTGATTGAGGCGGACAAACTGAATCTCATACTCAGCTACCGTCATGCTACCTTGCACAAGAGACATAAATTCTCTTTTCTTCTCATCTAGGTATTGCACACCCAGATACTTCCGCTTAAACGCACCCATGAAGAACGTCCAAGTCACCTCATCATCTTCCATCCCAGAGATAGTGGTTGTCCACCACGTATAAGCATCACCATGCAGCAGTGATACAACACAACCCAACTTTTGCACATTATTGCAGTTCATCTGACCCAAAATCCTCTTGGTGCTTTCCAACCAAGACTCGGATCCTTCCGGAGATAAACCTCTGAACTCAGTCCCTCCCAGACTGCAAAGACATTCCAAAGGCAATCTCACATTGGCATCATCCTGATGCGCAGCTCCATGAGCTCCAGCTACTGCTGCCTGAAAGGCTCCAGCAATAGCCTGAATCAACACAGTCATGTCAGGAGCAGCTTGCCCCTGCACACCTTCAAGTCCAGCGACCCCAGCACCAGCACCAACATTTCCAACTCCAGCACCACCATCACCACCAGGTGGTCCACCACCAGGAGGAGGTGGTAAATCCACAACATTCTCAGCATTCTCATCATTCTCATTCTAAGCCATAGCTCTTGTATTCATCCTCATCTCTCTACGTGGCCCCATTTACCAAAAAAAAACAATGCACTGACAAAAATGCAATAAACACAATTAGGCACAATAAGGTAAGTAATCCAAGTACTCAAGCTCATTTTCGAAAATAATTCCTTTCATTAGTTTTGATATGGCAATGGGATACCCTAACACACTCCAACATAGCATAACATTATAGGCACATCACAATTGAAACCATGCATCACGATTCACACAACATTCTTTCACCCAAAAGGCTCATCATGCAAATACACATACATCACCAACATAACAAACCCCAATTATACGAGAACTAAGCTCTTATACCACCAAATGCAACCCCCTTAGCCCAGCCTAGACGGTTGACCCGAACTACGAAGATTACACGGGGAAAACCAAAGTCAACCTTGATTCACAACCTTTTTTTCTTTTTAATCTTGTCTAGATACACATTAACCCTAAGTGAGTACTCACAAATCATATTTGAGAAAGACACAGCGATCGGATAACATATAGGGATTCAATTGCACTTATTACAAGTTTAAGGACCAAATTGTAATTTCTGTAAATAAAAAGGTCTTTACTGATTTTAGGGTTACCAATATAAAATTATTCTTGTTACATGCTTCTCTGCCAAATTTCATCTTAATTGGACATCTCAAACTCAAGCAATTTCAACTTCAACATTTGGGACTAAAATGTAAAGCTTGCAAACTTCAGCACCATTCAAATCTGTGCCCAACAGTCACCTGTTTCGAAACACTCATGATGTATCGAAACATTGGATCGAAACGGCATTGACCATTTCAATACGCGGGTTTGTTCCGAGACTAGTTCCGAAACGAGGCATTCCAGTAGCCAAAACGTTTCCAAACATCCTTTAGCGTTTCAAAACACGAAGGTCATTTCAGGCCCCCGTTTCGAAACACTATAGGGTGTTTTGATATGGTTTTCCCAAAAACTGCAACAAATGCTGGTTTTTCATGCATAAACCCATTCAAACACATCCAAAGGACTCCCCAAACATACCAACAAGTCATCAAACATATAAGGTATATATTTAGAACTCCTAAACACCTTCATAGCATCAAACATGAAAACTCACAAATCTAGAGGCATGCTTCATATTATCAAATCACTAATAGGCAATCCAACCTCAAACAAGTAATTAAGGCCATTTACAATTCAAACCAACCAAGGCAAACATGCCACAACCTTAGGGAGTTTAACACATCTCCCAAAACAAATCTTAGTTTCCCATTGCCAATTTATCAAAACTAATAGTGTATGAAAACTTCACCATACATGAGCTTGGATTTCCTTGGATGAACTTAGCTTCCTTGATGCCCTTAAACATCTCAATTTTCTGCATTATTGGTAAAATAGAGCGCAAGCACAAATGCTTAGTGAGGCATGCTCTAAAGAAACCAACACAATAATGCAATTTTAGAAAACACTTTCATCAAAGCTTTTAAACCACATGCTCATCTCTTTCTCATGCTTGGAAAAATTTCAAAGCAAAACTCATTGAAATCACATGTACCTTCATTCTATCTCATGCATTAAAACCAATGCAAATCTCATGGCAAGGCCACTCACATGCTTGTATTGTCAAAGCATTTCTAAACAAAACACATATGCATAACTCATAGCATAAATCATTTCATCAAGGTACATGTGTAACAAAAACCATTTCATCATTTATATTGGCATTTAGCATCTCATTAATACTCGGATATGCAGACACATTTCTACACTAGACTCTTCCGGTGGAATCTCACATCACCGTACTCACTTGTCTAGTAACACAACTTTCGGTGGAATCTCTCGTCACCGTACTCACATGGCGGAATCTCTCATCGCCACAAAGCTTGGGTATTTCACCAAGTCCTACTCGATGGAATGCCCATCATCGGAATATCTCCTTTTGGCTTAACCAAAGAGCACGTGCGAATTTTTAGTTTATAGCGCACTCTCATCCTATTGATCGATCAATTATATCCGGTAAGTTTCTCAACATCTATGCCAATATAATGTGTTAAAATATCATCTCACCTACTGTTTTTCATGCAATATAACTCAAAGGTTTTCTCACCACATTTCAAATCATAAATCATACTTTGCTTTAAACCAAAAGCTCAAATCTCTACAAGCATAATCGCATGCTCTAAAACATGCATAAAAACAGTAGGAATTTAACAATCTCAAACCATGAGCATGTAAAAGCATTTTAGGGGCAAACACCACTTTAGAGAGACCAAATCAAACCATACTTACTTCCGGACTTAGGAAGGTGTTTCAAACCTCTCCTAAATCCCCAAACCTTGTATTTTTTTCCTCATGGGCTTCAATCCCAATCGCACTCACCGATTTCGTTTCGCTTGCTTGCCGAAACGCCGATTAAGCTTCCGGATCAACTCCAAAAGTGTCCGAAGATGTCTCCCCTATTTTAGACACATCAAAGCAGAGGATTAATGCATCATCATGCATTGAAATCTTCAGCCAACCCTCCTAAACTCACTGCTCTAAGCAAACACAACATTTCGGCTACCAAACCAAACCGAAATCACCTCCAAACTCTTCCAAAACTTAACCCAACCAAGATCCATCACTTCTAATCATTTCTAAACATCAATTAACATTAAAAACAACTCTAAACTCGTCCTTATACCTCCAACTATAACAAAACACCTCAAAAACCACCATTTTCATAAGCAAAAACTTAGGAAACACAACCTATTCGGGATTGGATTGATAAAACCTCATTTCTAACATCATTTAACATCCAAAATACATTAGAGAACTATCTCAAAACAGATCCCAATATTACAACGAAAATCTTCAAGATCTCTTCCAAAATCTTTAGTTTTAAGCCAAAATCTTGTTTCTAATATTAAAACCATTTATAAAACTTTAATAAAGGATTGAAAACTTGGGAATTTCAGTAAAGAATTGAGTATTTAGAGGAGAAGAACAATCTTACCTCTAAAAGATGATTTCTCCTTGATTGGGCAAAATTCCATGAAAATACAATGTGGAAATCAAAAGGATTTGTTGCAAGATTGATTAGGAACCAATGAGTGATGGAAATCTCATCAATTGAAGTAAAAATCAATGTGAATTTTGATGGAGAAAAGATGTTTGGATGATAGGATTTTGAGAGAAAAAGGAATGAGAGAAAATTAGAGAAAGGTAGTTATGAAAATCAAAAAGTAGTTTTCACCTTTCTTTTATTTAATTAAATCATTAATTAAATCACCCAAATTAAGGAAAAATCTGGAGAAAAACATTTTGGGTAAATTAGCTCCTTAAAGATTCAAAGTTTCAATCCTTTACAAAACAATCACTACTAAACTTTGCAAAAATCGCAATTTGGTCACTACACCGAAATGCAGTATTTCCAAACCTTATTTTGTAAAATTGATTTCACCACTCTCTTACATATATTAAATGAAGATTTTTAGATATTTTTCTATATTTTTAAAGCATCTGGAACTAGGCGTTCCCTAAAACCTCCTTTTATATTCGAACCGTTTCTCAGACCGGTCCAGCTCAGACCCTAAACTTCCAAGCCCAAAATTAGGGAGTTACATTCGGTCAGAATGGTACGCCTCAAATCAACATCATTTGGTACAACAATCTTACCTTTGAAGCATAGAATACCATCATCACTATAATAGAAATCTGACAGTTTACATTCTGCTATGTCTTGCACATGTGGTACCAACGTTCCATCTTGCAACTGCTTCAACTCTTTAGGGTCCATACGATATCAAGCAATGGATACTGGAGCAGAATTGGTATATGTCTCTATTGCAAACTCAACCTCTCTATCAGGCAGCAAACCAGACAACTCTTCTGGAAATACCTCCTGAAAATCACAAACAGTTCTGATGTCTTGCGGTCATGCCTCATTCATGTTCAGATTCATAATATAAGCTAAATATGCCTGACAACCAACATCCATCAACCTCTGAGCCTCTAAAGCTAAAACAACATTGGGCAAGAACTTAATGTTCTCGCCCACTACTATTACCTCATAATCATCTGTAAGCCTCAAGGAAACTTGCTTTGTCTCAAAATCCACTTTAGCCTTATGTTATACAAGCCAATCCATACCCAAAATCACATCAAAACCATAAAACAACAATTCCATCGTATCTACTGGAAACACATGACCCTGAACCATCAAAGGACATCTTCTATATACTTTCCTAACCACAAAAGTTTCACCAAAGGAACTTGTAACATTCATTCCCACATCTAATATCTCACACGGTATATCCAACAACTTCACATGCTCACGCAAAATGTACGAATGTGTAGAGCCAAAATCAATCAAAGAAAGCAAAGTCAAAGATTGTAATGAGAAATTACATGCAATCACATATGTATCATTCCTGCCTTCGAGATGCGCATACACTCTAGCTGGTCCACCACCCTTGGACTGTACGACAACCACATGAGCTAAATTTCTCCGGCCATCATCCCTACGCTGAAAGTTACCTCGATCGCCCCCACGACATCTATGATGCTTAATGGCTCGTGCCGGAGCCTGTCCATCTCTAGTCGGATGTGGATAATCATGTCTCAAATGTGCTCGAGACCCACAGTTCCAACATAAGTCATAATTACCCCAACACTCACTGAAATGACGTCTTCCGCATTTAGCACACTCAGGTGTGCAAACAACAGCTCCTTGACTCTGATGGCCACGTCCTAGGTTACCACCTCCACGCCTATTGTCAGGTTGGTACCTCTTATCCTTGTGCCTCTTGGCACGGTCTCTATCCCATTCGGCAGACCTTTTTCCTGAACTAGATCCACCGCTATGAGTAGGAAATCCCAAACTCTATTCGATATATTTGGCCCTAATGACCAAGACATCAAAGTCCACATAATCTGAAGCCAACATAAAGGTCTTCACTTCCTGAACCAAGCCATATCAGAAATGTTCACATCGTTCCCTCTCCATGGGAACCAACTCAGAAGCATACTGACTCAGACGTACAAATTGTACCTCGTACTCGAACACTATCATACTACCCTGAACCAAGGCCATAAACTCTCTTTTCTTCTCATCCTTATATCGAGGACCAAGGTACTTCTTACGGAAGGCGGTTCTGAAAAATTCCCAAGTAACCTCAGCTACTGGCATACCGAACGTAATAGTAGTCCACCAAGTATAGGCATCTTCCTGAAGCAAGGAAACAATGCAACCCAACTTATGTGCATCCGAGCACTCCATTTGTCCCAAAATACGGACTATACTCTCCAGCCATGCCTCTGAACCCTCAGGACACAACCCACAGAATTCAACTTCGCCCAAACTACGAAGTCGTTCTAAAGGCAAACTAGTTCCTGCACCCTAAGGTGGTGATGCAACATGTACACCAGCTAAGGATATCTGAAAAACCCAAGCTATAGCCTGAATCAGAGGGGTCATATCTAGCTCAACCTGTCCCTGGCCAACCTGAGGTCCAACACCTCCGACACCCGCTCTAACACCACCCCTGAGAGGAGGGGGAGGAGGAGGCAAGTTCTCTTCATTCGCATGCCAAACATTCTCATTCCCTGTAGTACTCACTGCAGGCTCTCATCTTGGTCTCATACTTACAAGAAATGCAATCTAACAACAACAAACATAAACAACATAAATGATTTGGGTCAGAAAAAAGCAAGGATTTCCAAGACGCTCAAGTCTTTTAATCAAAACCACTTTTCACTAATAGTATTATAGCAATGGGTGCCTTTATCTACCCTCCAAACAACTCAAAACCAAGCTAGACGCCTAGATGTGCCTCAATGTAAGTACAATATGTGTTTGTTGGGTAAGTGTTAGATTGTATGGCGCCAGGTGTATAAACGATGTTTAGAGCTTGTGAAGCTGTTAATGCTAAGGTGCATGTGACTACACTAGCTGGTGGGTGTTTGTGAGCTGTGGTTATTGCTTACGCAAGTCGAGTAGAAGTTGAGTTCGAAGGTTGGCACCGGAGGTATTCAGGGAGTGGATGACCTGTATGAATAAGATTGTGGAATAAATGGAGTGTAGTGATGCCTATAGTGTAAAGATGGGTTGTATTCTGGTTATATAGAGATGTGTTTAATTGGTGGACCACTTAGGTTGTGGGCATAGAACCTGATGTTGTGTTTTGAGAGTTCTTTAGAACCGTTTTAGAGAAGTATCTGGGGTTGGATACTTGGATCTTGAGAAGTGTGAATCTGTGGTTTGGATTCAGAAATCTTAAGTTTTGTTTGAGTTAAGGTACATATTGTTTAGTTGAGCATGTGTGCTCCTGGATTGGAGGTGGATATGAGACATCGTTGTGTTGGCACCTTTATGGATTGATGCCTGTTTGTAAGCCACAATTGTTGATTTACTGGCTACATTGTTTCCGACGTGTTCGTAACATGAGCGAGGTATTTTAGCAGAAACTGAGTTTAATAGTGTAATCACTCATTTTTGTCCACCTGTATATAATATTATTAATATTAATATGGGTGTCTAATATATATTAAATTTGTATGCGTGTTAGTATTATCATTATTCTTATTTTTATTATTAACATTATTATTACTATTAGGGAAAACTACACCACTGACCACTAAACAAATTAGGGATACCTATTTGAACCACCGAACTATAAAAAATGTCAATCACACCACCGAACTTATAAAATCAACTTATTTTGACCACCGCCGTTAAAAACCTAACGATAGAGTGACGAAAATGCCACGTGGCAATTGATGGGTATATTTAAAAATTACACATTTGGTCCCTGTTATTTACACATTCTTTCAATTTAGTCCTAATTTTAAATTAATAAAATAATAAATTATTTAATTAAATGGTGACACGTGTCAAGACCTTATTGGAGGATTTTAATTATTTATATTTAATTTTATTAATTTATTTTCCCCCTCCAATCAGGTGGTGACACGCTAGGGTGGATTCAAACCTGGGTCTCCCAAGGTTAAAGCCAATGGCTTTGCCACTGCACCAAGCACAACTTTGTGCTATAATTCTCCAGATATAATATATATCTCTTATTAGTTTCTACATTTATAAGCCAAAAGCTCAAACCCTAAACATTAATTTGACATATATAAATCCTAAACCTTAAACTTTAACCCTAAATATTTCAAATTAATTTCACCTAAATATTTCAAATTAAACCTCAAACCCTAAAAATTTCAAATTAATTCCACGCTAAATATTTTAAATTAAACCCTAAACCCCAAACCCTAAAAATTTCAAATTAATTTCATGCTAAATATTTCAAATTAAGCCTTAAACCCTAAATATTTCAAATTAATTTCACGCTAAATAATTCAAATTAAACCCTAAACTTTAAACCTTAAAAATTTTCAAATTAATTACACGCTAACTATTTTACTTTAAACCTTAAACCCTAAATATTTAGCGTGTAATTAATTTGAAATTTAGGGTTTAGAGTTTAGGGTTTAATTTGAAATATTTAGCATGAAATTAATTTGAAATATTTAGGGTTTAAGGCTTAATTTGAAATATTTAGTGTGAAATTAATTTGAAATTTTTAGGGTTTGAGGTTTAGGGTTTAATTTAAAATATTTAGCGTGGAATTAATTTGAATTTTTAGGGTTTGAGGTTTAATTTGAAATATTTAGCATGAAATTAATTTGAAATTTTTAAGGTTAAAGTTTAGGGTTTAGGATTTATATATATGAAATTACTGTTTAGGGTTTGAGCTTTTGGCTTATAAATGTAGAAACTAATAAGAGATATATATAGTATCTGTAGAATTATAGCACAAAGTTGTGCTTGGTGCAGTTACTCCTGTGAAACCCAGGTTCGAATCCACCCTAGTGCAAGTGAAGAAAATTTTATTTTTCTCCTCTAAATTGGTGGTGACACCTGATTGAAGGGGAAAATAAATTAATAAAATTGAATATAAATAATTAAAATCCTCCCATAAGGTGTGTCACCACTTAATTAAATAATTTATCATTTTATTAATTTAAAATTGGGACTAAATTGAAAGAATGTGTAAATAACAGGGACCAAATGTGTAATTTTTAAACATACCCATCAATTGCCACGTGGCAGTTCCGTCACTCTACCGTTAGGTTTTTAACAGTGGTGGTCAAAATAGTTTGATTTTATAAGTTCGGTGGTGTGATTGACGTTTTTTATAGTTCGGTGGTTCAAATAGGTATCCTCAATTTGTTTGGTGGTCAGTGGTGTAGTTTTCCCTTACTATTATTATTATTACAAAAAATAGAAAAAAAATTAATAGAATAAATAAATTGCAAGCGCATTTTTTTCAAGTCGATAATTACAAATGGCCTGGTTTGGGCTCAATCTAATAATACAACCAAAAAATCCTAATTATTCCCCTCTTTTTCGTGTAGCCGCCCATCCACCATTGGATCTAGATCTGATCCAACGGTCGTGATCAAACCAGAGGAGCTCTCGGATCGTGCGTGCAGTGCACGTGCCGGCTGTTCGCCTCCCCACGCGCCCGTGCACGACACGCTGATGCTTTTGGAGTCCTCCCCGTGTCCGCATCTGAAGGGTGTCGCGTCACCGCAGAAACACCATCTTGACCGTCCGCTCTCGAGCTGAATCTAGCCATTCATCTCCGTGATATCAACGACCGTTTGGAAGGCTGGAAATTGTTGTAGCAATGGTTTAATTGCTGGGAATTATATGAATCGTGTTGCATGATGCCTAGTATGTTGATTTCGATTATAATTTGCATGGTTTGTCAAATGAGGCATGATGGTTTTGAAAAGAATGAAAAATGGTTTTGTGCATTGATGATAGTTTTGGTTTTGAGCAATCCTCACTAATCTTGTTGCTTATGCTCTCTTTGTTCATCAATGTAGACAATTAGGTGTTAGAGGCGGCCACTACAAGGGATCTTTCCGAGAGACTTCGTTAAAAGTATGTCGAGATTTTGAATTATTGTAATAAGGGCAATGGGGGTGTCCAATGCTAAGAATCTTGGTTGTTTTGGTATTTTCTGATTTAGCACATGTTTATTATGCTTTTATTGGTTTGTAAATGGCCTTTAGATGTTGGTTAATGCATGGTTTTGTGAAATGATCTTTTGGTGCTTGATTTTCTTAGAAAGCATGCCTTTAGTCCTTATTGATGTTGTTATTGATGCTTTGATTATGCCATTGCCATGTATCTTTGTGTATTGATGTAAAATTGAGTTACCGGCATGCTTATATAAATATTGGAGTGGTTCATGATGGTTTTTAGAGTGCCAAACTTGCATTTGGGGCATTTGCAGACTGAGGTGTATCGATACACTTAATGGTGTATCGATACGGCCTTCAAAAATGGGAGGCGCGTACCGATACACTAGGTCGTATCGATACCCTTTTTAGCCATTGGTCGAGGGCGTATCGATACGATGCCCTAGCGTACCGGTACGGTCTTGTGATGCAGAGCCTGAGAAGCTTGATCTTCGAGGGCGTATCGATACCCTCCCTAAGGTACCGATACGCTGATCGTTAATTTAGTGAAAAATCATTTTTGAATGATTTGAATCTTTACGATTTAGTCCCTGGTTGTCTTGTATGAAATCAAATGAGTTCTAATGGTCATCTTGAGTTAAGTTTTTACGGTGAAGCATGTAATGAACCTAATTAAAGGTTCGTAATCTGAATTTGATAAAAATCTTCACGAGTTATCAAGTTTGAAAAATGGTCCTTAAACTCGCTATCGGTTATAATCTATAAGCGTTTGTGATGTCGACTTACCCGTTTCTTGTGTACACACATAGGAACCTAAGTTGCATCTAGACAATATAAAAAGAAAAAATGGGTCGTTTATTGAGGTAAATCTTCTCGGTTTACTATAATATTTCTCGTGTGACCTACTCGGTTCGGTCTATCGGCTAGGCCGGGTCAAGGGGATTACACCAGGACAATGCCCTCGTCTACCATGAAATGGCATTTTTCCCAGTTTAAGACCAGATTGAATTCTTCACATCTTTCAAGCACTTTTTCCAGGTTGCGCTGGCATCTGTCGAAGCTCTCCCCAAAGACTGAAAAATCGTCCATAAAGATTTCTAGGAAATCCTCTACCATGCCTGAGAAAATGGCCATCATACACCGTTGGAAGGTTGTTGGTGCGTTGTAGAGTCCAAACATCATTCTTCTAAAGGCATATGTTCCGTATGGGCATGTGAAGGTGGTTTTCTCTTGGTTCTCTTGGGCAATGGCAATCCAGTTGTATCTTGAGTAACCATCAAGAAAACAATAGTAAGGTTTTCCAGCCAACCTATCTAACATTTGGTCTAAGAAAGGTAAGGGGAAGTGGTCCTTTTGAGTAGCTTTGTTTACCTTTCGATAGTCTATAAAAACCCTACAACCGGTCACATTCCTAAATGGGATTAATTCGTTGTCTTCGTTTGTAATGAATGTCATCCCTCATTTCTTAGGCACACATTGGATGGGGCACACCCACTTGCTATCAGATATGGCGTAAACAACTCCTGCATCGAGCCACTTTATTATTTCTTATCTCACCACATCCTTCATGGCCTCATTTAGCCGCCTTTGGGCATCGAATGTCGACTTATGATCATCTTCTAGGAGGATCTTATGCATGCAAATTGTCGGACTGATTCCCTTCAGGTTAGCTATTGTTCATCCAATGGCTTGTTTGCGCCACCCGAGCATCGTAACTAGCCACCGTTCCTATTCTTGCGTTAACGTGGAAGAGATGATTATGGAAAAAGTATCGTTTTGTCCGAGATAGACATAATTAAGTTGTTCGGGCAGGGGTTTCATTTCTAGTTTAGGCAGTTGTTCAATAGATGGCTTTCAATGGTATTTTCCTTCGTTGTACATTTAAGAGGTTCGAAGTACTTACTTGGATGAGTACTAGTCCAGTTTACCTCTTTAGTGTCATCAAAGAAGTCGTCAGGTAAGCTGCCGAGACAGTCGTCTAAGTAGTTGTTAAGGCAGTGATTGTTAAGGCAGGGGGCATCCAATGCAAAAAGTAGTTCCATTTTTGTCTAGATCAGTTGGCACTCTTCTTTGCTATCTGCTTTCTTGAGGGTCTGAAGTACATTGAGCTTTATGTGTTGGTCATTTACCCTCATGGTCAGTTCTTCCTTCTTCACGTCAATTAGCGTTCTCCTCGTGGCCAGGAATGGTCTTCCCAGTATGATTGGTGTATTATCATCTACTTCACAATCTAAAATGTGGAAATCAACCAGAAAGATAAATTTATCCACTCTTACCAAGATATCTTCAATTTTTCCTTCTAGGTGCACGTATGAGCGGTCGGCTAACTGAAGCATGACTGTGGTGGGTTGAGCTTTCCCAATTCCAAACTTTTCAAATACCGATTTGGGCATCAGGTTAATGCTTGCCCCTAAATCACATAAGGATTTCCCTTTGTAATGGTTCCCAATGGCGCATGGAATGAAGAAGTTGCTTGGGTCTCTTAGTTTAGGTGGCGCTCGGTTTTAATACATCGCCATACAACCTTCTGTCATGGATATTGTTTCGAATTCCTCTATCCTTACTCGCCTTGAAACCATGTCCTTGAGGAACTTTGCATAATTTGGCATTTTCTCTATGGCCTCGACGAAGGGTATGTTGATGTGTACATGTTTGAGAATGTCCAGGAATTTCTTAAATAGGTACTCTTGCTTCTGTTGTTTCAGCCGCTGGGGGAATAAGGGAGGCGGTCGAATATTTTCAATACCCTCCTTGCATTGTAATCTGATTTGAGGGAGTATGATCTATTCTGGTTTTTTTACTTTCTCTTTACTCTTGTCTGGGATATCAGTAGGATTGGATGCCAGAACAGATGGTTTTGATTCTTCTGGGGCAGTGGCACTAGGGTCTGCCGCGGCAGCTAGCTCTGTCTCCTTTGGTTTGTCGGTACATGGTTCCTTGAGTTGTTTTTCGCTCCTAGTTGTGATTGTCTTGCACTGTTCATGACTGGGTCTCCTTGCGACTTTAGTATCGCTGGGCGGTACTCCATTGTGTCTAGTATTCAGTAGACGTGTGAACTGCCCAACCTGAGTTTCTAGCGACTTTAAAGTTGCCTCGTGATTTTGCATTCTCATCTCGGTCCTGTCCATGAAAGCATCGGTTTTCTTAACAAATAAATCCATGTTGGACATATAGGTACCAGTCTGAGCCATAAAGCCACTTAGAGTCTGCTCCAAGGCACTGGGTGCTGCTTGTTGTTGCGATTGTTGCTGCCGCAGCATAGCCTGCTGGAATCCTTGGGATTGATTTGTCTGATTAGCTGGATTTAAAGTGTCGTTGGGGTTACTCCACGAGAAGTTAGGGTACCTCTTCCAGCCAAGATTGTAGTTGTTCGATGTAGGGTTGTTGTTTCTGTTGAAGTTCCTCACAAAGAAGCTGATTTCGATTTCCTGTTGGCACTCGGATGAGACATGGTCTCCCCCACATTGGTCGCAAAAGGCATCAATGGCTTTTACTTGCTGTGTATTGTTCTGCCCTTGCATAGCTTCTACGATCTTTGCCAATCGAGCAACTTGTGCTACGAGTGCATCTGATGTTCTTGGCTCGTTTGTTGTGGCCCGCCATCTCATCCCGCCTCGGCGGGCATTAGGGAACTAATAGTCATTTTTGGCCATCCTGTTCAAGATCTGAATTGCTTCGGTGGGCTCCTTATCGAGTGATGTACCATTGGTAGAGGAATCCAGCATCATCCTTGTTGGTGTGTTTACACAGTTGTAGAATATGGATACTAGTGTCCTTTCTGGAAATCCATAGGAGGGGAATTTATTCAACAACTTGCAGTATCTCTCCCATGCCTCGTACATTGGTTCATCATCTGCCTTTCGAAAAGTAGTGATGTCAGTACGCAATTTATTAGTTAGATTGACATGATTAAATCGAGCTAAGAAATCTTCGCATAGTTCTATCCAAGATTCAATGGATTGCGATGGTAGGATATTGAACCAAGTCTTTTCCTTATCCCTCAGTGAATAGGGAAACAATCTGAGACGCAGCACATCAGGATGAACTCCGTGGATTTTGAAGGACTTGCATATTTCCAGGAAGGATTTCATATGCTGGTGGGCATCTTCAGTGGCGGATCCTCAAAACTTTCCAAGTGTATTTAGCATGTTGAACATGACCGGTTTGAGTTCAAAGTGATCCGCTTCTATTTTTGGATCAATCACGCCAAAGTTCAGCCTTCTGAGATCTTCCTCCAAGTAATCACGGACAAGCCGCCGAGCGGCAGGAGGTTGTTTGCCATTGCCCGCCACGGCATTGTCGATTGGGGGTGGTGGGGGTAGGTTCTGGTTGTCTACTGGATCAGCCATGGTTTCTTTGTTCGCTTGTCTTAATTTGCGTGCAGTACGTTAAGGTTCTGGATCGTATTCTCATAAGGGTGATTTCTGATTTGCTCTGGTCATAAACCAAAAGAAAAACCAGAGGGTTAAACAGAAAAATAAAAGGTGCAGAAAAATAAAAACAAAAAGTTGTACGCCAATCCCCGGCAACGATGCCAAAAACTTGTTGCGTGCAAAAGTGATGCGCAAATTGCGTGCAAGTATACACGGTGTCAAGTTATAGTATATAAAAGATATCGTCTCCACAGGGATTGTGACAACCTTTCAGAGTTCACTTTTCTGTACAAGTAAAAATAAAAACACAAATATTAGGAGTTGGTTTGATTAAAACTAAGACTAAAGCAAGTAAAGTAAATTGAGAAATTAGAGTGAGAGAATGGGTCAATGTTAGATGCTTCGTAGTGTGGAGATTGAATGTATTGTCTCGGTACAGTTTTGCATATCAACTTAACAACTTTCAACATCCGCCCACGACTATGCCTCACAAGGCGCCCACCTCGGCAGAGACCAAGAGACTGTCTGGGCAGTTAAGCGATGATTTAGGGTTCGGCAAGGCTCCCTTCTATGACTCCCTCTTCTCCCGAAGCTTGAAGTACTATTAGCGAACACGTCTTGGATGATACCTCTCGGCGTGAATCTAAGCGTGAACACCAACCGATTATGAAACCTCTCTTAGCCGATGAACTTCTAAACTTATCCCTAAGCCAAAGTAGCTTTACCCTATGGTTGGATAAAATCGTGTTTACTCATTTTGTGAGTTCAACTCTCCCGATATTGAACAAATAGATTGCTGCCCTCTTCTCTCCCGATAAAGATTGCAACAATGAAGAACCAAGAGTAAACAAACCTTGAATTTTTATTGCAAAACTGAAACCTAAACAAATACAAGCAAACTCTCACAACTACTACACAACCAACCCTTAGCCCTAAGGAAGGTTTAGAACATGATGCGTGTAGACGGTACTAGGGTTTCGACAAGAAAGAGTTTCTCTCTAATCTCAATTGTGTTCTCTCTTTCAAGTCGATTACATATATATAGGGGAGGAGCCTAGGCCTAGGTCGGTTTAGGATAGGAATACTAGTTAGAATACAATTACAACTCATTCAAAGATCATTAAATCTTCCTAGATTCCCGTTTGACTTTTTCCATCTTAAGTTTGACCTTGGCTTTTCTTTGTCTGCTGGGCTCCAATGCACATGCAAGTGGTCTCTAAAAATCGGGCTTGATGAGCTCTTTCTATCGCATACCACTTTGCATATTTTCACTCTTCCTCGAGTTGCTGCCTCGGTGGCACTCTGTTGACTGCCTCGGCAGAGGTGTTGTCTGGTGTGCAGGGGTTGGCGTAGCTCTTCATTTGGTCCTTTCCTCCTCGTCAGTTCTCGAACAACTCTCCAAATGGTCTATTAGCTTTCTCCATCAGTTTCCAGCTTCTCCTCTGCTACCTCGGCAGCATTAGCCTGGGCGGGTACCTGCGCACAATTAGAAAACACGCCTGAGCAGTATCTTTTAGATAAAAACAATTAAGTGCATCAAATAAGGCAGAATATCTAATCTATGATGTTTTGTGTATGTTTACCTAATAAATGCAACTAAACTAAACTTAAGAACAACAATAATTGAGCTGAACTAGGGCATAAATATAAGACTTTTGCACACTTAACATGGGGCAAGAAGAAATCAAGGAAGAATTACCAAGGAGTGACACTTTGCTCAAGTATGGTTTTAAGTTTACAAATTAGTAATAAATTGGCAATGAGAGGATGCTTTGTGTTTGGGAGATTGTGTTTTGGAACTCCCTTTTTTTGGGCAAGTTTTGGATGCCTTTTATGACTTGTAAATGGCCTTTGTTTTATGGTTTTTTCTTTGGATTGTGTTTTGACTCTTAATTGGATTTTTGCATGGGAAGCATGTGTAGGGAGCGTAGGTGTTCCCTTTTTGTAAAAGCGCAAGTGCACACTCCTGTCAAGTTATAGTATATAAGATGTCGAATCCCAC
Source organism: Hibiscus tridactylites (assembly GCA_958450335.1). Classification (NCBI taxonomy): domain Eukaryota; kingdom Viridiplantae; phylum Streptophyta; class Magnoliopsida; order Malvales; family Malvaceae; genus Hibiscus; species Hibiscus tridactylites. Next base: position 36,572,169 of record OY288290.1, read on the forward strand.
AAGGACTGGATAGCTTGTCTCATTTCGTAGTTCCTGCACAATGATAAAGTAAAGGCACAAGTGAATGATTGGTTGAGATCGAAAAGTAAATAAAAACACAAATAATAAAGAAGAGTGGAATCAGGTTGATAGAGCAGGCAGGGTTATGCTGCCACTTAGTGTGAAAACTGTGTTGTAATAGGTATGAGTTATTCTGTGCTGCCACGATATGCTGCCTCAGCGGGTACGGCGAGCGGCAAACTACGACCCTGTCACGCGGCCGTAACAGGTCACTGCCACTGCAGGGGTGTGTACTGTCTCGGCAGGTGGAATGGAAAGGCGTCTTGGCGGCAATTATGGCAGATACTCCAAGTTCGGCAGGATAGTCGACAGTGATCCCTCTTATTTCTAGGTTAGGATGCTCGAGATTGATAACTTGAGGACTAGTGTGGAACCAAGTTAGTCAACTCGGTTAGTGATCCCTTTTAGCCGTTGAAACTTGTGGACTAGTATGGAACCAAGTTAGTCACGCCTCAACTCGTTGTGGCCGTACTTAACCCTTAAGTAAGCCTTGCACTTTCGTGCCCGACAAATGGATTCTCTCAAACGAATGATGTAGAAAGATTGAAAGAATGAAGATCAATGGATTAAGTAAACTTGGAATATCTTATTGAAGAAATAATTCAAAAACCTAAAACAACTATTTCGCTCTAGTTACAACATAACTCTAACCCAATGGAAATTAGAACATGGCGGCTGTGAAGAACACAAGAAGAGTCTATAGAAAACCTAGGATGATTTAAACTAGAAGTACAATGGGTATTTATAGACTCAAAACTAGGTTAAGTCCTCCTCAAAGTAAAAGTTCTCTAAAGTAGCTTTCCTTCTTTAATATAGCTTTAAATGCCGACTTCTTTGCTTGTAATATGGACTCTTCCTCCTTTAAACTTAGGAATTTCGCTTTGGCAGCCCTAGCCGCTGCTACAGATGTCAGAAAATTATATGAACGCTGGCGATATATTCATGAGTTTTTGCTCTACAAATCGAGCTCCAGTTCTCCCAACTTCTATAGCAGCTGCCGAGGGCGGTAAGGTCAGCGGCAACTCTACTCGGTAGGTGCTTGGCAGCAACTTGTCTTCAGCTGGAACTGCTTCAGTACAACTCCTGGGTTTGCTCCTCAGCATTGTATCTTCCACTCCTTAGTTCCCTCGTTCAGTTGTTAGTACTTACAAGCTAGAATACACTAAAACAATATTTCTTGTTCTCCAAATAAATGATAAGTTATAAAGTAAGGCAGAACAATGAAATAATGTAAGATGCTATGCATAAACCTACTTATGCCTAAAACATGCTTAAAACAGTAATAATAAGAGTTATAATGTGTATGAAATATAGGACTTTTGGACACTTTACAACATGCCTATAGTTTTAAATGTTGTTTATCTCTATGCCTAGTTTATGAAATTACCATGTTTGTTTGGGGTTTGATGTTTGTTTAAGTTGTATGCTTGTTAGAAGTATATTGGAACATGTTGAATTGGATTAAAGTGTGAAAAACTAGTAAAATATGACATTACAGGTCGATGGGTATCGGTACGGTTGTAAGGGTATCGATACGGACCAAGCAAAACTGAAGGGGTGTATTGATACACGGGGCCCTATCTATATTGTTTTATGCTACTTGTTTTTGGGGTATCGATACGGTCTTAGAGGGTATCGATACGATCTTGTTGAACTTGAATCTTGGAGACGTGTTGTCGTGGGTGTATCGATACTAGCTCTAAGGGTATCAATACGGCCAACTGGTAAGTTGGTTAAAAGCATCTTTGAATGTTCTGTTTCTTTACGTTTTAGTCCCTTAATGTTATAATTATAAATTAAATGAGTTTGGATGATTGTTTGGAGCTGATATTTGACAGAGTGGCATGTAACATGATTAATTAAAGGATGGTATTCTAAAATTGGTTTTTTACCCTCATAATTTACTTAATTTACAAAATGGCCATTAAATTGTGCTTGCATGCAATTGAACCCCTAATCGACGTTTGATCGATTTGCAATTGGTTCTGATGAGTTGTCTATCACATAAGATTATAACAAGCTTCTAGAAAAGATAAAAAAATAGGGTCGTTTATTAGAGTAAATTTTCCGGTTTACTTCAATATTCCCTGTAAGACTCGTTCGGTTCGGTCTATTGCCTAGGCCGAGTTGAGGGGGTTACACGTGGACCCCACGAAATATAAGGATCGAATCTCGGAAGTGAATTACAATATCATACGGAGGTGAACACCCCACGAGACAAAATAATCACTCCCACTTATTGAGGGACGGAGCTCAGGAGGAGAGCTCATGCATGAATGACCATTTATATCAAACATCGTGCGAATAAAAGTGGTAAACAAACAAGGTTAGGGATTAAAATTAAATCAAATTGAATTCCAATTTTTCTTAACAAATAAGATACGAACCCAACTAAGGCTTGACTCTCTTTTTTTGTTTCTGAAAACAAAAATTTCTTCCCCAGCGGAGTCGCTATGCTATAGTAACCAATTTAAAAAAATTCGGTAAGTGTTCCCTCGCTTTAAAAAAATATTTTTGGGGGAATTTGGAAAAATAGTGTTTTTTATAAACAAGACTTGGAGTCGCCACCGGTCACTTGGATAAGGTAAACCAAATACCGAAAAACAAATGTGGGGAAGGGTTCGTACCCTCGCCACGCCTAAAAATTGTTACCTAAAGGGTTCATATCGGATATACTAAGAAAAATTTAAATTCGATCACATTTAATATCGAATCTCTAAAAATGCATGCATGCATGATCATACGAATTCGAATAAAAACAACCTCGTAACCTATATTACCCAAAGAAGATGATGCGCGGAGACCAAAGACAACACTCACATGGGATACCGAGATTTTGAGACTAAGCTAACACAACAAATTAAATAATGCATGAATAAGATAAACATGTTAAAAATAAATATAAGGCACGATTACATGAATAAATACACAAAATAACAAAACATATATATTATTTAGCATATACATATATACGCAACATATATATATAAACAATAAACATATTGTATATATATAACATAGTACATATATATATATATATATATATATGGGATGGAATCAAGTTACATGGTGTAAAACTCATTTAGTTTTACACTAATCTAGGACCATTGGATAAGGGAAATGGATGGATGAGATTAACAGTAAAAAATGTGAAGATTATCACTTGGGAAAAAAGATAAGGAAATAATCTGAGCCATTAATTATCATCATCTAACGGTCCAAAAACTGTGTAAAAGTAATTGAGTTTTACACAGTGTAAGTTAATCCTATATATATATATATATATATATATATATATAATAGCATATGCATTTATAACATGATTTAACGGCATAAATCTAAAATAATAGGGATTGGAAAGGTAATTCGCCCATGAATCTCGGACCAAATCAAACAATTGGTATGAAATTAGAAACATTTTAGAAAAGCTAGGGACTGCGGAAGCAATTCCTAGGAGACGGAGGGATTTAATAAAACGATTATCCCTTTTCCTTTTAAAAACGCATGTACTATATAAATTAATTTTTTTAAAAACTCATCATTTAACCCATTTTTGCCCAAAAAAGAGCAGAATGCTCTGAAGAACATTCAAATGTTCTTCATTTGTTCATCTGAGAACCCAAAAATCGATATGTTTCTTTCGTGCCCACCGTCTTCAAATATCGTCGGCCTTTGCTCGTCGGCATCGGCGAAACCTTAAACTCACCTCAAATCCACCTTTCTCTTCTCCTATTTTCGAATCCGACTATATTTTTAGAAAAAAAAAGGCTCCCGTTTGCCCGGATTTGAAGAAAAACCGAACTGAAATAACAAACCCCCATTTTTTAAAAAAAAAACTCTTTTGAAAATCTTAAATACTTTTGACTCAAAATAAAGAGACGAAGGAATACTAAGCTATAGAACATGGGCGATACGAGACCGAAACGGTAAATCCAGTCCCTTTCTCTCTTTTTTTATTTGAAATGAAATATAAAGAATGAAAAAATACCTTTGAAAATCTCTTTTTCGTATTGATTTCAGATAATCATATAATATATCTTTCTTCAATCTTATATCTAGATATGTTTTTTTATTTACATTAGTTATGCTAAACCTACTGTTGATGATGACAATCTTTGAATGTTTTTCTTAGTTGTATGTGATGGTGGTGGGTAGAGAGTAGGGATGTAAAAATAAGTCAGAACTTGGAAACTCGACTGAAACCTGCCCGAGTCAGAACTTGATTTGACCTGAGGTTTTGATGACCCGAACCCGATCTGCAACCGACTGTTGTTGATCCGAACCCAAATTTGACCTGTTACTGTAGCAACCGAACCCGATCTGCGTCCGACTGAAAACGACCTGAACCCGAATTGGACCTGTTAATTTGGACCTGAAACTCGACCTGCGTCCGACTGAAAAGAACCCGAACCCGAAGCCGACCTGGCAAATAACCGAAATTACCCGACTGAATTGACCCGATATCCGATTTTACCCGACCTGAAATGGACCCGACCTGAAATGGACTCGACCTGAAATGCACCCGACCTGAAAATGGACCCGACCTGAAATGGGCCCGACCTGAAATGGACCCGACCTGTTAAGTGACCCGACCTGTTCTTGACCTGAGCTGAAATTAACTCGAAACCTATGACATGATGAATTAAAAAATTATAAAAGTTGATATACCATATACATATATAATGTATATACATATACACTTACATATATTGATATAGGTGATGTATATGCGCGCATACATATATATATTAAGTACTAAAGTTGAAAAAAAAAATAAGTAATTGATAATTTATGAAAATAAAAAATTAAATGAAGAGTTGTTTTTAATTTTAAAGTTTATTCATTAACTTGAATAAAATTGTAAATTTACAAATTATAAAAAATTAAATAACAATTGTATAAGTCTTTAACGTTAATTTATGAACTACAAAAATTAACTAAAGTTGTATATGCATTTGTAGTTCATAAAATTTACTAAAGTTGTAACATATGTATAGCATTTGTAGTTAAAAAATGATTAAGTAAATTTAGTAAAGTTATAAAAAAATTATAAGCCTACAATTTTATTTTTTTATACTTAACACTTAACAGATTCAAGTTATAAAATTTAGTGAAGTTATAACTTATGTATAACATTTATAATTGAAAAATGATTAAGTAAATTTAGTAAAGTTATAAAAAAAAATTGTAAGTCTACAATTTTATTATTTTATACTTAACAGATTCAAGGTATAAAACTTAGTAATGTTATAAATTATGTATAACATATTAAAATTGTAAACTTAAGTAAATTAACGTTATAACTTAAGTAAAGTTATAACTTATGTATAACAGATTGAAGTTATAAAATTTAGTAAAGTTATAACTTATAAACAAGTCTTACTACAATTTTTGCAGTTCAAAATTGATAAAGTTATAAAATAGATGATTTTACTTAATTAGAACAGATTAAGTAATTGTTGTCTTAAGTTACAAAATGTAGAATTAAGTTAAGACATAAAATAGAATTCATACACTTAAGTAAAAAAAAATTAACAGATATAACATAAAAATAACTAGAATTCCAGATTATGAATACTTGATTACTTAAAAAATGTCAATACAGAATGTAAAAAAAATACAAGATAGAATAGTTTAGACTTATAATTTTACAAACTGAAACTCACAAAATACAAGTTTGTAATAAAATTAGCTCTCAGATTTTATAGCAAAGACAAAAGCTAAAAGCACTTTGCTACCAGATAATTCTTCATCGAGCTATCTCATCTAAATGCTACCAACAAAGTTAATTATGGGTAACTGGTAAGAAACCAACATAATTTAAACCAGGGCAACACTTAGATAAGAGAGGAACAACAAGCTACCAGTAACCAGCAGCAACACTAAGCCATTAACAGCAGCAGCAAACAGCATCACCAACTCACAAACAGCAGCAGCATTCAGCTAAGAAGTAAGCAAGATAAAAAAAACAGGAGCATTCAGCAAAACCAAATAACAACAGCATCACTAAGTCAATTAAATACACATTCAAGGGAATACCTCACTTAAACAGGAGCATTCAGCAAAACCAAATAACAACAACAGAATCACTAAGTCAATTAAAAAAATAGTCAAAGAAAATACATAACTTAAACAGGAGCATTCAACAAAACCAAATAACAACAACAGAATCACTAAGTCAATTAAAAAAACAGTCAAGGGAATACCTCACTTAAACAGGAGCATTCAGCAAAACCAAATAACATCAACAGCATCACTAAGTGAAATAAAAAACAGTCAAAGGAAATACCTACTTAAACAGGAGCATTCAGCAAAACCAAAAAACAAAAACAGCTTAACTAAGTCAATTAAAAAAACAGTGAAGGGAATACCTCGCTTAAAGAGGAGCACTCAGCAAAACCAAATAACAACAACAACATCACTAAGTCAACTAAAAAACAGTCAAGGGAAATACCTCACTTAATAATCAGAAGCAACATAGTTGACCCCTGAGCTCTAAAGTGTTTCCTGCAAAACAGATTCAAGTCAAAACCTATATAGAAAAATAAAATAAGAATTAAAAAAAACAGTTAAGGGAAATACCTCACTTAACATCAGAAGTAACATAATTGACCCCTGAGCTCTAAAGTATTTCCTGCAAAACAAAAGAAAGTCAGAAACTATATATAAAAATAAAATAAGAATTAAAAAAACCAGAAAAAGGATTATACCTTAACCATGAAGTGGATCTTCAACAGACACATCAGAGACTGAGGCATCTTTCCCAACAGCAAGAAATTCTTCATCCCTTTCCTCAGGCTCAAAACCATACAACCAATTTATGGTTGTTACAAATACTTCTACATTTTTAGGCAAAAGCCTAGCCCTCAACTTGTTCAAAATTCGACCTCCCATGCTAAATGAGGATTCAGAAGCAACAGAGGTGATTGGAATGGCTAACACATCTCTAGCCATGAGTGAAAGTATTGGAAAAGACACAGATTGTGTTTTCCAATACTCTAAGATATCGAACTCGGCATCTTCAGTGCGAGGGAGAAGGGGCAAAGAAATGTAGGAGTCAACATCGGACTTACCACTCCTAGAAGCTGCCAAATTGGCATCAAAGTTCTGCCATTAAATAAGAAAAAAATTAGTAAACTGTAAATGAAAAAAAATTAACTATAAAAACAGAAGCAAAAAGAAGAACTGACCTGAAAGATATTAGATTTTTTGAAGGTCCTAGGGCGACCAGAACTTGACAGACTTGAACTTTGAGAAGAGTTACTTTGGACAGAAGAATTAGTAGAAGAAGAACGTGCAGATCTTGAATAATAAATATACATACTTAGAAACTCATTATAAACAACACTTACCCTCCTTTCAACCTCATCCTCAACATAGAGGACACCATACAACTCCTTCAGAAGTTGTAACTTATACCGAGGATCAAGTAAAACAGCAAAAGACAGAATAGTTGAATGATCAGACCAGTATTTCTCATACAATTCAAGCATAGGTCCTGCCATTGCAGAGATGCCCTCACATGGATCATTGTGAGCATCATATAAAAGTTTCTCAATGGCAACAACATTAGCCAAGTACAAATTAATTGAGTAGTTTCCCACTCAACATCAGAGATTACATCTAAACCATTTTCCCTATTAACAAACAAGTTAATAGCATGTTTAGCTTCGAGTGCCCTACGAAGCATCAGGTAAGTAGAGTTCCATCGAGTAGGAACATCCAAGACCAACTTACCAGAAAAATCAGAACCACAATCATTAATAGCAGAATCAAAGCAACAAAGTCTAGAATCAGAAGAATCTATAAATTTAACAATCTCACGCAATTTAATAACAGAGGAGTCGATTACTTTCAAACCCCTTTGAGCTATCAAGTTCAGGATATGGGCAGCACACCTTATATGAAAAAACTTACCATTGCATGGCAGGGGAGATATTGCATGTAAATCATCTTTCAGACGCCTCACCATTCTTTCATTTGTAGAAGCATTATCAAGAGTAATTGTAAAAGCTCTCTTCTCAAGACCCCACTCAGTTAACATATTTTTAACAAACTTATAAATAGACTCACCATCATGGGGAGGGGGAAACGACGAAAATTTAAAATCTTAGACTGAAGTTTCCAGTTATTATCAACATAATGTGCAGTCAGTGCAAAGTAAGAACGTGAAGTGCAAGCAGACCATCTATCACATGTAAAACAGATACGACTCACAACAGATTGCATTGAATCAAAAAGCAATTTTTTATGCATCTCATGCTTTAACATGCAAGCCTTAGTAATAGAATATCTTGAAATATCTTTCACATTAGGATTTAAATAATTATGCAAAACCCTAAGTTTATCATGCTCAACAACACTCAAAGCATAACCATGACAAAGAATTGCTTCAGCAAATAACTCACAATATCTTTTCTGATCAAAAGAAGCTTCTGAACTACTATTGGGATTAGTAGCAAGAAACTCCTTATAAGATTCACATTTTTCAGTATGCCTTTTAGGATTAGAAGTACCAATATAAGAATCAGCTTTATACCTTTTTGTTTTGCAGTACTTACATTCAGCAAAAAGCCCTTCTGGAAACTTGATGAAGGTGTAATGATCCCAAACAGGAGATGTTCTTCTCCCAATGTCCCCTCCAGTTGAAGCTGTAGACTTCCTCTTGGAGGTACGAACTGTCTCAAACAGTTGATCATTTACATCCTCTTCAAGCAATCAAAAATAAAAGAGTCAGAAATATACAAAATATAAGTTAAAAAAATCATAATGAACAAGGATTAATAAATTACCTTGAGACAGTATAATTTGGTCATTTAGATTTCTTTCACCAGGAAAGTCCAACTCATAAGAGAAAGAATCCATAGCTGTCACAAAACTGAAAAAGTGCAAATCAGATAACCAAACATACAAAATATACAAAATCATATATACAGACTGACATAAACAAAAAATACAAAATTATCTAATGGTTTCAGTTTAACCCTTGTACGTGGCGTTGTTACACCTGTCCACAGGGACCTTTAAAATCCCCCTTTGGCACCAGTAGCCCCGCAGGACGGGTAGTCCAGCCTATATACTCAAGTTAAACCAAGGAAACCCTAAAGACTCGGACCATACATATACATGCATGCATAAAAATAAAACCATAGAAACTGACATGCATAAATACAAACATTCAGCAAAACCATGAATACATACAGAAATATACAAACTGACAGAAACATACAACCTTCCAGAATCGACCAGAAAGAAACATTAAGAAACATGCATAAAGATAAACAGATATAACATGCAAAAAGAAACATAGAACCTTCCAGAATCGAACAGAAAGAAACATACAGAAACATGCATAAAAACAAACAGATATAACATGCAAAAACATGTATAAAAGAAACATACAGAAACATGCATAAAAACAAACAGATATAACATGCAAAAACATGGATAAAAGAAACATGCAAAAAGAAACATAAAACCTTCCAGAATCAAACAGAAAGAAATATACAGAAACATGCATAAAAACAAACAGACTCGGACCATACATATACATACATGCATAAAAATAAAACCATAGAAACTGACATGCATAAATACAAACATTCAGCAAAACCATGAATACATACAGAAATATACAAACATGCAAAAACATGGATAAAAGAAACATGCAAAAGGAAATATACAACCTTCCAGAATCGAACAGACTTACACGCAAGAGGAACAGACTGACAGAAGCCAGAAACGATCATGAGAAACAAAGGAAAATAGTTAGAAAATAGTAATCGAACAAAAAAAATAAATAAATAGGAGAAAATAGAGATATAACTTACCGGAACTGACAACTGGAAAGGCTGAGAATATCTCGGAAAATGAAAAGGCAGAGAAGAACAGCTCTCGGAAAATGAAAAGGCAGAGAAGAACAGCTCTCAGAATCTGAAGAGGTAAGATGAGAATACGAAAGGATTTTGGGATTAGAGGTTAGGGTTTGGGGATTAATGGTTTAGAGGTTAGGGTTTCAGATCTATGGTTATGGTTAAGAATAAATTAGGGTTTAGCGTAAAACAGAATTGAGTTTGGGTTTTGGGTTTAGAAGGATTGAAGATAGGAATTCTCAAGAACACGAGGTTGTTCTTGAGAAAAGTAGGGAGTTTGATCGAAGAAAAACATGTTTAAGGAGGGTAATTGTGTTTGTAGAAGATCTGGGAAGAAATTTTGGAAGAACAGGGAAGAACTTGGTTGAAAACCAAGATTTTGATCGAAAGAAATGAAGAAGATCTGGGAATTTGGTGTTTGTGGATGAGAGAGAAATTGAGACGATATTTCGGTAGAGTAACAGTAGGGAGAAAATGAGCAATTTTGGCTGAGGGGTGAGGCTCTATTTATAGGGCTCGAGCTGGGTCAGGAGATTCGCGCTCTTTGAAACGGGTTATTCGGGTTTTGCTCCGCAAGCACTGCTTCTTTGCTTTCTTTCAATTTCGTCTTTTTTTTGTGAAATTGAGCTTAAAGCTTTGTTTTTTTTCAATTGCGTCCTTAATTCAGTTTTAATGTTTAGGGTTATGGTTTTAATTTAGGGTTTGTGGTTTTAATTTAGGGTTTTGGTTTTTAATTTAGGGTATAAATTAAGGGTTTAGTGATTTGTTTATGGCTAATATATTTTATTTAGTTATTTGTTTAGGGTTAATATGTTAATTTAGGGTATAAATTAAGGGTTTGGGGTTTTTCATTTAATGTTAATGGGGTTTATGGTTTATGACCTTCAATTAGGGTTTTAATTTAAAGGTTTAAGGTTGAAGGGTTTTAGGTTTTAGTAATTAATTTTCAGTTTTAATACTTTTAGGGTTTTGATTTAGGGTTTAGGGTTTCATGAAGCAATGTACTTCAAGTGTTTAGTTTTAATGTTTAGGGTTTAGTGTTAGGGTTTAGGGTATAATGCTTAGGGTTAGGGTATAATGCTTGGGGTTTAGGGTTTAGGGTATAGGGTTATCATTAGGGTTTCATGTTTTTTTTAATTTTAGAATTTATATTACAATATATGTATATATAAAACTAGAAACCTTAAACCCTAATCTCTAAACCATAAAACCCTAAGCACTAAACACTAAACCCTTAGATCCTTACCCTAAACCCTAAGCCCTAAAGTATGTAAGTAATTATGCATTTAGGGTTTACGGTAGTGTAATGAACTAAGGTTAGTTTGAGTGATTAGTTTGTAAGGTTTAGGGTATAGTGTTAGGGTCTAGGGTATAATGGTTAGGGTTTAATGTTACGATAACACGTGACTTAGGGTTTTAATTTTATGGGTTTCAATTTAGGGTTTAGGGTTTAGGGTTATCATTAGGGTTTTGTGTTTTTTTTTTAAATTTTAGAATTTATATTACAATATATGTATATTTAAAACTGGAAACCCTAAACCCTAATCTCTAAACCATAAAACCCTAAGCACTAAACACTAAACCCTTAAATCCTTATCCTAAACCCTAAGCCCTAAAGTAAGTAAGTATTTATGCATTTAGGGTTTACGATAGTGTAATGAACTAAGGTTTGTTCGAGTGATTAGTTTGTAAGGTTTAGGGTTTAGGGTTAGTGTCTAGGGTATAGTGCTTAGGGTTTAATGTTACGATAACATGTGACTTAGGGTTTTGATTTTATGGGTTTCAATTTAGGGTTTAGGGTTTAGGGTATAGGGTTATCATTAGGGTTGCATGTTTTTAAATTAATTTTAGAATTTATATTACAATATATGTATATATAAAACTAGAAACCCTAAACCCTAATCTTTAAACCATAAAACCCTAAGCACTAAACACTAAACCCTTAGATCCTTACCCTAAACCCTAAGCCCTAAAGTATGTAAGTATTTTTGAATTTAGGGTTTATGGTAGTGTAATGAACTAAGGTTTGTTCGAGTGATTATTTTTTAAGGTTTAGGGTTTAGTGTTTAGTGTTAGGGTCTAGGGTATAGTGCTTAGGGTTTAATGTTACGATAACATATGACTTAGGGTTTTAATTTTATGGGTTTCAATTTAGGGTATAGGGTATAGGGTTATCATTAGGGTTTTGAACCCTAAACCCTAAACCATAAACCATAAACCCTAAACCACAAACACTAAACCCTAAACCACAAACCCTAAACTCTATACACTAAAACACAACCCCTAATGTATGTAAGTATGTACATGTGTACATATTAATGCATAAACCCTAAACCATAAACCCTAAACCCTAAATCCTAAACACTAAAAAATAACCCATAATGTATGTAAGTATGTGCGTTTGTACATGTTAATGCATTAACCCTATACCCTAATCCTTAAACACTAAAACACTAAAACCCTAAACCCTAAACCATAACCATAAACCCTAACCCATAACCCATAAACACTAAAACACAACCCCTAATGTATGTAAGTATGTGTGTGTGTACATAAAAATACATTAACCCTAAACTTGAAACCCTAAACCCTAAATCTTTATACCCTAAACCATGAACCCTAAACCATAAACTCTATACACTAAAACACAACCCCTAATGTATGTAAGTATGTACGTGTGTACATATTAATGCATGAACGCTCAACCCTAAACCCTAAACCCTAAACCATAATCCTTAACCCATAAACCTTAAACACTAAATTACAACACATAATGTATGTAAGTATGTGCGTGTGTACATATAAATACATTAACCCTAAACCTCAAACCCTAAACCCTAAACACTCAAACCCAACCCTATTGTATATAAGTATATACGTGCGTACATATTAATGCATGAACGCTCAACACTAAAACCTAAACCCTAAAACTTTATTTTTATTCTAAATTGACCTATACTTATTGTTTTTTTTCATTACTCTAATTTTTATACTTTTAATTTGATATTTTTGTTCATTATAGTCCCTAAAACTTTATTTTTATTCCAAAATACTCATTTTCCTTGTTTTCTTTTAAATTTGTTTAACGTTTTATAATTTTAATTTGATATTTATGTTCATTATAATCCCTGAAATTTTATTTGTAATCCAAATTGACCCATTTTCTGTCCAAATCGACCCATTTTGATTATTTTTTTAATTACTCTAATGTTTTATAATTATAATTTGATATGACTTTAAATAATTAACTCAAAATTAACGATGATTGACGAAGGTCAACCTAAAGTCTATCAACTACTTATACGGTTGTACGACCGAACTCAAACTGAATACGAATTTCAATCCCAAAAATACCCCGACCTGAATTACCCGACCTGAAGCTAGCCGACCTGAAATTACCCGACCTGAAATGCATCCGACCTGAAATGCACCCGACCTGAAATGAACCCGACCTGAAATGAACCCGACCTGAAATAGACCCGACCTGAAACGGACCCGACCTGAAATGGACCCGACCTAAAATGAACTTGACCTGAAATGAACCCGAACTGAAATGAACCCGACCTGAAGTGTATCCGAACCCGAATTAACCTGCCAATTATCTGCTTCGGACCCGACCCGTTCTAACCCGACCTGAAATGGACCCGCACCCGACCCGAGTCGAGTCAATTTTTTTTACCTGAAATGGCATGTATCCGATTTTACCCGACCTGACAGAACCCGACCTGAAACCTGTCCGATTACCTGTTTTTACATCCCTAGTAGAGAGAGTCGGTGGCAGCGTAATTTCTAGCGACGAGGTCACGTTGGCGGAGGAGGAATGGTGGCCGTTAATGGAGCCACGTGGCAGCAATCGACGAAGGCAACCTTGGCGCGTGGCCCATGTGGGAGATGAAGCGCTGGCGGTGGACTCACGCGCGCCTAGAAAAAGTTAAAAGGACTTTTTTTGGTTTAGTCATGGCCGTTAGATCAGATTTGATCCAACGTCTTTAACGTGACTGAGCATAAATGAGAGAGATAATATTAGATAGGGCTTTAGGTATTTGTGTTAGATTGGGCCAAAGGGCTAGAAAATATGTAATGACTTATTAATATTGTATTTTGGACTTGGACATTAATAATTCAATTTTATTTAATTAGATCTGTTTATTTTAATTTAAAGCCTATAATAATAATAATAATAATAATAATAATAATAATAATAATAATAATAATAATAATAATAATAATAATAATAACCCGGGCCAAAGGGCCCAGATAAAATTAGTGTTTACATAGTCAAAACATGAATTCAGAATAAAAAATATCTTTTCTTAAGTTAAGTTACATCTAAAAATTAGGCTTAATGCACAATTTTGCCCTTAATTACCCTTGCCGTTAAAAAAATTTTCAGCCAGTGACATTCATCTCTTCTTTGACTAAATCAGCCCGTCTTGTTTTATTTAAAGGATAAATGTCATATCTAGTTTGTCATGTTTGTTTTTGTTTAAATTAGTCACTAAAAGTTCTATTTTTATCTAAAATTAGACCATATTTATTTCTAAATTTTATAATTTAGACCATTGTTTGTTATTATTAATAATATTATTTTATTTAAAGGTTAATAAAATAAAAAATTATTATTAAATTAGTAACTTTTTAGATAAATTAAATTACTTAAAATTAACCCCAATAATTATTTATTCGAATGCTATTCTTTTTTAAATAAAGTTTAATTCCTAATCATATTTTTTCTTATAGTTTTTATTTTTATTTTTTAGTGTTGATTTTTCTCTTAATTTTTTTAAAAATCGGAAATTATATCCGTCCAAACTAAATTATCCTAAACAATTTTAGGAGATTCGAATTTTAGGAAGCAATCTAATTCTGATCCCATTGAGCTGGCTCTGTTTCATGTTCATTCCCTTCAACAATCGACAATGCAAAGGAAAATGATGGGATGTGTAAACAATACGATTTTACATCAAATTTATGTAAATTTGGTTCAAAAAATTTAAATTTGATTCAGTTATTTTTAAGTTAGTTTTCAACGTATCTATATCTATTTTAAGTTGACTATTTTATTTGTAATTTTTTTCTCATAGTATTTTGATTATCGTTTGGTGCTAATTCTTCATAAACACTTAAGTCTAGATGTTTTAAGTAATTTTGTTGGGTTGTGAGTAACAATATTTTGATTCAATTGTCATGCTTTTGGTCTTTATTATTAACGACATATTAAATTTGAATAAAAATTAAATAAAATTTTAAACCAAAATTTTAGTTCAAAAATATATTTATCATAACGATATCCAATCACATTTAAATCAAACCTATCAAATTTAGATGAAAATTTGTTTTTTTCATTATGATAACAGCCTTTGCCCCGTTGTACACATTACTATTAAATATTTTATAATTAAATTTAAATAAAAATATTCTTACTATTAAATATGAATTAAGTTTGTATCAATTCGGGATTTAAAATCTTTCAATAATAAATAATATCTTAATTTTTAACGAAGGAGATTTCAGGAGGAAAAATTTTAGGAGCAAATGAAGGAGAGTTTAGGAGATGATTCAATTTTTTTTTTTTAAAAAATTATCCATGCACGGAGAAATTACTGTAACGGTGCTATCCGAAAAAATAATATTTTGCTGGTGCTATTTTATGTGATGTCAAATGTAAGTAAAATGTAATAATGCTACGAAGTGGAACAGTAGTAGTATTTTACTATGATTTTTAACTTTATAATTTAGGCGGTCGTGGGTCAACTTAGTTCGTTTCTCTCAACATCTGAGATTTGGGATTTGAAGGAAGGACCGCCGTCTTTGAAGATCATGCCGGTTCACCGACTTCTGGTAGGTGGCGGATGGAACGGTTTAATTTCCTGTTTTTCTTTTGACTCTTTCATCTACGAGGTGAACAAAACTCCATCGAAAAATTCAAAATTTTCAATTCGACTAAATTTAAAATATAATTTCATAAATTTAGTTTAATTTTAAAAAAAATCAATTGCAACCACACGCGAGGCAAAAAAAAAAAACTTTGAAATTCTTCGTCTAACCAAACACTATAGTAATTAGTTTTTCATATACTCACTAATTACAAAGTAAATTGAAGATAAAAGACCAAAAGAAATCAACCTCTGTACAACGGAGAGCGTTCTTGGAAAACTAATTTGGAAACCCTGCTTTCCCTGAAAACCTTCATCGGACTCGGGAAATACCAGTCCTTCCCTTTCATCGACGGCGACGATTTTAAATCTCCCATACCGGAATGTGAAGTCACAGCCACCGACCTTGACTTCCTCAGCATCCTCCTCCGTTCTTCGTCCGCCGTTATCATCTCTTTCTCCCCGTGGTTTTCATGACCTTCACTCTCGTATCGCTTGCTCTTATTACTAGCTCTAAATATCCACCAAAAAGACGGCGCCTTGTTCTTGCTTCCTGCCGAATCATTTCTTTCGCTCAAATTCCGAGCCTTCGATCTGAGAAACGGAACCGCGAGGGATCTGGATCTTCGAAACGCAGGCTCGCATTCAATAAGATTAGACACTCGACCGACAGCGCCGACACCTGATATATTTCCGGACGCCGCAGTTGAGAAGCGAGAGAAAGAGGAGGATGCGGAAGAGGACGAAGAAGAGGTTGGGATGCATGCGCAAGGACGCGCGTGGGCGCAATCGGGGCACATAGAAGCGAGTTTGTCCCGGAGACAAACCGGACAGATTCCCGTACGGCGACGTTTCGAAGGATGCCTCGGACACTTCCATACCTCTTCTTCGTCTTCGTAAAACGCCATTTTTTCAGCGACTGTATCGCCTTTTGTATAACGACAGCTTTCTTGAGAAAACTTGGGCACTTTCCTGCGTTTGCTGTTTGATTCCCTCTTTCTTTTCTGTTTGAGGTGTTCGTGAGGTTTTTAAAAGGAATGGTTTGATCAAGGCGGATGAAATAACCATGGTTACTAGGGATGTAAAAACAAGTCAGAACCTGATAACCTGACTGAAACCTGCCCGAGTCATAACCTGATTTGACCCGAGTTTTTGTTGACCCGAACCCGATCTGCAACCGACTGTTGTTGATCCGAACCCGAATTTGACCTGTTACTGTAGCAACCGAACCCGATCTGCGTCCGACTGAAAATGACCCGAACCCGAATTGGACCTGTTAATTTGGACTTGAAACCCGACCTGCGTCCGACTGAAAAGAACCTGAACCCGAAGCCGACCTGACAAATAACCGAAATTACCCGACTGAATTGACCCGATATTCGATTTTACCCGACCTGAAATGGACCCGACCTGAAATAGACCCGACCTGAAATGGACCCGACCTGAAATGGACCCGACCTGAAATGGACCCGACCTGAAATGGACCCGACCTGAAATGGACCCGACCTGAAATGGACCCGACCTGAAATGGACCCGACCTGAAATGGACCCGACTGAAATGGACCCGACCTGCTTTTAAACCCGACCTGTTAAGTGACCTGACCTGTTCTTGACCTGAGCTGAAATTAACTCGAAACCTATGACATGATGAATTAAAAAATTTATAATAGTTGATATACCATATACATATATAATGTATATACATATACACTTACATATATTGATATAGGTGATGTATATATATTAAGTACTAAAGTTTGAAAATAAATAAGTAATTGATAATTTATGAAAATAAAAAATTAAATGAAGAATTGTTTTAATTTTAAAATTTATTCATTAGCTTGAATAAAATTGTAAACTTACAAATTATAAAAAATTAAATAACAATTGTAAACTTATTTGTAGTTCATAAAATTTACTAAAGTTATAACATATGTATAGTATTTGTAGTTCAAAAATTTATAAGTCTACAATTTTATAAGTCTACAATTTTATTTTTTTTATACTTAACAGTTAACACTAAACACTTAACAGATTTTTCAAGTTTGTAAAACTTAGTGAAATTATAACTTATGTATAACATTTATAATTGAAAAAAGCTTAGTAAATTTAGAAATTATAAAAAAATTGAAAGTCTACTTTAATATTTTATACTTAACAGATTCAAGTTATAAAAATTGTAAGTCTTCCTACAACTTTTGTATTTCAAAATTGATAAAGTTATAAAATATATGATTTTACTTAATTAGAACATATTAAGTAATTATTGTCTTAAGTTACAAAATGTAGAATTAAGTTAAGATATAAAATAAAATTCATACACTTAAGTAAAAAATTAACAGATATAAATAAAAATAACTAGAAATTAATTTTGAGTTAACAGACATATGTGTGATGGATGAATTTAAAAATTAATAAGTTGTGATGGATGAATTTAAAACAAATTATTTAAAATTTAAATCAAATTATTAATTGGGATCATTAAATTTAAGAAATATTTTATTTTAAAAAAATTAATTATAACTATTAATAAAATAAAAAAATATTTTTTAGTTTAGGGGAAAAAATTTTTGAATTAATGGGGAAATATTTTTTTGATTGATAGAAAATTATGGGGGGGGGGGGGGGGTTGGCACCATATCAAACAAAATGGGGGAATTTGATACTATATGAAACAAAAATAAAATGGGGGTTGCCGCCCTTAAATTGGGTTTGGGGTGGTTTGCCGCCATTCAAACAAAATTGGATTTTTTTTGGGGGGGGGGGAGGTGGGGTGAGATTTTCCCGCCTATAAAACAAATTGAGAGAGGTGAGATTTTTTATTTATTTAGGGGTTAATTATGCTTTAGGTCCTTCCTTAATTAGATGGTTAGGGTTTATGTTTAGTTTTTTAAATTTTATTTAATTAGGCCATGCTTTATAAATTAATTAATTATTAAGCTTTTTGGTTTGCTTTAAATTTAATTTGGTCATCGTATAAAGATTTCGTAAGTAATTAGGTTTAATAATTTTATTCATTTGTAATTTGGGCTCTAATTAATAATTTGGTTTTAATTTATTTTTAGATATGTCCTTTTTATGTTTCAATTTATTTTGTTTGTTAGATTTATGAGTTTATGTTTAGGGTTTAATGGTAAGTGTGTCAAGTTGATTGTTTGGGGCTATGAGAGTAGTTTAGGGATTGTGTGATTATGCTTGCACTCTAATTATTAGTGAATAGTATCTGTAAGATTTAGATATTCATGTTTGGGGTTTAGGGGTAAATGTGTCAACTTAATTATTTGGGTTATGAAATTAGTTTAAGGATTAGGGGATTGGCTTATACTCTAATTATTATTGATTATAAGATTTAAGGGTTGAGGTTTATGGGTATTGTTTAGGGATATACATATATACATACACATATGTCTGTTAACCCATTTTGATTATTTTTTTAATTACTCTAATGTTTTATAATTATAATTTGATATGACTTTAAATAATTAACTCAAAATTAATGACGATTGACGAAGGTCAACCTAAAGTCTATCAACTACTTATATGGTTGTACGACCGAACTCAAACTGAATACGAATTTTAATCCCAAAAATACCCCGACCTGAATTACCCGACCTGAAGCTACCCGACTTGAAACTACCCGACCTGAAATGCACCCGACCTGAAATGCATCCGACCTGAAATGAACCTGACCTGAAATGAACCCGACCTGAAATAGACCCGACCTGAAACGGACCCGACCTGAAATGAACCCGACCTGAAACGAACCCGACCTGAAATGAACCCGAACTGAAATGGACCCGACCTGAAATGTATCCGAACCCGAATTAACCTGCCAATTATCTGCTTTGGACCCGACCCGTTCTAACCCGACCTGAAATGGACCCGACCTGAAAAGGACCCGGTCTGAAATGGACCCGACCTGGAATGGACCCGCACCCGACCCGAGTCGAGTCAATCTTTTTTTTTTTTACCTGAAATGACTTGTATCCGATTTTACCCGACCTGACAGAACCCGACCTAAAACCTGACCGATTACCTGTTTTTACATCCCTAATGGTTACCTCTATAACACATGGGATGTTAACCCCGGTTAGATTCTATACAACTTTCTTCTTTATTTTTGTAGCTATTGTTTTGTTGTTAGCGTCGATTGGTAGGATTTGGTACAAACTTCTGAAGACTACCTCGCGATTCAGCTGTTATTAACGAGAATGCCATTGAATTTAGGAAATTGTCTTTGAATAGAGACTTGTTGGAGAGAAATATGTGACTTGTTCACACGTTTTGCCATGGTAAGGCAAAATCAAGTGAATAAAGACACATTTCACACCTGGAGTTCTACCCATTACATAAGGTCTGTCATCATTTTAATATAAGATATTTTCCTATTTTTTTTTCTCGCATGTGTGGTTAGAATTAGGTAATGATTAGTGTTTTAACGTCATTATTGTTATGGATGTATGTATGATTTTATATCATATGTACGAATTTTATAAAAAAATTAATTTTATAATTTTAGAAGGTATAAAAAAATAAATTGAGAGAATCCCACCTTTTACACACCTCCAGCCTTGGCTTCTGTAAACTTTGTGTTGTCTATTCTGTTGACATTAAGGGATTTTCAAATTGTCTTGTTTATCTATTTTGTCAATAATTGTAAGGGTTTTTCTAAATACGTCCCTTAATTAGCGGTAAAAAAGAGGCCATTTTTTTTAATCCGTTGAATCAAGAGGGATTAATAATACACGTTAAATTAAAAAAATAAAAATTAATCTGGTGATCCGGTTACTTTACATTTGTCAATAATAGAAGAATTTGTGTTGAAGAAGGAGAAAAAAAAAAGAAAATGGATGAAGACAAGTATGAATGAAGAAGAAAGAAAAGTTTTGTAGGAACATTTTGTTCGGAATACCGGCAACTCACAAACAATTTTAGCTTACTGTGTTTTGCATCTTTTGCTCGAGAAGTCGACATTTTAAAAAAATCAATCATCAAGAAATTGAGAAAGCAAGAAGAATGTTAAGCAAATAATAGTTGTTAGCATTTGATTTTGTAACTGAATTAGTTGCTACACTTAGTTATGGGTTGTTAAATATTTTGGCTATAAAAGCCTCTTTCTTGTAATTGGGTAATCACCTTTTTTTGACTCAATATTATCGTAATTCATTTTACACAATATCATTTTTTAAAATTCTCTTTTCTCTGTAATATTGTTAAACCCCTAACTGTATGTTCACTTTTCTCTCTATATTCTATCGCCAGTCACGTATTTCGGTCACCACAATGTCTCCATTCTCACAAAGAACATAACTCATTTTAAACATTTGCTAAATCCATTAAAAGATGGCATCCTCTAGGGAAATGATTGATATAAACAGAGATAGACACAATTAGGGATGTCAATTAAACGAAGAGGGTGTGAAAGGTGCTCTTTCCATACCTATTTCTGCCAAGAACATTCATCTTGTTCCCGTCACAGAGCCCGCTGTGAATATAAAATTTAAATTAATTCACGTCACGTAACCTGCAAGACTAAAACTATCAACACCCTATCACCCATGTGGGTCTTAAGACCCACATAATCCCCTCTTTACTCACCCCATACTCATTCATATAATATATATAAATATTATTTAAATAAATATAAATTAAATTTGTTTTGAAAAAAAATATGAAATTTATGTCATTCGGACTCCATCACATATGTGACATTATTTTAATTTTTATTTTTTATTTAAAAAAATTATATTTTAATGATTTTGATGCATACGTGCATCATTTCCATATATATTATAATTTATAGGCCTTAGCCGATGCAATTATTTTCTCTACTACATGTAGAGTACCCATTTCGAATTTGTAACCCCCTTAACCAGGCCTAGACGATTGACCCGAATTAAGAAAGTCACACGGGGAAAACCAAAGTCAACCCGAAAGTCAACTTTGATTAACGACCCTTTTTTTTCCTTTTTAATCTTGTTTAGATGTTCATTAGCCCTAATTGTGATCACTCAAACATCATACTCAAAGATCACAAACATCAGAGATCAAACAGGGACCCGATTGAACAAATTACAACTTTAGGGACCAAATTGTAATTTTTGATAAATATGGGGGCTTAATCCAAATTAAAGTTACCAACTTGAAATTAATCAGGTTTCATGCTTCACTGTCAAATTTCAGCTCAAACGGACATTCCAAACTCATACAATTGCACAAACAAGATTCAGGACCAAAATGCAAACAATTCAAGACATTTAACTGCCAATGTCAGCCCCCAACGGTCACCGTTCCGAAACAGGCAGAGCCCGTTTCGAAATGCGGGGCCGTTCCGCAACGCGTACTGAAACACGAGCTGGCAGTAGCCAAACCGTTTCGGAACGGTCTCTCCCGTTTCGAACGCCTGGGCTTGTTTAAGGCGCCCGTTCTGAAACGGCAGGCACTGTTCCGAAACACCCTGCACAGATTGCCCCAAAATGCATACTTAAACATGCAATTAAACATCCAACATACTCCAATTGCCACCAAACTTTACCAACATGCAATTCAACATATATGAGACATACTTGCATCAGCAATTCAACAAAATATCAATATATACGAAAAACCCCAAATCTATAAGCATGCTTCCTACACAAGCAACCATTCAAGCATAAACTTCCAAATCAAACTCATAGAAGCCAAATACATGTTCCAACAACATCAACAACATAAAACCATTCTTGTCCGAACATATACGAACACATAAACATCAACCCAAGAGATTCTACCCCCACTGCCTTTATTAACTATAGCTATTCACCGAGACATACATCTCAAATGGAGTCCTCCTTGAATCCCTTGCTTCCCGCTGTCCAAACTTCAAGAATCTGCATTGATGGACAAAAAGGAGCGTAAGCACATAATGCTTAGTGAGGAATGCTCAAAACCAAAACACCATCAATGCAGCGAGTCATAAACCTCTTTGAAAAAAACAACTCGATTTGTTTACCAAGCAAAGTTTGAAAACCCCTTTTCAACAATATGCTTAAACCATGCATTGCTCAATCATGAAAACCAACCCCTTAGCTTAACAAGCTAAGAAACACCTTTTCAAAGCATAATTGCAAAATCATCCATTTAACCATTCCATGCATAAACACCATATGCAAGGTTAAATTCAAAACCTTGGAAAAACACCTCCATTTCATATTATACCTTTCATATACTTGAACATCATTTCAAGCAAGAAACCTTTTAAAACCATTACTCAAACAATCCAACACATGCATTAAACCAAGGCAAAATATGAACCACAACATTATCATCACATGCCTTTTTAAACAAGTCTTAACAAGACTCCAATGCATTAAAGAGGTTTCATGCACACATGCATCATTTACCAAATGATAATCAACACTTGTTCAACTTAACAAGTAAACATGCATTCACAAGCATTATACACTTTCCATGCAACCATGCATCTTTTCAAGCATCTCATGCTTCTTTATAATCAAGAACATTATATTGGCTTCCAAGTGATCAACACATCCACTTTTCAACTCAACACCCAATCGGATACGCGGATCACAAGCGTTGTCCCCCACGCTTCATACACACTACCAATCCAAGGTCTCCAAATGGACTTTTAAACACCATTTGACCTCACCATCCTAAGGTTCCCATGTATGGACTTTTAAACACCATACAACCTTAGCTTTTCCCGAGGTTCCCATGTATGGACTTTCAAACACCATACAACCTCAACTTTTCCTAAGGTTCCCATGTATGGACTTTCAAACACCATACAACCTCAACTTTTCCCAAGGTTCCCATGTATGGACTTTTAAACACCATACAACCTTGACATGCACAAGGTTCCCATGTATGGACTTTCAAACACCATACAACCTTTGCATCACCGATTGGTAGTTGTATAACATCACTAACGAGATCCGGGACACCCTATACAAGATCCACACATGGACTTTATACCACCATTGTGATCTTAACAAGCACAAGGTTCCCATATATGGACTTTTAACAACCATATAACCTTTGCTTAACCAAGGTCCTCGAATGGGCATTCCACCTCCATTATGACCTTAACCATCTCGTTAGGATACTTGAAGGGAGTTTACCGGTTCACACTTAACCACTCCACCTCCAAGGCGACTTTATTCACGGTGCACCCAATCCTATAGCCGGCTAACTATATCCGATCAAAGAAACCAAGAACCACTTACATCACTTGCCAATATAACCATCTTACCACATTAGTCCAATGATTCACATGCATAACAATAATGCAAAAACCATCATTTACCATCATCAATCCACTATTTTAAAGCATTACCCAAAGCCTTGAACAACATGCAACACCATGCATCAAAACCACAATTTCCATGTACAAAACCAAGGATCTCTTACCTTGAGCATCCTTCACATATGGCTTTCAAAACCAGCATTAAACCATGCTAAAATATGCTTTCAAAACAGAATTTAAATCATGCAAAACACATGCATTTCAATCATCAACCACAATTGCTTTAAAAGCCATTTCATAACACAAACCAAGAAAGAAATCCATTTACTTACTCTTGAGCTTAGCAAAGTTGTTTAGACTTAAACTAAGCTCCCAAAACCTTCAAACCTCGGTTTAAAAGCTGAAAACCCAACTTCACTCACCGATGCACAAAACAAGGCTAGCCAACAAGCCTTCCAAGCATCCGAAACCCTCCGCAACACCTCTAAAGCTCACGGATCAAACTCCCCTGTTTCAAGCACACAAAAACAGAGCATTAATGCATCTTTATGCATTAAAAACACCAGCAACACAACACAACTCGCTGCTCATCTCAAAACCAACATTTCGGCTACCAAACACAACCGAAATCACCTCCAAACACTTCCAAAACTTAACCCAGCCAAGATCCATCACTTCTAACCATTTTTAAACATCAATTAACATCCAAAATGATCTCAAACACGTCCTTATACCTCCAGGTATAACAGATCACCAAAAACACTCCAAAAACAACCAAAAACTCAAGCAAAACTTAGGAAATTCAACCTATCCGGGATTGCATTAATTAAACCTCAACTTCTAATCAATTTAGCATTCATTTAACATCAATTTGACACCTCAAAACACTGCCCAAACAGATCACACGAAAATTCCACCAAAATCAAGCAAATCTTGCATTTTAAGCCAAAATCAAGATTTCAATTGAAAAGCCTTTAACAAATCACAAATCAAGGATTGAGAACTTAGGAATTTCAGTAAAGAACTGATAGTTTAGAGGAGAAGGACGTTCTTACCTCCAAACTTGAATTTCTCCTTTTTAGAACCAAAAAGTTTGATGAAACAACTTGCAAATGGTGAGGTTTTGTTGTAGAGATGATTAGGAATCCAAAGAGAATTGAAAAGGAAGATTTGAGTGACAAAATCAGATGTAAATCTCTGGAGAGAAAGTGTTTGGGTTGAGAGAAAATGAAAATTGGGAGAAAATGAAAAGTTAGTTGCAAATAGCCAAAATGGCTTTCCCTCCTCTTTCTTTATGTTTTAAAATCAGAATAAAGCCTTAAAATATCTTAGAAAAATCTGGAGAAACTCTTTTTGGAATAATAGCTCCTTAAAGATTCAAAGTTTCAATCCTTTATAAAACAGTCACGCAACTTTCAAAAATTACATTTTGGTCACTAGCCAAAATGTCAACCTTCCGAACCGCATTTTGTAAAATTGATTTCACAGTTCACTTATATATATTAAAAGATGATTTTAGAACATTTTTCCATATTTTTAATGCAACCCGAACTAGGCTTTCCTAATTTCTCCTTTATATATTCGATCAGCACTTTGACCGAAACGGTCAACGCCCAAGACTTCTAAGCCCAAAACCGGGGCGTTACAACTCTCCCCCCCCCATAGGAAATTTCGTCCTCGAAATTTCAACTGGCGAAAAGGGAACCACAACCTTCTCAAACCAACACACAAGGCAACACAACAACCTCAACCACCACTGAATACTTTTCACACAAAACTCCACCAAACTCAACACCACCACAGGCTGTTCGCAAATTCCAAAACACCCAAAGATAGCCACAATTTAACCTTTCACACATCCAGACTGTACACAACCCCAACATCAACCTGAAAAACTTCAACTTTTACAGCACACATCACTGCAACACACAACTCCCAAGACTCGTTTACACAATGACATTAACCAAACCAAAACAGCCACAATGCAAACTTCTCTGCTTCTAAAACTCTTGCAAACTCCCAAACCTCTTCCAAGAATTTTCCCAACAAGCAAAAATTCTTAAGCATCAACTGCTTACCCAAACTCCTCAACGAATGCTAACAATCCTTCACATCCGCTACTATCATTACCATAACAACTCACAAGGACTACTCACCCAGATTCCAAAATTTACATCACAACCCCAACTCGACTCCGCCAGCCGTTTCATACACCACCAGCTGACTACAAACGGAACTTACCTAACCACAACCAGCCAACCACTTCTCACAAGAATCCTTTCAAACAACACCGACCTTCGATCTTTCATTGCCTATCCACCACAAGCTTTGACCACAATACTTGCCTTACCAGAATATCGCTTAACCAAAACATACATAACAACTCCCCAACTCCTCAAAGGTCGCTAAGAACCAACACTTACAAACACAACCCTTCCATAACATCAATGCTAAGCTACCTCAGCACTTGGAAACACAACCACTAAACTGCAACATCCTTTAGCACCAAGGAACTACCCCTTCCACTTAACCATTCAAACCACTTGACCGATTCTAATTTCAACCGGTACTCTCCACCACCAAACCACTAAACTCTTTAAGCAACAAACACTATCCTTCTACCACAGGCTACACCATTCTCACTATCTCTAGCAACTAGCTTAATATACTCCACTACTTCTAACTTCCACTCAGCACCAACACAACCTCCAAAAACCCATCATCCAACCTAACCCAACCACCACACTAACAGATTCAATCAGTTATTAGCGAGTGTGAACATCGTATGCATGATCACCTACATGCCCTATCAATGCCTGATGTACATGTATGCAAAACCTCTAATGTCATGCCACATGTATGCATGGACCAGCACATATATAATATAGCATATAACAATGATTTTAGCTGTGCATGAATGCCAGTTCACACCCTCCAATAACATCCTCAAAATCCGTCTAAGAACAACCTCCTACCTTACTTCTAACTTATCTAACTCCATCATTCCAACAACCATTAACCACAAGATACTCACTAAAACCTTCTTCACACCAAAGATGTTTCCAAACTACAACTATCACCCCAAACATGCTAGCAACAAGACTAGACTTACCACGCAAGGAAAACCAACAGAAACCAAACCAGGGTAACTAGAGCAAAGATTACTTAACAAGGTTACCTGAAAACACAACACCACCCTGAAGATTCATCAGACGAGCTCTCTTTCTCGCGGAACCATCATCCTCCTGCCGCACCGCTGTAACACCAGCTAACACACTAAGATCACCATCGACTCCTTGCGGTAAAGAACCTTGGCTGTTCCGAGCCAACATCAAACAATCACGTTTCATATGTCCAACAGACCCACATTTCCAGCAATTCTCATTTCCCAAACTCTTCACAACCTTCTGCTCTTTCTGCCACCTCTGAACCTTGCCTCGGCCGTGCCCACGACCTTTCAGAGACCCTTTGGCTAACACCAAAGCTGACTTCACCCCAAGAGGACAATCGCGCTTCACATGCACTTTAGAACCACAGTTCCAACAAGCACCCGCGCCCCAACAACCTCCAACATGGTGCCTTTCACAACGATCACATACCGGTGGCTGAGCTTCCACTCTTTGCTCAAGCAACACCTGCTCCACAACAGCACTACCTTCACATTGCTTAACCCTTGGAAACTTCTCTCCAAGATACCTTTCATAAAAGGCAGATACAAAGAAATCCCAGTCAATATCATGGATATGTGACGCCACCGCCACAGATGTCCACCAGACACATGCATCCTCCAACATCAGAGATACAACACTTCCCAGCTTACAAGCATAATCACAACCTTCCTGTTCCAGAATCAGAATCACACTGGCCAACCAGGCCTCAAATGTCTCAGGTGTTGAACCATGATACTCCACAGCACCCAGATCAAGCAAACACTGCTTCGGCAAACCCACACATCCCACAGCCAGCACATCCTCTGACTTTACCTTCGCTACAACCCGAGATGCTCCCAACACCTCTTGAGCAACTGGTGATGAACTCTTCACCACAGAACCAGCTTCTTCCTCCTGCCTTAACACCTCAACCCCAGGCACAGAAGACTGAGACAAAACACCTTTACAGAAAGGTGAATTCCATGCCTTAACAACCTGCCCTAAGGCAGCAACCATCTCACCCAACTGCCATTCTTTCATCGACTTCGCCATACTACTAACAACAACAAACATTCACAACAAAACAAACAAACCAGTTAGACCAGCTTTAAGCAAGGATTCAAACTCCAACTCCAAAATAACACAATAGCTATATTAATAAGGCAATGGGTATCCCGAATCCTCCCCTTTTACATGACATAACAGTCAACACAAACATGGATATCACAACATCAAGCATATCAAACAACATACTTTGATCATGCTTACACCAAACAGCATCCACTTGCAACAGCATATTAGCAACATAACATACTCGTTTCACTTTCATCAAGCATAACACCAGCTCACAGCATCAGCACAAATCCACACAAGCTCAACCAAGATTCATAACCATAAAACATGCTCGAAAACATCAGCAACTTGCTCAGAAACACGTGTTTCAACCAACTTTCAACCACACACCAAGGTAAACATCAAACACACATCACAACAACTTACCGTTTTCCCCAAGCATTCGCAACTCAGCTCTGATACCACCAAATGTAACCCCCTTAACCCGGCCTAGACGGTTGACCCGAATTAAGAAAGTCACACGGGGAAAACCAAAGTCAACCCGAAAGTCAACTTTGATTAACGACCCTTTTTTTTCCTTTTTAATCTTGTTTAGATGCACATTAGCCCTAATTGTGATCACTCAAACATCATACTCAAAGATCACAAACATCAGAGATCAAATAGGGACCCGATTGAACAAATTACAACTTTAGGGACCAAATTGTAATTTCTGATAAATATGGGGGCTTAATCCAAATTAAAGTTACCAACTTGAAATTAATCAGGTTTCATGCTTCACTGTCAAATTTCAGCTCAAACGGACATTCCAAACTCATACAATTGCACAAACAAGATTCAGGACCAAAATGCAAACAATTCAAGACATTTAACTGCCAATGTCAGCCCCCAACGGTCACCGTTCCGAAACAGGCAGAGCCCGTTTCGAAACGCGGGGCCATTCCGCAACGCGTACCGAAACACGGGCTGGCAGTAGCCAAACCGTTTCGGAACGGTCTCTCCCGTTTCGAACGCCTGGGCTTGTTTAAGGCGCCCGTTTCGAAACGGCAGGCACTGTTCCGAAACACCCTGCACAGATTGCCCCAAAATGCATACTTAAACATGCAATTAAACATCCAACATACTCCAATTGCCACCAAACTTTACCAACATGCAATTCAACATATATGAGACATACTTGCATCAGCAATTCAACAAAATATCAATATATACGAAAAACCCCAAATCTATAAGCATGCTTCCTACACAAGCAACCATTCAAGCATAAACTTCCAAATCAAACTCATAGAAGCCAAATACATGTTCCAACAACATCAACAACATAAAACCATTCTTGTCCGAACATATACGAACACATAAACATCAACCCAAGAGATTCTACCCCCATTGCCTTTATTAACTATAGCTATTCACCGAGACATACATCTCAAATGGAGTCCTCCTTGAATCCCTTGCTTCCCGCTGTCCAAACTTCAAGAATCTGCATTGATGGACAAAAAGGAGCGTAAACACATAATGCTTAGTGAGGAATGCTCAAAACCAAAACACCATCAATGCAGCGAGTCATAAACCTCTTTGAAAAAAACAACTCGATTTGTTTACCAAGCAAAGTTTGAAAACCCCTTTTCAACAATATGCTTAAACCATGCATTGCTCAATCATGAAAACCAACCCCTTAGCTTAACAAGCTAAGAAACACCTTTTCAAAGCATAATTGCAAAATCATCCATTTAACCATTCCATGCATAAACACCATATGCAAGGTTAAATTCAAAACCTTGGAAAAACACCTCCATTTCATATTATACCTTTCATATACTTGAACATCATTTCAAGCAAGAAACCTTTTAAAACCATTACTCAAACAATCCAACACATGCATTAAACCAAGGCAAAATATGAACCACAACATTATCATCACATGCCTTTTTAAACAAGTCTTAACAAGACTCCAATGCATTAAAGAGGTTTCATGCACACATGCATCATTTACCAAATGATAATCAACACTTGTTCAACTTAACAAGTAAACATGCATTCACAAGCATTATACACTTTCCATGCAACCATGCATCTTTTCAAGCATCTCATGCTTCTTTATAATCAAGAACATTATATTGGCTTCCAAGTGATCAACACATCCACTTTTCAACTCAACACCCAATCGGATACGCGGATCACAAGCGTTGTCCCCCACGCTTCATACACACTACCAATCCAAGGTCTCCAAATGGACTTTTAAACACCATTTGACCTCACCATCCTAAGGTTCCCATGTATGGACTTTTAAACACCATACAACCTTAGCTTTTCCCGAGGTTCCCATGTATGGACTTTCAAACACCATACAACCTCAACTTTTCCCAAGGTTCCCATGTATGGACTTTTAAACACCATACAACCTTGACATGCACAAGGTTCCCATGTATGGACTTTCAAACACCATACAACCTTTGCATCACCGATTGGTAGTTGTATAACATCACTAACGAGATCCGGGACACCCTATACAAGATCCACACATGGACTTTATACCACCATTGTGATCTTAACAAGCACAAGGTTCCCATATATGGACTTTTAACAACCATATAACCTTTGCTTAACCAAGGTCCTCGAATGGGCATTCCACCTCCATTATGACCTTAACCATCTCGTTAGGATACTTGAAGGGAGTTTACCGGTTCACACTTAACCACTCCACCTCCAAGGCGACTTTATTCACGGTGCACCCAATCCTATAGCCGGCTAACTATATCCGATCAAAGAAACCAAGAACCACTTACATCACTTGCCAATATAACCATCTTACCACATTAGTCCAATGATTCACATGCATAACCATAATGCAAAAACCATCATTTACCATCATCAATCCACTATTTTAAAGCATTACCCAAAGCCTTGAACAACATGCAACACCATGCATCAAAACCACAATTTCCATGTACAAAACCAAGGATCTCTTACCTTGAGCATCCTTCACATATGGCTTTCAAAACCAGCATTAAACCATGCTAAAATATGCTTTCAAAACAGAATTTAAATCATGCAAAACACATGCATTTCAATCATCAACCACAATTGCTTTAAAAGCCATTTCATAACACAAACCAAGAAAGAAATCCATTTACTTACTCTTGAGCTTAGCAAAGTTGTTTAGACTTAAACTAAGCTCCTAAAACCTTCAAACCTCGGTTTAAAAGCTGAAAACCCAACTTCACTCACCGATGCACAAAACAAGGCTAGCCAACAAGCCTTCCAAGCATCCGAAACCCTCCGCAACACCT
The DNA here is from genome assembly GCA_958450335.1 of Hibiscus tridactylites. Taxonomy (NCBI): domain Eukaryota; kingdom Viridiplantae; phylum Streptophyta; class Magnoliopsida; order Malvales; family Malvaceae; genus Hibiscus; species Hibiscus tridactylites. The sequence continues at coordinate 36,603,735 of OY288290.1, forward strand.
CTAAAGCTCACGGATCAAACTCCCCTGTTTCAAGCACACAAAAACAGAGCATTAATGCATCTTTATGCATTAAAAACACCAGCAACACAACACAACTCGCTGCTCATCTCAAAACCAACATTTCGGCTACCAAACACAACCGAAATCACCTCCAAACACTTCCAAAACTTAACCCAGCCAAGATCCATCACTTCTAACCATTTTTAAACATCAATTAACATCCAAAATGATCTCAAACACGTCCTTATACCTCCAGGTATAACAGATCACCAAAAACACTCCAAAAACAACCAAAAACTCAAGCAAAACTTAGGAAATTCAACCTATCCGGGATTGCATTAATTAAACCTCAACTTCTAATCAATTTAGCATTCATTTAACATCAATTTGACACCTCAAAACACTGCCCAAACAGATCACACGAAAATTCCACCAAAATCAAGCAAATCTTGCATTTTAAGCCAAAATCAAGATTTCAATTGAAAAGCCTTTAACAAATCACAAATCAAGGATTGAGAACTTAGGAATTTCAGTAAAGAACTGATAGTTTAGAGGAGAAGGATGTTCTTACCTCCAAACTTGAATTTCTCCTTCTTTAGAACCAAAAAGCTTGATGAAACAACTTGCAAATGGTGAGGTTTTGTTGTAGAGATGATTAGGAATCCAAAGAGAATTGAAAAGGAAGATTTGAGTGACAAAATCAGATGTAAATCTCTGGAGAGAAAGTGTTTGGGTTGAGAGAAAATGAGAGAAAATGAAAATTGGGAGAAAATGAAAAGTTAGTTGCAAATAGCCAAAATGGCTTTCCCTCCTCTTTCTTTATGTTTTAAAATCAGAATAAAGCCTTAAAATATCTTAGAAAAATCTGGAGAAACTCTTTTTGGAATAATAGCTCCTTAAAGATTCAAAGTTTCAATCCTTTATAAAACAGTCACGCAACTTTCAAAAATTACATTTTGGTCACTAGCCAAAATGTCAACCTTCCGAACCTCATTTTGTAAAATTGATTTCACAGTTCACTTATATATATTAAAAGATGATTTTAGAACATTTTTCCATATTTTTAATGCAACCCGAACTAGGCTTTCCTAATTTCTCCTTTATATATTCGATCAGCACTTTGACCGAAACGGTCAACGCCCAAGACTTCTAAGCCCAAAACCGGGGCGTTACAGAATTACTATTTATTTTGAGTGTATATATGAACAAATTAAACTTTATCAAGCAGTGCTAATATTCTTTAGAAACGATTCAACTTTTCTTTTCCACATTTCAAATTTTAGGCTTTAATTTTGTTAGGCAATTTCTCTCCGCGTTGTCTGTGTTATTTATAATAGTTTGTGTAAGCAAATTAAGTTTTCTAACTATATATTTTTTTATTTACGTTTATAAAGTAGTAATAAAAGAAGTCAGTAATTCAGTAAATAATCACTAAAATTAAATTTTAATTTTTTCTGTTACCGTTTCACCAAAAAACCATAACTATAATCGTCTTGTTTAACCACTAATTTTATTGTTATGATTACCTTACCGTTTTAGCTGAATTTTCCCAAATCGACTATTTTGTCCAAAACTTTAAACTGTTCAATATTGCATATAAGTGTATATAAAGGGTAGTAGGCTCATATTATACCTGAATTAATTTATTAAGTAATTTTTATGAACGCAATAAGTGTTCCTGTCCACCCTAGGAGACATGAGTTTAATTCGTTTTGTCTATAAAATGTGTGCGCATTGTCAAATGGTTAAGAATACGTATAAATAGATAATATCTTATAATTACTTTTAAAATATTAAAAAAATTAATCTCTCTTTGTTTAGTGTTCGGACCTTGCTCCCTCCGTCCATTAATGTCTGTAATTAATATAACTTAATACATTAAAGTGCAACAAAATCTTTAAGAAAATAGTAAATCTTATCAACTCTTTTAATATCATTCAAATACTATAATTAATTTGTTTAGAATATTTATTTTTTAAATTCTCATGTGGTAGTTTGTCAATGTGCCAAGAACTTGCAGCGAAAAAAATGCTTGATACATAAAATTTTCATTTGAAAGATGAAACAAATTTTCTTAGAAAGAATTATGTTTAATTTTATTTTTTTACACTTTTTAATTTTCTGATGTTTTTGTCTGCATAAATATTAGAGTGTAATTTACTTTTTAATTGTTACTTTTAATTAGTAAAATCCAGTTAAAGTTCTTCGTAATAACAAAATTATTAATAAAAACGATATATCATGTTGAGTATCATGAAACCATCCAAATCACTCATTAATTCAAAGCTAGCTCCTACTTCAATTGATTTTAATAACCCTTTGATATTCTTTCTTTAGGATGATTATATAACATGCGACACACACCGTTGAATATTATTAATATAATACATTGTTGAACACTATTAATTTGTTAATGACTTTTAAATAATTATTAAAAAGATAAAAGGCTCGATACAATTAATCATATTTCAAAATAAAATTAGAAGAAATTATTCTATTAACCATTCTCACAATCTCATTCATGATTCTACCCAATTAAATAAACTCACATCATTTTTATTTTCCACAAAATATTCTTTTTATAAATTAAAATTTACAAAAGGCCATCGTCATTGTTGGCGATGAACAACTCTTTCGATGGGAGCTCAGCTTGCCCGGAGAAATAAGCAATTTGATCGACGCAACCCTTATAGCTTTGAAATACAACCGAAACTATTCCGCCTTATATAAGAACTTTGCCAAACTTGCAATACATTTTTTACATGGAAACAAATTCTCAAGAACGATACTGGACTCTCTCGGAAACTCGACATATTTGGTTGAAGTTCATCTAAGCAACAATCTTTTGGAACAAACCATTCCTCCAAGCTTGGGAAACTGTCAACGTCTCTTAAAGAAATTCTAATAGATATATTGAAATTGTACCATTCCAAGAGATATATTGAAATTGTATTTAGATATGTCTAGAAATTCTTTTCAGGGTCTCATACCAAATTCTCTAGATTAATTGAAAGGGATAAAATATATTGACCTCTCTTCAAACAACCTCACCGACAACATCCCGGATTCTTTAGAATCTTTACGGTTCTTGCAAGTTTTAAATCTATCCAGGAACCAACAATCGGTGGAGGTTCTTAAAGAAAGGATTTTCGAGAACTCGACGGCTGTTTTCCTGTTTAAAAAACTTAAGCTTTGTGGTGGAGTGCTTGATTTAGGATAATCCAAATGCCATTCTCCTCGAAAAAAGACTAGTGGTTCGAGGTTGAGAATTGTACTAATAGCCTCGTTTGTATCGGTCACATTCTTCGTGGGTTAAGTTTTTTTTCTTTTAATAATTTCATTCGTTAATATATTAGAATAAATATATGAGGTATGTAGAAGAAGATGATGCTTTGTAAAATTTAATCTATAAGAAAATATTATGCGGAAAATAAAGATGATGTGGATTTATTTAATTGGGTAAGACAATGGATGAGATTGTAAGAATGATTCTTGGAATAATTTCTTCTAATTTTATTTTGAAATATGATTAATGATGAGTCTACCACGTGCGACGAACACCGATGAACACCACTAATGATGAACACCGATGAACATCATTAAATTAATTAATAAAGATTTAAAATTTTAAGGACCCATCATACAATTAATAATTATTTTTAAAAATTCAATTAAATTATTTTTTATATATAGTAAAATTTTATTTTTTTTAATAAAGGTAAACTATATATTTAGTACCTCACCTATTTTCGTATTTCTATTGAACCTTCATTATTTAAATATTATTTCAATTTGACCCTATTTTTATAAAAAAATAATTTCACCCTTAACCCTCAACCTAAAACTCTAAACTATTAAACCTTAAACCCTTAAACTCTTAAACCTATACTCTAAACTATATACCATTAAAAATAATTTCACTATCATATATCGATTCAATTCAATTTCTATACATCCAAATCCAAACCTTCAAGTATGAAAAAAAGATATCATGTGTACGATAAAGTTTCATAATAAGGACCGAGCAACGATAATGCCATGTGAAAACTCAAAAATCCAATAAATACGTTAACATCGCGTATAAACCCTCCAACAACGATCACATTATCATGAGTATTCACGCACCCAACCAATTGACAGACACCACTATTAAAATGATAGATCAAGTGAAAATTTCATAATACTTAAAATATTATTTTATATTTTATAGTGATCTCTTAAAATATTTTTTCTCTACTATTATAAAAATAATTGTATACTAAATAGGCATTGAATTGAATTAATGATGGTGAAATTGTTTTTAATGGTATATAGTTTAGGGTATATATTTAAGAGTTTAAAGGCTTAAGGTTTAATAGTTTGGCGTTTTAGGTTGAGGGTTAAGGGTTAAATTATTTTTTTTATAAAAAATAGGGTCAAATTGAAATAATATTAAAATAATAAGGGTTCAATAGAAATACAAAAATATGTGAGGTACTAAATATATAGTTTACCCTTATTAAAAAAATAAAAGTTTAATATATATAAAATAATTTAATTGAATTTTTAAAAATAATTATTAATTGTATGATGGGTCCTTAAAATTTTAAATTTTTATTAATTAATTTAATGGTGTTCATCGGTGTTCATCATTAGTGGTGTTCATCGGTGTTCGTCGCACGTTGTAGAATTTTCCTATGATTAATTACATGCCAAGCCTTTAAACTTTTTAATTGAGTAAAAACTGCAATAGACTGATATATAGCGATGTTTTTGGGCAAACGTCGTTATATACGCGTACTTTAGCGACCTTTGCTAGACAAATGCTACAATATGATTTAAATGTTTAAATCCCACATCGACTCCATTTATATCTTACTAAAACTTTATAAAAAAGCGAAACGCAAGTATACATCGAAGAGCTAGCAATGAGCTGAGGGAAGCGGAAGATTCATAGTCAATAGTGGTGTTTGGGGCAACAAATGCCGCTAAAGACATGGTATATAGTGGTGTATGTTCTTCCAAACATCACAAAAGACAATGTATATAGCGGCATTTGAAGGAACAAAGGCCGCTAATTGTTGTGCTGTTTGATCTAGCGATACTTCTTGGGTGCTTTTTCTAGCATCGGGATGTTTTTAGTGGCGCTTAAAAACGTCGCTAAAAGTATGTTTTGTTGTAGTGATTATACTTACTTTTGATTTTAGGTGTCTAAACTACTTTTTGATCGGTGATGGTAGTGGCGATGATTTGGGGTTTTTAAGGATTTGATGACTATTTTGGGTTTTTGTTGAGAATTTTAAGATTTTTTTTGAAAATTTTAAATTGATAAGTTTTTTAAATAAAGAATATAAAAAATTCACGTGTCATGTTTTGATTGGATAACAAGTTTTTTAACGGTTATTAACGGCCAAACACCTAAAATGATAACGAAAAATGTTAAGCACGCTTTAATAAAAAAAATACTTTAGGTACCTTGTTGAGTGGATCAATCGAATCGGAATTGGCCAAGAGGGGGTGAATTGACTTTTGAAAGTTGAAGGGAGCAAATTGAAAATGTAAAAATTGAACACAAGGCAATTTAAAGTGGTTCAAGCTTCGATCAAGCTCTACATCCACTACCTTAGCTCCCACTAAGGATTTTGAACAATATCCACTATATATTCTTCCCCCTTTTTAGGCTTAGGGGGTAACCTTTACAAATCGGTTAATCTTTCTACCCAAAGATTAACCAAGACTCTCTCAATGCAAAGAAGAAATGACAATCTAAAAAATACCTCTAACAAGGTTGAAATATTACCCAATTACAAGTAATCACTCCCCAAACTTAAAAGAAAATGATACAATGAAAATTACACAAGTGAGGGTTACAAAAGTTTGACTCTTTAAGCTCAAGGGTTTGGATATATGCTTTATAACCCCCTCGACCCGGTCTAGACGATAGACCAAACTGAACGGGTCACACATGGAATATTGAATTAATCCGGGAGGTTTACCTCAATAAACAACAATATTTTTTTCATTTTATCTTGTCTAGATTCTCATTATGGTCCTAAGTGATTAACTTCGCAACGGAACAATTAACAACTCGATCAGACATCAATTTGGGATTCAATTGCTATTTAGGGACCATTTCATAAATTTTAAAAAAATACAGAGACTTATCCACTTTTATAGTTACCATTTTTTAATTAAACATATTTCATACTTCTCTGCCAGAACTCAGCTCAAAATAAACATTTCTGCTCATTTAATTGCATACACAACACACAGGGAATAAAACGTAAGAAATCAAAATTTTAGAATATTCCATCAACTAACATAACAACCATCTGTTTCGGTACAGGCTAGCCCTGTTTTGAAATAGGCGTACCGAAACAGATTCTCATGGCTCAGAACACGGGCCCGTATCGAAACACCCTTTGAGGTGTTTCGAAACAGAAGCTTCCAGTAGAAAATTGTACCGGAACATGCTTCCCCTGTTTCGAAACCCTTAGGACATTTCAGGCTCACCGTTTCGGTACAGGCTTGATTGTACCGAAATACTTGGGCCTGTAATGACACTTTTTGCTGGTTTTTCACACTTTAATCCATACTAAACCATTCCAACATGCTTTCAACATGCATACAACATATTTAGAACTTCAAACCACAACATACATGGCATAAACAACATCATAGCAAGTCCATAGGCATTAAAGGAATCTATATGCAAGCAACCTACGAAAAAATAGCAACTTAGAAGTCAAAACACAAACCAAGGCGTATGCCAAACATTAAAGGCCATTTACAAGTCATTAAGGGCATTACAAACATGCCTTAAACAGGGAGTTCCAAAATACAGTCTCCCAAAAACAAAACATTCTCCCATTGCCATCTATTATTACTAATAAGTAAATATAAAACCATACTTGAGCTTAAACCAAATCTTTGGAAACCTTCTTGCCTCTTTGCTGCCCACACAAGCTAATTCTCTGCATTGTTGGAAAAAGAGAGCGTACGCACAATTGCTTAGTGAGGGATGCTCAAAATAAACCAACACAACAATGCATTTTAAAACCATTTCTCTTTTAGAAATCTCTATCTCATCATGCTCTTTCTATCTCATGCTTGAAATCATTTTTAAATGCAAAACCACATCATTTAAACCACATGTACCATCTCTCTCATGCATTCTTCAAAATGCAAAGTCTCAAGGCAAAGCCTTACATGCTTAATTCTCATAGAGCATTTCTCAAATCATAATCTCATATACAAAACACAATGCATAAACTCATTTATAAACAAGGTACATGTGAATTTTATAATCAATCTCATATATTGGCATTTTAACAACATTACTCGGATATACGGATAGCTTGACTAAATGTCAAGTCCTACCCCGGTGGAATCTCACATCACCAAACTCTCATGGTGGCATCTCTCATCGCCACAAAGCTTGGGTGTTTCACCAAGAACACGTACGAATTTGGAACGGATGTCACAACCCTCATTGCCCGAACCAAAGAACACGTACGAATGTGGTATTTTATAGTGCACTTCTCATCATATTGGTCGACCAATTATATCCGGTAACAATAATCTTATTTCATGCCAATATATTCATTTTAAACATCATTACCTACTATTTTTCAATACGTCAATCTAAAACATTCTCATCTCATTTCAAAAGCATGTACAATACATAACATTTTCTTAAATATTTCAAACTCATTGAATCATCAATTCTATCTCATGGGATCTTTAAAGACATCATTTCATTTCTCAAAACATGCATAAAACAGTAGGTATAAATCTATCTTCGAAACAAGAGCATGATCATAAAATCAATAGGATAAAAATCGAGAAACGAGAGCGAAACATTTCATACTTACTTCCGGATTTAGGTTAGTGTTTCAAACTCAACCTAAACCCCCAAACCTTGCTTTCAAGTCTTTGAAAGTCTTTTAAAATCAATTCCACTCACCGATCACGCCTCGCTTGCTTTGCCAAAGCGAAATCAAGCTTCTAAAGCTTCCGAAACTAACGAAACATCATCTCCTGGTTCTAACCAAAGCAAAATAGAGAATTAGTGCATCACATTGCATCAAAATTCCCAGCAACACAACATCTCAATTTCTACACAAAACCCCCTAGCAATTGGCATCCGAAAACAACCAAAAACATCGGCGAAACCTCTCCAATTAATCTCCAGCCACTCCCAGCGAGATTAAGATCTTAAAAACCTTGATTTACATCTAAAAACACCATCTCAACACCAAAGAACCTCCAACAATCACATAACCACATAAACAACCCATCAACCCAAAGATTTCACCCAAGAAATCAAACTAGTTTCGGGTTTCCACTACTAAAATCGTTAAATCAACATTTCAACACATCATAATCATGATTAAATATCATTATAACTTCAGAAAATCAATTTAAAATAAAGATCTCTTGACTAACCCAAACAATCATCAATTAAATGTATTTTCCATCGACATAATCTCAAAACCCAATAGAAAACAAACATAAAAGACCAAAAACTTGGGAATTTCAGTAAAGAATTTATAATTAGAGGAGAAGAACGAAATTACCTCTAATGTTGGCTTTTTCCTCCAATTGAATGGATTTTCATGAGAAAATCAAAGATACAAGCATGGTATTTTGATAATAGATCAATATGAAATCAAAGATAGATCAAATCTAATGTTTACCTAAAATCTTTGAAGAGAAAATAATTGTTTGAATGAAGAGAATTGGTGAGAAAAAGGATAGAGAGAAAAGTTAGTTACGTGAAATGTGTTTTTAGAAAATAAGAGCTATTTAGTCTTTATCAATTATTTTCATTTAATAAACCATTTTAAAATAATCAATTAAGAGGAAAAAGACTGAATTAGACCTTTGGTCAATTACTCCTTAAAGATTCAAAGTTATGTTCTTTTACAATTTAGTCACTAGAAAAAATAGTTTTCATAAAATCACATTTTAGTCACAAAAATCTCAATGTCCAACTTCCAACCATCAATTTCAAAAATTGACTCCACCAACCCTTTATATATATTTAAAAAGGATTATAAATTTTTTTCCATCTTTTATTTGCCTCAAAAAACCTTTTGAAACCACTTTAACCCGAAACTAGTCTAAACTATCCAAAACAGATTCAACCGAACCCTCTAACCAAACCTGACTAACTTCTAGGCCCAAAATTAGGGCATTACATGCTTGGATGTTGCAAATAGGTTCAATAGTTGTTGTTGTAGCTTTGAAGGCTTGTTTTTATACCATTGCATTGATTTCTAGTCATTCTGGTGGTTGAGATCATCAATAGAGCCATTGGGCTCCATTTTTCTCACAATAAATGCACTTTTGCAACCTACCGTATCTGTACACGAATAGCGGTATCGATACCTGTCTCAAAACAGAAAGAGCCGTTATGTACATATAAGAGGGGTGTATCGATACGCAGGATAGCGTATCGGTACGATTATAGTGTAAAACAAGGGGTGTATCGATGCTCCAAGACCGTATCGATATGAATTTTGCTCATTGGAATCTTGAGAAAAACTTAAGCAAAAAGTGTATCGATACGCTATATGGCTTATCGATACAGTCCAACAACCGTTTGAAAATTGCTGATTTCATAACTGACAAGCAACAATTAGATTATTAAATGCAAAGATTTGCTGACTCAAACCAAACTGTATTGATATGGGGACAACAGTATCGATACGCTAAAGCAAAAAGGTATGCCCAAAATGAATACTGTATCGATACGGGTATAAACATATCCAACAATCATCTTCTAATGCTACTTTGATATTCTTAGGCGCAATACATGAAATGAATGCAACATTATTAAGATATTTAAGAGAGAATCTAGTGGTTACCCCCTTAGATGAATCACCCAAGATTTCGCCATATTTGATAAAGTTGAGTTCGCTTGGGTAGCTCACTATATTTTCACCAAGATTCATGTCCTTCAAAGCTTCTATGGGAGGATCTTGTGCTTCTTCTTCTTTTGTTGGAATCTCATCCACCTTTGATGATTTTCCACCATCATTTGCTTCAATGATTCCTACATCATCATCACAAGAATCCTTCCTCAAAAGGAGGTTATTATTGAAAACCACATGTATAGACTCTTCTATAACTAAGGTTCTTTTGTTAAAAACTCTATAAGCTTTAGAGTTTAAAGAATAACCCAAGAAAATAGCTTCATCGCTTTTTGCATCAAATTTACCTAAATGATCTTTTCCATTGCTTAAAACAAAACACTTGCATCCAAAAGGATGAAAATAGCTAATGTTAAGCTTTTTCGATTTCAAAATCTCATAAGGAGTTTACTTTAAAATAGGCATAATCATTACTCGACTTATAATATAACAAGCGGTATTTGTGGCTTTCACCCAAAAAATTTAGGTAAATAGTTTTCACAAAGCATGGTTCTAGCCATTTCTTCTAAAGTACGGTTTTCCCTCTCAACTACCCTATTTTGTTGAGGACTGCGAGGGGAAAAAATTGTGGCTAATACCATTCGTGTTACAAAATCCTCAAAACCTAGATTTTGAAATTACGTTCCATGGTCACTTATAATATGAGAAATGTTTTGACCAAGGTCATTTTGAGTAATTTTTTAAAAGGTAATGAATTTTTCTAAAGCTTTATCTTTTGTACTTAAAAAGAGAACTCAAGTGTATCTAGAGAAGTAATCAACTAAAACATATGCATATGATTTTCCACCCAAGCTAGTTGTCCTAATGGGCCCAAAGAGATCCATTTGAATCAATTGTAATACCCTACTAGTTGAAACATCATTAATGGATTTAAATGAAGTTCATTTTTGTTTACCCATAGCACAACCATCACGAATTTTATCTAAGGAAAATTTTAGATTAGGTTAACCTCTAACTAGATTTTGGGAAACCAATTTCTCTAAAACACTTATGCTAGCATGCCCTAGTTTCCTATGCCATAACCATGCATCATATTCATTTTGAGCAACCAAACATGCATGTGATGTATGAATGTCATCTAAATGCACCATGAATATGTTACCTATGCGATGACCAATGAGCATCATTTTATTTGTTTTAATGTTCACAATTTTGCAACCATTAACATTAAAAAGAACAGTAAAACCCTTATCACATAATTGACTATTGCTTAACAATTTATGCTTTAGACCATTGACATATAAGGCTTCTTTAATGAGAATAGAGGAGAGATTACCAATGGAACCAATACCCTCAATGTGGCATTTGAAGTTGTCACCAAATGTCACCATTCCACCACTCTTTGGCTTTAGATCCATGAGTCTACTCTTGTCGCCGGTTATGTGTCTTGAGCATCCACTATCAATATACCAAGTGACTTAAAGCTTTGGCCTTGTAGCTATGCCCCCTACAAATAATGATTAGTTCTTGATTTTTGGTACCCAAATCATTTTGGGTCTATGTCAGTTAGCTCCCAAATACTTCGTTCCCTTAAGAATCCAAGAAACAATAGCATGGATATTATTAGAAACTACTAGTTCCTTAGGAACCCATACATTTCTAACTCTTTTACCTTTAGGATGCCTTTGAGAGCTTCTTTGTTTGCGGTTCACAGAGTTTCTTTTCACATAGTTGGTTTTAGAAGAATGACCTTTTTCAAAAGTAGAAGTACCAACTTTGTTTAAAGAAGCGTTGAGTTCATTCACCACTTTGTGGTGATCGTCATGAACTTTGGAAAGAGAATTGTTTAAATCAACATTTTCATCTTGAAAATATTTTAAGTCATCTCGTAAAACCAAAATCTTATTTTCTAGTTCCGAGTTGGTTGTAGAAAGAGAATCGTTTTTTGTTTTTCAAATTGGAAATTATTTTCTTGTTTTTCAAAACCGATTCCTTATATTTTTCCACCAACTCATCATAAACCTCTTCAACTCATCATATGCATCTTGAAGCTCATCAAAGGAGAAAACAAAAGTAGATAAGTTAGGGTTTACCTTAGGATCATCATCCATAGCCATGAGGCAAAGATTAGCCACTTCGTGTCCCTCTTTATCGAATGATAATTCTTAATCACTCCAAGTAGCAACTTGGGCTTTGAGCTTCTTCTTCTTCTCGAATCCCTTCTTCTTGAGTTGAGGGAAATCCAATCTTATGTGTCCCGACTTCTTGCACTCATAAAAAATGAGTTCATCCTTCTTCTCTTCTTTATTTTTGTTCTTGAAGTCTCTTATTCTTTGAAACTTTCTTCCTCGGTTGGACTTTATGAACAGAGAGAATCTCTTGGCCATCATAGCCAATTCCTCAAATTCATCATCGCTAGAATTGCTTTCCTCTTGAGAAGCCTTGAGAGCAATTCCTTGCTTCTTATTTTGTACATCTTGCTTCTCCACTCTTTTCTCTCCTCTCTTCTTTTCTTCTTCCCTTCCTTGCTTCATGATCTCATGAGTAAGGAGAGATCCCACCAACTCATCGAGCTTCAATGATATCAAATCCTTAGCCTCGATGATTGCGGTTCTCTTCCCATCCCATGATTCGAGAAGAGAGTAAAGAAGCTTCCGAACTAACTTGTCTTCGGGAATGATCTCATCGAAGCCCTTTAGACCATTTACTATGACATAAAACTGATCAAACATCTTGGAGACGCTCCCATCCGGCTCCATCTTGAAGTTCTCGTAACTCAAATTAAGGATCCCAATTTTGGTTTCCTTTACATAATTGGTGCCCTCGTAGGTGGTCTCTAGCTTGTCCCACACCTCATTTCGCACTTGTGCAAGATGGCATCTTTGCGTACATGTCGGGTCCAAGTGCACAAAAGATGATATGTAAGGCCTTGTCATTGACTTGAAGCATCCTACGATCTTCATCGGTCATCTCCACTCTTGTCTTTGGAATGAGCCTTCCTTCCTCACCTCTCGTCATAAGAATGGTTGATCCATCTTCCGCCACATCTGAAAGGTTGTAGTCATTTGACTTGATGAAGAGTCACATTCTATTTTTACAATAAGGATAGTTATCCCCATTGAAATAAGGTGGCTTGGTGATCGATTCTGACTCGAAGAGGTTTTGGCCGGAGGCAGATGCCATGACTTTTATTTGTGGTCGATTGATCTTCTTCTAGGATCTTCTCTTGTGGATGTGAGTCCCTCAAAGAGTTAGGCTCTGATACCGATTGTTGAGTGGATCAATTGAATCAAAATTGGCCAAGAGGGGTGAATTGGCTTTTTAAAGTGGAAGGGAGCAAATTGAAAATGTAGAAATTGAAGAAAAGGTAATTTATAGTGGTTCAAGCTTCGAACAAGCTCTACATCCACTACCTTAGCTCCCACTAAGGATTTTGAACAATATCAACTAGATATTCTTCCCTTTTTCAAGGCTTAGGAGGTGACCTTTACAAATCGGTTAATCTTTCTACCCAAAGATTAACCAAGACTCTCTCAATACAAAGAAGGAATGACAATATGAAAAATACCTCTCACAAGGTTGAAATATTTCCCAATTACAAGTAATCAATCCCCAAACTTGAAAGAAAATGATACAATGAAAATTACACAAGTGAGGGTTACAAAAGTTTGACTCTTTAAGCTCAAGGGTATGAATATATGCTTTGATGTTGCAAATAGGTCCAATATTTGTTGTTGTAGCTTTGGAGACTTTTTTATACCCTTGTATTGATTTCTAGCCGTTCTGGTGGTTGAGATCATTAATAGATCTGTTGGGCTCCATTTTTTTCCCGTAATAAATGTACCTCCGAAACCTACCATATCGGTACACGAACAATCGTATCGATACCTATCTCAAAATAGAAAGAGCCGTTGTGCAGATTTAAGAGGGGCATATCGATACGCGAGATGGCATATCGGTACGATTATACTGTAAAACAAGAGGTGTATCGATACTCCAAGACTGTATCGATACGAATTTTGTTTACTGGAATCTTGAGAAAAACTTAAGAAAAAATGTATATCGATACGATTATACTGTAAAGCAAGAGGTGTATCGATACCCCAAGACTGTATCGATACGAATTTTGTTACTGGAATCTTGAGAAAAACTTAAGAAAAAATGTATCGATACGATCCAACGACTGTTTGAAAATTGTTGATTTCATAACTGACAAGCAATGACTATATTATTAAATGCAAAGATTTGCTGACTCAAACCAAATTGTATTGATACGGGGACAACCGTATCGGTACGCTAAAGCAAAAAGGTAAGCTCAGAATGAATACCGTATCGATACGGGTATAACCGTATCGGTACACTTTTAGAAATAGGTCCTTAGACAATTTTTTATATCAAAATCAAATTAGGTTTTACATACCTAAAATCAAAAGGAAGTATAGGTCGAACACTTATTTTATAATTAAACCTTAAAAGAAATATGATAAAGATTATTTTACATATATTTACTTCAAATGAAATCGAAAGAGAGTTGGGCATATATATTATATAGTGATGCAGATAAAAAATTATTCATATTAAATACCACAAAAATTATTCATATTTACTCTATATGAGAATATAGATCACAATGTGAATTTATTGAGGGGACTATAAATATATATATTAAATTGCAAATGTTTAATAAATATAAAATCTCAAAAATTAAATTATCCATATTTGCTAAAAAATATAATAATAATAATAATAATAATAATAATAATAATAATAATAATAATAATAATAATAATAATAATAATAATAATAATAATAATAATAATAATAATTTGAGATCTAAATAATAATTAATTCTCTTTAAATTTCCAAAAACATTAAAAGCACACCACAATTATTTTTTTCTTTCAAAATTTGTAGTCTATGTAACTTATTAGATTAAGATGTAAAAAAATAATAAAAAAAATAGTAAATCTGATCAACCATCTTAAAATCATTCAAATTCTATAATTAATTTGTTTGATTATATATTAATTACATTAAACGTGTAATAACAAAATCATTAAGAAAAGAAAAATCTTTAACTATCTTAAAACCATTAAAATTCTATAATATTATTTGTTTGGTATATAATAAACAATATAGTTTTGACAAGAAAATAAGGTAAATTGTATTTATTTTATGAATTAATTATTTTATCAAATTTTTTCAATAAATAATATTTTAAGGTAAAATGTGTTACTTTTATAATCAATACAATAATTTCGATAAAGAATTTTTTTTTATAATTTCCACAGGTTACCCAATGTCTTTCTATATGGGTAAACAATATCAATTTTATTTTTTGATATCTTCGTTGAAGGGGAGGTTTTTGGTAGGTGAGCTTATGACCTTGATGTCTTTGTTTGGGCTTGTGAATGATGACTTTGAGGCATTCTAGATTTGGAAGGTGGAGGTGTCACCTAAGGTCTAGTGTTTTTTTGGAGTTCGTGAAATTGGAACGTTTACCGACAGAGTTTATTAAAGAGGCGTGGGATGTCACTAGCGAATGATTCATCTAGTTGTAAGTGGTGTAGTGAGGGGAAAGACGTAGAAGATTGTATCTTTTTTTCTTGTGTAGTAATTCGACATGTTTGGATGTTATTTTTCCAATGGTGGGAAGTAGCAGTTGTATTGCCTATATCGCTTGCTGAATTTTTGGTGCAAGGAACCCGTATATTTTTAATAGGCGACAGTCCGTATGGTTGGCAGTGAATGAGTTGTTTTTTCTGGTGAAGCTCCAGACTTTATATTGGGTGAAAGCCTCAAATTCTGCTATGGATGTTGGTGGAATCAAAATGGTGGGAGTGTTCATGACGTTGTGCAATGCTTTCGAGTTCTCTAGCTTTAAGGAACATGATATGTTGGCAGCAACCTTCGTTGGGTTCTCTTAAATTAAATGTGGATGGCTCTGTGTATGGCAAACTTAGTCCGACGGGTTGTGGTGGTGTTTTACGAGACTCAAAGAGTTGTGTCTTAGCGTTATTCTCTGGCCCGTTAGGTGTTATTGATCCCAATAAGGCAGAATTATGGGCTATTAGAACAACATTGTAGATGGTAGTATCTTCTAAATGACAAACATGTTTCTCTATTGTGATTGAATCGGATTCGCGAATGGCCATTGCTTGGGTGATGCATAAGGAACGGTGTCCGTGGAGGTTATAGCAATGCTTTCGTATAATATTCACCAAAAACACCAAAATGCACTGTACAAGCATACAAATCATAGCATGTAAGATATCCATGAAACACTTTAAAGTTCAAAGTGTATTTGCATTGAATCCTAACCCGAATGGAGCTCCTTGCACCAAAAGCTCAAGCTGTCTCTTTATTTTTTTTACTTTGTAGGATTTTCTAACTTCTCTTAATGATAAAAGAAGTTGTAAAACAAATTATAAATTTGCAGGAGTGTTTTTAGAATCTAGAAGAATGATTTAACAAACGGAAACGAGATTAAATATATCCTTATAGCTCATTTCTCCAAGACCACCAAAAAATTCATAAACTTATCTTATCACCTTTTTATTGATCCTTTACTCAGATTGAAGCTCTTGAGAAGAGGTTTTCAAATTTAGTGTTCTCATTTGTAACCCCCTCGACTCGGCCTAGACTCTAGACCCGAATTGAGAGGATCACATTACGTTTGTCTAAGAAAACTTGAACTAACTAACTAACTAGAATCGGGTCCATTTATTTATTTAATCTTGTCTACATGCATAACACGATTCAGACACCAAATAGGCACTCAATTGCGAAATCAAGCATTTTAGAGACTAAATTGAAAAGCGGCAAAATTGCTGTGACTTTACAAAATTTCATATTACCAATAATTAGTTAAGCATGTTTCATGCATTTGTGTAAACTTTCAGTTCAAACGAAACATCCGAACTCATCCAATTGATATGCAAACATTGACGGGCTGAAATGAAATAACCTAAACCTCATACTAAACTCAACTACCATTAACTAACACATGTATCAGTTCACGGGATTCCATACCGATACGGTGTGATGCATATCAACAATCATGCATTTACAAACACCAACATTTAAACTAGTGGCATGCTTCCTAGTTGCAGAAAATCAACATACTCATGAATGTAATTCCAAGCTTACATAAACTAAACACGCTATCAAACTTTCATACTTGTCAAACAAGACCTGATCATGCCACCAAAACTCAAACACAAGCATTCATTCAATATTTGCATAACATGGCATACCAAGTCATATCAATCCAATTCATGCCTTAATAAAATCACATCACTATCATGCTTCTAAAATCATCAAAACCAGAAAAGTATAAGTTTCGAAAAACAATACTAAATCATATTACAAATCCCCTGAATTCAAATGACATATTGCCTTGTTAACAAAAAACTCAAAACTAGTTTCATACTCGATATTAATGAAGTCTTTGGGATCCCTTTGCCTCGAATGCCGCCTTGAACCTTTATTTCTCTGCAAAGATGAAATGTGAAGGTAAGTGTAACACCCCCTTCCCAGTTTGGTCGAGAACTGGGTCGAAAAGTGATTCTGATGATCAATACAATGATCGGTGCAATAAAATTTCATTTTATTATAACCATTTTAAAAAATAACTTACAATAACACATTAGAACAATGTATCTTAGTCCAATTTATCCATATGAAGCAATAATTAATCAATTAGAGCTAATTCTTAACGATTACAAGTTTTAGGGACCAAACTATAAATTCGATAAATTAGGTGTCCTTCGATGCAATTGATTAAACTACATTAAAATTCACTACAATATTAACAAGCCTGTAAAATTTCATACAATTCGGAGCTCATTTACTCATTCAATTTATTCTTTCAAAATTTGGTGACTAATTTGTGAACATTGCAAACAGTTAAATTATGCCTTTAACTAACTTAACTAACCCTGTATCGAAACGCCCTAGGGCTGTTTCAGAACAGGTGTACGATGGTCAACCCATGTTGACTTTGCCCTTTAGATCGTATCGATACGGGCAAGCCCGATATCGGTACGGGTTGACTTCCTTTGACCTTGACTTTGACCCGTTTCGATACGCTATGGACCCGTATCGAAACAATGAATTCCAGTAGAAAAATGTTTCGGTACGGCTATAGACCGTATCGGTACACCCTGTTCCTTAGGTTCAATTATGCTGACCCGTATCGATATGCCATCACCCTTATCGATACGGTCTGACCTATATTGATAGATTTTTGTTGGTTTTTATTCGATTTGACTTACCAAACGATGTTCAAATGCAAAGAAACTTTACACACAACATTTCAATGATATGAACTACTAGCATGCCAAATTTCATGACATACGAATACGTTTACTATGTTTTGATCTTTATGAGCTAAATATGCAACTTTATACCACTTTAAGCCAAAACAAAAGGCCATTTAGAGCCATTAGCCACATTACAACATAGTCATCTCACAACATATCAAAATGGGCATATACGACTATTTCAACTACTTTTCTACCTTCCTAGGAGTTCATAAGGTCAAAATACATTAATCTAGAGCTTGTAGTGACTTGTCTTGCCTTGACTATCCGATCTTCAATTGCAATGGTCTTTCAACCTGAAAAGCATGAGATGAGACACATTAGGCATACATTGCATAGTGAGGTAGTCGTAAGCAATATGACCAACAATGTAGCAAGTATTTAAATATATGTTCTCATGTTCATCAATGTCAATCCTATGCATCAATATCAATAAATGGATGTGAATTCCTACGCCTCGCCAAATCAATGGATGGTCTTGTCCCTCTGCCTCGCCAATATGATCAATATCAATAAATATCCTTCCGCCTCGCCAAATCAATATAGGTCGTAGCCTTCGGACTGCAGTCCACCCGTACACTGAGCTCATGAATTCTATGGCATGCCAATTGTATCCATTATCCATTCAAATCCAAGGTTTCAATGTTCGTATCCATATTCAATGTCCAATGAGAATTTCGATGACTAGTGACTTCAATATCATCAATAGTAAACATGTTTCATTAACAATATGTCATGTTTCAATGTCGATGTCATTGTCAATAACAATATCCGATGATTTCTTTACAATATTTCAAAATCATTAATCATATTGATGACAATGCATAATAGCGATGACAATAACTATGTCTGATATTCAATAACAACTTACTAACACTTACCAATGAGTTCGATTAACAATCCAATGCAACTTCTTCAATGATACTAATAGCGATATGCTCGAAAACAACAATAAAAGATTCGGGAAGGCTCTTCGCCTAATCCGAGACTTCGACTACACTCACCTTAAAATCCGATGCTCCTACGGCTCTCGGATGAAAACTCCCTTGTTCCTAGCCTTCGGTGAATTTGATGGATGTTCCTATCCGTTTTCAATATAACCATCAACGATGGATTATCCATGGATGGCTAAAACCCTATCTTAAGATTAAGCTTGACACATCCATAGAATTCAATGATTGTTTGAGAATTATTGCTTACCCAAACGATAGCAACCACTTGATAGCAATAAGGTGAAGAAATTCAAAGCTTGAGATTTCCTAAAATGGTGGTGCTTGCTTGTTGGTGGGAGGAAGAAGATGAAGATGATTAAAGGTGCTTGTCTATTTAGAAATCGGGTAAGCTTATTTTGGTTATTCAATAGCTTTTAAATTTTGTATAGGTTTCCTTCCAATGAAGGAAACTATCCAGACACTCCCATGTGTGGGAATTTTAATGAAAAGGGAGCTAATCGCAAGATTAGTCCCTCAATTCTCAATACGTTTTAGCTTTGACTCTAAACTCCCAATTTCCCATAATTTAGCCACTATAATATTTTCGATACTATTCAATGGGGTCCAATAACAATGATTTAACTCAATTAGAGTCTAATATCAATAATTAACCGGCCAATACTATATTTAGACTTTATCAATGTGAAATTTCAGATCACCGGGACCCAATTCTAACTAGACCAAATTTTGGGGTGTTACAGTAAGCAATACATGCTTAGTGAGGTAGCTCTACAAATATTCATCAATGCAATATAATCCATTGTAAAACAATGTATTTCTTGCTATGTAAATCATGCTTATACAAAACATATGTATCTTGCTTTCTTTCTTGCAAATCATGCCATGTTTATTTAACTCATATGATTATTGCTTCCGTTCTTGCTTTTCCTTTATATCCTCATATATTGGTAATTGAAGTAATCAATTCAAAACCTTTATTCCTTTATAAAACTCATCGGATACGTGGATTCCCTAGTGATTCCTTTAAATCACCTTTTCTCGAGTGATTCATTTAAATCACTTATTTTCTTGCCTTCAGCCCGGGTAATGTCTTTCATTTACCTCAAAGCCGCAAAGCTATCGACTTATATTTTATAGTGCATTTTAACCCTATGGCATGCCAATTATATTTGATCCTTTTTAGTGTGTCACATAGTCAATATAATTATTAGAACACCTTTACTTGCTGTTTTTCTTATGCATTTAACAAACTGATTTCATATGCAAATAACATTGCCCATGGCAAATTAAACATTTCATTTAGGAAGCCTTTACCAATGCATTTAGGCATCCTCATGCTTGATAAATCATTGCATAACATTTAATGGTGCATAAAAACAATAAGTAATTCACCTCATGCTTTCAAATCAAAACATGTAAAACATGCTTTCATAATAAACCAATATTCAAATGGAGAAATTAGGAAAACTTACTTCCGAGCTTAATTAAGCTTGCTCCCCGATACACAACACCTCACTCCCCGATACATCTTAAGATTCCGAAATAAGCTGATATCTACAAGTTAACTTCTCCTCGATCTTCCTCTATTTCTACATCATAAAATCAAAGCAATAATGCATCAAAATGCATTCTCAAAACTACCATAATCATTCCCCTGCAACATTGAATTACTTCTGAATCCTATCTGAAAGCATCGAAAACAACCTCTAACTTCATCCAATCAACCATCAGCCACTAACCTGTGATTCTATCATCTAAACTACATCAAACATCATCCAAAAACATCATCAAATCACCCTTATACCTCCAACAATCATATATCAACAATAATAGCCCCAAAACAAACCATCAACTACCTAAAAAATTAAATAATTAAATAGTTTCAGGATTTATATCAAAAAATCATTTCACGTTATGTTTATACAACTAAAATTTGAATTAACCAAATTGTAATCATCGACTTTCACCTTCTTAATCAAGAATTTAGGCAAAACACGAAAATCGTCAGTTAACATCAATTTCTTGAATTAAATTGAAAATCAAATTATAAAACTATAAACAAGAGACAATTACTAGGGAATATCAATATAGAACCTTAGTTTTAAGAGACAAGAAGAAATTACCTTTCAAGAGCTTTCCACCAAACTTTGACGTAATTTTTCTTTGAAAAAGATCATGGGAAATTGAAGAAATCATTGGATAATATTTGTAAGGTTTTGTTAGGAAACAAAAGATGAATCAAATGAAGTAATCCCCATGGAAAATCATGAAGAATCCTAGAAATTATGAGAAAGAGAGTGATGAGAAAATGTTGAAAGAAAACCTTGAGAAAATGGGAAAATAGAAATAAGATTTTGAGAAACTAATTAACCGTAAAAACATTTGTCAATCAAGGTGGTAAACCCAATTAAAACTTTTAGAAAATATAGCTCCAATTCAAATTAGTCACTTAAAAACAGTCTTGCAATTCTTACATTTTAGTCAATAAAATCAAAATTTCACTTAAATTAATTTAAGTACCCTCCATTTTAATTAGTAAAATGTTTAGTAAAATAATTAAACATTTTACAAATTCAAACCAAATTTATTTAACAAATTTCCAATTTTTAAATATTTATCTTCTCGAAACCTATTTAGCCGGTTAATTCGATTTGACTGATTCGAACTAAACCCAATCGAGCCCCTAATGCTTCTAGCCCTATTTTGGGGTATTACAAACCTATCCCTCTTGAGAAATTTAGGTCTCAAAATTTACCTAAAGGGAAAAGATGAGGATACTGCTTTTACATTTCCTTCTTCGTCTCCTATGTCGCTTCCTTGACTCTCTGATGACGCCACAATACTTTGACCAACACAATGGTCTTACCACGAAGGACTTTTGTGCTAGAGTCCAATATCTCAATTGCCTCATCATCATATGTTAGACCCGGACATAACTTTACCTCATTAACTAGTACAACATGCAACGAATCTGATCTATATCTCCGGAGCATTGACACATGGAATACATCATGTATCTTCTCCAGCTCTACCGATAATCTCAATATATAAGCATTCGTACCAATATGATCAAGCACTTCATATGGTCCAATGAACCTAGGGCTCAACTTACCCTTGCGACCAATCTCATAACTTTCTTCCAAGGTGATACCTTTAAGAACAGTTTATCGCCCACTGCATACTCAATCCCCCTTCTCTTCAAATCTGCATAAGAATTTTGTCGATCCGGAGTTTCCTTTAATCTATCACAAATAAGCTTCACCTTATCATTGGTACCCTCAAGTAAATCAGACCCTCCAACATGCTTCTCGCCTGTCTCCTCCCAACAATGTGGCATCCGAAACTTACGTCCATAAAGAGTTTCACATGGATCAATCTAATTACTTGACTGATAACTATTATTATAAGCAAACTCCACCAACGGTAGTTGCTTCTCCCATGTTCCCCAAAACTCAATGATACTACATCTCAACATATCCTCTGGAACGAAAATGACACGCTCAGATTGACCATCCATCTGAGGATGATAAGCGGTGTTGAAATCAAGCCTTATTCCCGAAGATGTCTGTCGACCCTCCCAAAACCTTTATGTAAAATGAGAATCTATATGAGATAATCGACTTAGGAACCCTATGTAATCTCACAATCTCAGCAACAAACATCTCATCTAATCTATCTAATGTATACGTCGTATACACAACAAGAAAAGGCACACACTTCGTAAAATGATCAACAATGACCCATATCGAATCCTTCTTAGATGGCGTTAAAGGCAATCCTATCACGAAATCCATGGTAATCCTTTCCCATTTCTATCCTAGAATCTGTACCGATTGCAACAATCAAGAAGGAGACTGTTGTTCATCTTTTACACACTGACGTTGTAACCCCCTTAGCTCGGCCTAGACGGTTGACTCGTACTACGAAGATTACACGGGGAAAACCAAAGTCAACCCGAAAGTCAACCTTGATTCAAAACCCTTTTTTTCTTTTTAATCTTGTCTAGATGAACGTTAACCCTAAGTGAGTTCCCGTAAAACTGATTTGAGAAAGGCACAACGATCGGATAACAAACAGGGACTCAATTGCACATAATATAAGTTTAGGGACCAAAATGTAATTTTTGTAAATTAGAGGGTCTTTATTGATTTTATTGTTACCAGTATGAAATTAGTCATATTATATGCTTCTCCGTCAAATTTCATCTTAAAAGAACATCTCCAACTCAAGCAATTTCAACTTCAACATTCGGGACTGAAATGTAAAGCTTGCAAGCTTCAGCACCATTCAAATCAGTGCCCAACAGTCACCTGTTTCGGAACTTCCACCTTCCGTATCGAAACGAGGATCGAAACAACGTTGACTGTTCCGATACGCGGGTTGGTTTCGAGACTAGTTCCGAAACGAGGCCTTCCAGTAGCCAAATCGTTTCGAAACATCCCTTAGCGTTTCGAAACACGTAGGCCATTTCAGGCCCCCGTTTTGAAACACAAGAGGGTGTTTCGATACGGTTTGCCCAGATTCAGTAGCAAAGTCTGGTTTTTCATGCATAAACCCAATCAAACACAACCTAATAACTCTCTAATCATTCCAGCAAGTCATCATACATAAATGGTACACATTTAGATCACCCTAGCACATTCATATCATCAAACAAGAAATCTCACAAGTCTAGAGGCATGCTTCCTATTATCAAAACGCAATAGACAAACAAATCTCAAAACAAGCATTTAAAGGCCATTTACAATTCAAACCAGCAAAGGCAAACATGTCACAACTTTAGGGAGTTCAACACATCTCCCAAAACAAATCTTAGGTTCCCATTACCAATTTTATCAAAACTAATAGTGTTTGAAAACTTCACCATACATGAGCTTGGACTTCCTTGGATGAACTTAGCTTCCTTGATGCCCAAAGCACCTCAATTATCTGCATTATTGGTAAAAGAGAGCGTAAGCACACAAATGCTTAGTGAGGCATGCTCTAAATAAGACCAACACAATAATGCATTTTTAGAAAACACTTTAAACAAGCTTTTACACCACATGTTCATAACTTTCTCATGCTACCTTGCATACTTTTCAAGCATCTCATGCTTGTTACAATCAAATACATTATATTGGCTTTCAAGTGATAGTTCATAACCATTTCAACACAAGACACAATCGGATACGCGGATTACAAGCGTTATCCCACACGCTTCATACACACTACTGAACTACACAAGGTTCACACTCAAGAGCAATCCCTCCATTGATGTGACACCCGTGGTGGAGTATAACGGTACAATCTCAACCCCTCAACACCACTCATCGGTAGTTGTATAATTCCACTAACGAGAGTAAGGGACACACAATACAAGATCCACACACAGAATTTACAACCACCGTTGTGATCTTACCTCAATTGTTAGGGTACTTGGATGGAGTTTACGGTACAATCACAACCCCTCAACATCCAAGGCGACTTTACTTACGGTGCACCCAATCCTATAGACGGCTAACTATATCCGATTCAAGTACTTTAAAACCATTTCATCACTTGCCAATATACATCAAATACCATCATCAATTCATTATTTTAAAGCATTAATCAAAGCCACTTAACATCATGCATCTCCATGCATCATAACCATATTAATAACATGTCAAACCAAGGATCTCTTACCTTGAGTATCCTTCAATACATGACTTTCAAAACCAGCATTAATTATGCTAAAACATGCTTTCAAAACAGTAATTAAACATGCATTTCATAACCAATGCATCAAACTATAACCTAGCACATCCGAGGGAGTTTTTTCCGAAAACTTACTCTTGAGCTTAGCTAAGTTGTTTAGACTTAAACTAAGCTCCCAAAACCTCCAAATAATCGTTTCAAAGCTGGAAAACCATCTCCACTCACCAATTTCGTTTCGCTAGCTTGCCGAAACGCCAATTAAGCTTCCGGATCAACTCCAAAAGTGTCCGAAGATGTCTCCCCTATTTTAGACACATCAAAGCAGAGGATTAATGTATCATCATGCATTGAAATCTTCAGCCAACACTCCTAAACTCGCTGCTCTACCCAAAACCAACATTTCAACTACCAAACACAACCGAAAACACCTCCAAACTCTTCCAAAACTTATCCCAGCCAAGATCCATCACTTCTAACCATTTCTAAACATCAATCAACATCCAAAATAAACCTAAACTCGTCCTTATACATCCAGCTATAACAGAACACCAAGAACACCTCAAAAGCCACCATTTTTATAAGCAAAAACTTAGGAAATACAACCTATTCGGGATTAGATTGATAAAACCTTTCTAACATCATTAGACATCCAAAATACATTAAAGAACTATCTCAAAACAGAGCCCAATCAATTACAACGAAAATCTTCAAGATCTCTTCCAAATCTTGAGTTTTAAGCCAAAATCAATTTTCTAAAATTAAAACCATTTATAAAACTTTAATAAAGGATTGACAACTTGGGAATTTCAGTAAAGAACTGAGTATTTAGAGGAGAAGAACATTATTACCTCTAAATGATGATTTCTCCCTGATTTTGGCCAAATTCCATGAAAATTCAATGTGGAAATCAAAAGGATTTGATGCAAGATTGATTAGGAACCAATAGATGATAGAAATCTCATCAATTTAAGTGAAGATCAATGTAAATTTTGTTAGAGAAAATGTGTTTGGATGATGGGATTTTGAGAGAAAAAGGAATGAGAGAAAATTAGGAAAAGGTAGTTATGAAAATCCAAAAAGTAGTTTTCCTTTTCTTTTATTTAATTAAAACATTAATTAAATCACCCAAATTAAGGAAAAATCTGGAGAAAACATTTTGGGTAAATTAGCTCCTTAAAGATTCAAAGTTTCAATCCTTTACAAAACAGTCACTACTAAACTTTGCAAAAATCGCATTTTGGTCACTACACCGAAATGTAGTATTTCCAAACCTAATTTTGTAAAATTGATTTCACCACTCTCTTATATATATTAAATGAGGATTTTTAGATATTTTCTATATTTTTAAAGCATCCCAAACTAGGCTTTCCCTAAAACCTCCTTTTACACTCAAACCGCCTCTCAGACCGGTCCGGTTCAGACCCTAAACTTCTAAGCCCAAAATTAGGGTGTTACAGACGTACCATACAAGGAGCAACAAAGTCTGCAAAATCCTTTTTCAAACCAACCTATTAACATACATCTTTCAAATCACGATACATCTTCTTACTACCAGGATGCATAGTAAATGGACTAGAATGGGACTGATGGTACTTTAAAAGACATGTGTTTTCACCTTATTGATTGATTAATTTGTCCCCATCATGTTATCCTTTACATGCATTTTAGTATTTTTATCTTTGTATTTTCTTAACTAAGTAGCTCTTTCTTGAATTATCCTTGAATTTATTACATTTTGCTGCTAATGCCGCAACAAGAGTTCTTCCAAAATTGCAGCCAGGGTTGTCGGTACTTTGGGATATTGCTGCAATACTGATGTCACTGGAGGTCCTAAATCAAAATAGTGCGCCTCAACTCAGAATCTTCCGACACCACTATTCGACCATTAAAACAAAGAACATTTTCATCATTGAAATGAAAATCCGTTGGTTTACCATCCGAAATGTCCTTAACATGTAGAACCAACGAATTATCACACAGTTGCCTCGCTTTAATCATTTGAGATAACATGGTCTTAACTTGAACTATGTCAACAAACCACCTTCTCACTACACGCTAAACTTAGCAAACATCGCTCTAAGCTCTACAGCTGTCTTATGGCTTAACACATTGATGCTCGCGTAAAAGTGACCGATAATAGTTTAAGTGTACACGTCTCAAGTAACATAATGATAAGTATATCGAGTATCGTCTCCACAGGGATTGAGCTAGCCTTTTGGTCTTACTTCCTCGCATTGCAAAACAATTAAAGTAAAAACACATATGAGTTGGGTTGTTGAATAAACTAAAATACTAAAACTAAAATAAGCTAGAAAATAAAGTAAGAGAGAAAATAAAGTTGAGAGAATAGGCTGGATTAGAATGCGTCGTAGTGTGGAATCCTATTGACTTGTCTTCGTTCTTGAATGCAATAACACAAAACTATCGTGGCAGTAACCTAAGTCCTTACCGCGGCCGCAAAGTTTGAGTCTCTACCGCGATAATCTCTTGCTCTTGGGCAGATGCTGTTAAGGTTTGGCAAAGCGTCCTTGAATGGCTCCTCCTTATCTCTAAGCTCGTAACACTGTTGATGGCCAAACTATGACCATACCTCTCAACGTAAACTAAAGACAAACACCAACAAATCACATACTTCTCTTAGCCGCTGAAACTCTTAACCTATCTCTAGGCCGTGTTAGTTAACACCACGTGGGATGAAAACCATTCTTAATCGTTTCGTGAGTTCAACTCTCTATATAATGAACAAATAGATAATCTCACAAACTCTCTCTCGATAAATATGGAAGAATGATTAAAGCCAAGAACAAGCAAACCTTAACTTATTTGCATTAAGAACTTAAACAAATAACAATAGTCTTCACACGACTACTAAACAAACTAATCCTAACCCCAAGGAAAATTAGAACATAATCAATGGAATGAAAGAAGAAACTAAATCCTAAGCTCTCTCTCTTTGATTCTTCTCTTGGTGATGGCGGCAAGCCTCCTTTCATAAGGGAAGGTGTAGGCACAAATCCTTCTTAGAGAGGAAGTTAAGTTGGACTTGGACTTAACTTTATTGAAGAGTGAATCTATTTAATTTAATACATTATTTACTTTTGGCCAAAAGTCCAAATTTATCTTTTCTTCCATGTTTTCGTCTTCTTCTTGAGCTCCAACTGCCACACAAAGTGTGTAGAAAATTTTGGCATTTAAAGCTCTACAAATCGGCTATCACTTTGTTTATTTTGCCCTTCGGCAGGTTGAATAGTACACGGCCGCAGCCTGGTATTCTGGTACCTCGACATGGGTCTGTGACTGGTTCTTCTCCGCAAGGCTTCATCAGCTTCCCTTTCCTTCATTGCCCTCACGGCATCTCCTGCCCTAGCAGCGTGCAAATCTACAAAAGCACCAAACATGCATCAAATAGTACCTTTTTCATAGAATAAACAAAATATAAGGATCAAAGGCATAGATGATGAAACTAATGCATGAAGAGCCATAATGCAGCTCAAATGGGTGTAGGTTGAGTGATAATTGCCATGAAAAAGGGGTAAAAATATAGGATTTTTGGGCACTTATCACACCACCAAACTTGAACTATTTCTTTTCCTCAAGCAATTCAAACCATCAATGCCAAACCTTAATTTTTATAAATTGTCTCCTTGCTCTTACTTTTCCTTCTCTCTTCAAACCATAGTAAAGAATGATCGGCCCTCAAATCTTTGGATGCCTTAGGAATTCCCTGGAATCAAACTATAAGATTTGTGAGTGTGGGCATACATTGTGATCAAGATGATTATAAGGATTCTAAGCAAACACTTAAGCATTAAACTATTTAACTTGGGTAAATTCTTTTTTTTATGTAATCTAACCTACTAGAGCCAGTTTCGGGCAACTCTAGTGATTAGCCTAAAGTCGATTTCGGGCACCTCTAGGGCTTCCTTAAGCTAGAGCCAGTGTTAGGCACCTTTAACTTTTTACCCAAATTTTTTCTAAGCAAGTCTATGCCCTAAGTGTACTAGAACTCCTTAATTCATACAAGTCAAAAAGGTGTTTTAAAGTTCTAATCTTACAGTATGATCCTAAGTTGTCTTCCTTAAGCATCTTAAAATTAAAGAGTCTAAACAGTTCTAAACTATGATAAGAAGAGAGAGTTCTATTGCCAAGTAAGAAGATTTAATTGAAATTACACTAAGGCAATTGAAAGAAAGTACTACCGAGGCATAAGAAAAATTCGGTTAAGGCAATGTAGTAAAAAAATTGAACAAGTAAAAGAACATAACTGCGTGGCAATTATAATAAAATTTTGCGGCATGGCCGTGCCTTGGCAACTGGACCTACACCCCCAAACTCGAATCAAGCATTGCCCTCAATGCTTTCATTTCATGCAATAAGATAGGCAAATTTAGCACACAAAAAATATAAGGGCATTAAAAATAAATGGCATAAAGAAGAGGAATTTAGATGGATGGTGACTTGGAAGATTTATCTTCCTTGTCACTTTCCTCTACAATATAGGCCTCTTCAGTCTAGATGTCATGTGCTTGACTCGATTGGATTCACGGGGTGGCTGGATCCATGATGGTGGGGTGGGCTTTGCTGCCGGTGCTGTGACCTCCTCGTATTCTTAGTCTGGGCAGATTTCCTCCACAATTTCTTTCTTACGTTTTAGTTCCTCAAAGACCTGACTGACAGAATGGGCGGTGTTGGACCAACAGAAGGAAAAGTGGTATGGAGATTCGGCAGGTGTGTCAAGGACAACCTTGCGCTTGCCTTTTTGTGTTGCGACATAAGGAACATCAGATGCCACGATAGTGGGTACTTGGGATGCCAGGGCAGTGGCGGCGGCAGGGGTTGCTTCTTCTCGGTGCTCAGGGGCAGCGGCGGTGGTGCAGACATCAGGGAAGGGTGGAAACTAGATCGTTTGGTTTGAGAACTTCTTATAGATCAACTATATAATTGAGGCATGGAAGTCCCTCTTGTGCGCCATGAATAGTTGTTGGCGTTGGTCCATTTCCTCCAGCTTCTGCAGAATTTGCTGAAGGTCTGCTGCTGTTGGGGCGTGCGTCTGGGGCGTCTCTAGGATAGTTGTCGGGGCTACTGCCCCGATAATGCCTTGCATTGGAGTGGCTTGGACAGGATCAACTTCAGTGATGTTCATCAGTCTGTGGTAGGGCTCATGATCCCATCCCTTTTGATGTGGCATGAATTCATCAGCCGCATCGACATGTACTTCTTTCTTAGTAAAAAGGCTGTTGATTAGCGATGGAAAGTAAAGCGGCCCCTTGTCCTTTTGAGCGCATTTGTAGATTTCCTGATAGATAAGATTACCAACATTAATTTTTCGGTAATGCATAATAGAATGGATTGGAGCGAGACTGGGCCGATCAATGGCAATGTTGTGTGAGGTCGGCATGAGGCGGTGTCGGATGAATTTGTTCCATAGCTTCACTTCTCGTATGAGGCTTCGCCTTTGGACTGACCCTCAGTGTGCCGTCATAGCAAAGATCCTCTTTAATTCATTGGTAATCTTCTTCTGTGAGCGCCTCCAAGACCTTCGCGTGCACCTCCCTTTCAATGTGCAGGCCATAAAATTGGTTTATGGCATCAACATCAACCCTGATTACCTTTCCTCTTACGCGTAGGAAGAGCGTACCGTCACTGGGCCTGTGGGCATAAAATTCTCGGACTATGGTGATGTTGGGCCGGGCAAGTTAAAGGCAGAATATTTTCCACTGCTGATGATTGATCTTTTCGAGCAAATAGTGGTCGATGCCTTTGTTGGGTTCGTTGGAAGCTTAGAATCCCTGTTCTTCCCACACTTGCCGAGAGATGAAATATTTCTTGAATCAATGTTCGACTCCCGGTGGTGCAAAACAGGTGTAAGTCTGTGCTGCGACAGTGCTAGAGCTTTCTCCTCTGATTTCCATCTGAAAGTTGAGAAGAGTTGAGAGTAAAAGGAAATAATAAGCTTTGGAGATTTCATGGCAGTAGAAGAGAATGTTAAAGTGAAGAATAATGGAGAATAGTGGCCTTTATATAGAGTTTTTGCACATAATGTCGTTGGAGCACAATTCTCGCACGCGACACTTCTAGCCGTTATGATCCATTTTCTCCCCGTTGCAGTTCTTGCCTGTTAAAAACTAGCCGTTGCGGTTCATTGGGCGACAAATGTCGCGACAACTAACAGTTTTCTCCTAGCCGTTTGTTCATCTCTTTTTCGTTTCTTGGTCTCCATCATAATAATAAAAATAAAATTTTATTCCTAAAAACTGTAGAAAATTGCAATTAACTAAAATTGAAAACTAAAAACTAAAAAAAATAAAATAAAAATTTGAGAGAAAATATTAGAACACTAAAGGAGTCCATGTGGATGCATCTCCTAACGTGTTTATTTCCTTACCACTCATCACATGGGCTCCCTTGTGAGGTAACAGCTGGTGTCAAGGATCTCTCGTTAATGTGCCACGTCAGTTGTCCTGGCAGAGTTCGACGTGTTCGCCGCGACCTTGTGCAGCTTCTATGCCGGGATAGGTTGGTTCTTTGTTGAGGCATGGTTTCCTTGTGGCTTGGAGTGCTTGAAATTTTTTTAAATCCTCAGCATGTTTCCTTGTGTTTAGTACGTGGAGTTTCACATGCTCGTCGTTGATTCGCATTGTCAGCTCTCCCTTCTCAACATCGATTATCGTCCTCTCGGTAGCAAGGAATGGTCATCCCAGAATGAGTGATGCTTTCTCATCTGCATCGCAATCTAAAATGAAGAATTTAGTAGGGAAAATAAATTTATTCACCTTTTCCAGTATATCCTCAATTTTTTCCTTTAGGTTGCGCATGGTATCCATCAACAAGTTGTAGCATTATAGTTGTCGATTTGGCCGTCCCAATCCCCAAATTTTGGAAGACTGACTTACACATGATGTTTATGCTTGCCCCTAGATAACAGAGTGCCCTCACCTCGTAATGATTCCCGATTGTGCATGGTATGAGAAAGCTTTCGGGATCCTGTAACTTAGGTGGTGCTTGGTTATGTAGCGCAGCCATGCATTCCTTTGTTACGACCATCGTCTCGAATTCCTCAATCTTTTTCCTTTTTGAAACGATGTCTTTGAGGAATTTGCCATAGTTTGGGATTTCCTTGATTACCTCCACCAAAGGTAGATTAATGTGTACATGTTTTAGGATGTCCATGAACTTCTTAAACTAGTACTCTTGCTTTTGTTGTTTCAGCCTTTGTGGGAATGGTGGAGTTGGTACACTGTTTATGGGTTTTGTCATAGGTGCTTCCACAGGTTCTGCCGGCGCAACATTGGTCTTGGTTGCTGCCGCGGCCTCGTTTTCTTTGGACCGTACTGTGATAGTTGACTCCTTTGGTTTCTCTTGTGTTGGTTGCTTGTTCTGAGGCCCCTCAAGTTGGATACCACTCCTGGTGGTTACGACTTTGCACAGTTCATACGATGTCCCCTTAGCGGCTTCAGTGTCGCTAGGAAAACCTCCTACTGGCCTAGTGTTTAGAATCTGTGCGATCTGCCCCACCTGTGTTTCCAAGGATTTCAACGTTGCCTCATTGTTCTGCAGCCTAATCTCAGTCCTGTCCATAAAAAATTCAGTCTTTTATGAACTTGTCAATATTAGCCATATATGCTCTAGTTTGAGTCATAAAAGCATGAATAGTGTCTTCTAGGGAACTAGACTGCATTGGCTGTTGCGGCGGCATGTGTTGTTGCTACGTCATGTTCTGCCGAGGCATGTTTTGTTGGAATCCTGCTGCTGGAGCATTCTAATTTTACGGATTGAGTGCATTGTTGGGGTTTCTCTAGGAGAAGTTGGGGTGCTTTTTCTAGGCTGGGTTATAGTTGTTGGACATCATGTTGTTGATGCGATTGAAATTTCCAACATAGCAGGCCGACTCTGGGTTCTGCGATTATTCAGAAGAGACATGATTACCTCCACAATTTTCACAAAATAAATCCATTACCTTGACTTCCCGGTGATTGTTTTGCGATTGCATACTCAGGACCAACTTTGTGAAGGTGGCAATTTGAGATGAAATTGAGCCCGATAACCCTATTTCGTTTCTGTAGGTTGGCATCAGATTCCTCCTCGTCTGGACGTTGGGAACTGATAGTCGTTCTTGGCCGTCCTATTCAGAATATCCATTGCCTCTCCTGGCTTTTTGTATAGGAGTATGCCGTTTATCGAGGCATCGAGCATCATCCTAGTTGCTGTGTTAACTGTGTTATAGAACATAGTCACTTGCATCCATAATGGGAATCTGTGCAAGGGGCATTTGTGTAACAACTCTGTGTATCGCTCCCAAGCCTCGTGCATGGATTCATCGTCAGCCTGTCAAAAAGAAGTGATTTCGTTACGCAATCTATTAGTAAAATTTATAGGATTAAAATGCGCTAAGAAATCACGACATAAATCACTCTAGGATCCAATTGATCCTGTTGGAATACTGTTCAGCCAAGTTTTTGCCCTATTCCTCAATGAATAGGGGAACAATTTTAATCTTAAAATATCCTTATGTACTCCCTGTATTTTAAATGAATTGCAAATCTGGAGGAAGGATTTGAGTTGGTGTCTGGCATCTTCAGTTGCTGAGCCGCCAAATTGCCCCGTGGTATTGATTATGTTGAACATCACAAGCTTTAGTTCAAAAGGGCAGCCTCAATCTTCAGTGTAACAACTCCAGGATTTAGCTCGTTCAGGTCCTCTTCAAGGTAGTCTCGGACAATTGGGTTTCATACTAGTGCGAAGTACAATGGTGGGTTGTCTCTATTACTTGCTGGAATATTATGCTGCCCATCGACAAGTTGCTGCCCAATGGCATTATTTGCCTGGGCACCTTGGTTGTTGCCTCGACCTCGGCCTTGACCTTTAGGTTCCTGCATTGCAGCTAGATCTTTCATCTAAGCTTTAGGTAAGAGCGTTCGATTTCTAGATCTAAGTTATACAATAGGCTGCTTGGGTTCACTCTGGTCATGCACCAAGACCCAAGTTTTATTAGTGCTAAAATAAAAATAAAAATTAAAGAGTGCAATAAAATAAAAACAAAAGTTGCCAATCCCCAGCAGCGGCGCCAATAATTTTATGCTCGCACAAAAGTGCCTCACAATAGTGCAAGTGTACACGTCTCAAGTAATATAATGATAAGTATATCGAGTATCGTCTCCACCGGGATTGAGCTAGCCTTTTGGTCTTACTTCCTCGCACTGCAAAACAATTAAAGTAAAAACATAGATGAGTTGGGTTGTTGAATAAACTAAAATACTAAAACTAAAATAAGCCATAAAATAAAGGAAGAGAAAAAATCAAGCTGACAAAATGGGCCGATTAAAATGCGTCGTAGCGTGGAATCTTATTGACTTGACTTCGTTCCTGAATGCAACAACACAAAACTGTCGTGATAGTAACCTAAGTCCCTGTCGCGGCTGCAAAGGTTGAGTCTCTACCGCGACAATCTCTTGCTCTTGGGCAGAAGGTGTTAAGCTTCGGCAAAGCATAATTGAATGGCTCCTCCTTATCTATAAGCTCAGAAAACTGTTGATGGTTGAACTATGATCATACCTCTCAGCGTAAACCAAAGACAAATACCTACCAATCACACGATTCTCTTAGCCGCTGAAACTCTTAACCTATCTCTAGGCTGAGTTAGTTAACACCGCGTGGGATGAAAATCGTGCTTAATCGTTTCGTGAGTTCAATCTCTCGATATTGAAAAATAGATAATCTCACAAACTCTCTCTCGATAAGTATGCAAGAATGATTAAAGCCAAGAATAAGCAAACCTTAATTTATTTGCATTAAGAACTTAAACAAATTACAATAGTCTTCACACGACTACTAAACAAACTAATCCTAACCTTAAGGAAAATTAGAACATAATGAATGGAAAGAAAACACAAATTAAATCCTAAGCTCTCTCTCTTTGATTCTTCTCTTGGTGATGGCGGCAAGCCTCCTTTTATATAGGAAGGTATAGGCACAAATCTTTCTTGGAGAGGAGCCTAAGAATTGCCTCCAAAAAGATGAAAATTGGCATAAAAATTCAAGTTAGAAGCTTAACTATTCTAGTAAACTAAGAGAGTCTTGGCATATAATTGTTCACAAGCATGCACACACTACACGAGAATTATAGCAAGGTTCCGAATGAATTCTGAATTATCCAATGGGGTGTTGCTCACAATAGGAAATGAATGGTAGGTAAGGAAAAGTTCACGGTTTTAAGCCAAAAATATTATTTCTTTTTTAGGTATGAATTGCTTGAGGGCAAGCAAAAACTTGAGTTTGGGGGTGTGTTGAGTGTGTAAAAGTTCTATATTTTACCCCTTATTTAACCCATATTTCTGCTGCATTCAAGCATAATTCATTGCATTTAGGTTAGATTGCATTTAGGTTAGTTTCTACCGAAATTGGTTGCTTTTGCAGGTAGCTGTTGTAGCAGATGGAGGGCAGTGGAGAAGCAGATGCTGAGCAGTGAAGAAGCAGAGCTGGAACTGGACTGCAGACGAGAAGGACGATGCTGACGTGGCCGCTTCTGTGGTAGCCAAGGACGACAGCAATGGTAATGAGAAGAAGTGAAGTGGGCCTCGACAGAAAGAGAAAATTAAGCCGGTCTGTCGTGGAGCACCCTTATATTTTTCCAAGCCATGGATCAGAATGAAGGCCAAGCCCAAAGTTCAAGGAAGAAACTCCAAGCAAGAAGGAAGGACGAATTAAAGATATATGCTCTGAAGATTTAGTCTTTAATAGAGTTGTACATTAGTTTAAACTTGTATTCTTGCCATATTAGAAAACTTGAACCCAAGGCCTATATAAAGGCATGTAATTTGACCTAGGGAAGGATATCTTACTCTATAGCCTTCTTTTCTAAACCCTAGTTGTTTCCCTTTCTCATCATGTTCTAAACTTCCCGTAGGGCTAAGGGTTGATTTGTAAAGTACATGTTCTCCAGTTTATGGTTGAACTATCTCGGACATAGGGATAAGACGAGGTTAAGTGGCTAAGGAAGAATTCAACCACATCGGTGTTCATCCTTCGATTCACACCTGGAGTTATCATCAAAGACGTGTTCATCGACAGACTTGGACCTAAGGATAGGCCAAGGCAGTGTAGAGATTCTTGCCAAGCTTGAAGTACAGAGTTGTGTGATCACTGCCGCGACAAACAACAGACCGTTGCCGCGACAGGTGCTGCCGCAACAGGCGCAACGATAGAATAGAGATTCCTAGACTTTGCAACACCTACACTACTGAGCAATTCAATATCGGCCCATTCTCTCTATCTTGATTTCTTACTCTTTAATTTTCAAGTATTCTTTATTATATCGTGACAAACATTTAAACTATTTCTTTTCTCTCTCGTGCAGTAATTTCAGGTTAAAGCTATTAGCCCAGTCCCTGTGGAGACGATATCTGATACTTACGTATCACTTTACTACTTGCGTCGTGTACACTTTCACTACATTGCGATAGACACTTTTACACGCAACAAAACACGTTTAGTTTCACAATCTACCACAGCCTTATGCTCGATTAACCAATCCATACCAAGAATAACATCAAAACTATAAAAAGGTAACTCCATCATATCAACCGCAAACACATGTCCTTGAAAAATCAACAGATATCTCCTATACAACTTCCTAACAACAACTCTTTCACCAAAAGAACTCGTAACTTGCATACCCACATCTAAAAACTCAACTGGTATGTCAAGCAACTTTGTATGATCACTTAAAATATATAAATGCGTGGAACCAGAATCAATCAGAGAAAGTAGTGACTAGATTGCAAAGTAAAGGTACCTGCAATCCTATCTGTGTCGTTCCTTCCCTCGCGGTGAGCATACACTCGAGCCGGTCCACCTCCCTCAGGCTGAACTGCCACAACATGAGCAACATTCCTCTGACCATCCTCCCAACACTGAAAGTTACCTCGGCCACGCCCACAACCTCTCTGACATTCAACAGCATGCACCGGTGCCTATCTAGCTTGCTGAAAACAATCAGAGTTCATATGACCCTGTGAGCCACAACCCCAACAAGCATTAGGATTACCCCAGCACTCTTTAAGATCACGCCTCCCACAATGGGTACACTCAGGCAAACGAACCCCCACATTCTGGCCCTATTGTTTGGGGCCTACATTACCGCCACCACCATGCCTCTGATCCGAATAAAACTTCTTATCACGCTACCTTTTGTAACGATCTCTTCTTCCGTCAAACTCAGCCACCCTTTTCCCGGTACTAGAATTCGATGCACGAGAAGGCAAACCCAAGCTCTGCTCAATGTCCTTAGCACGAGCAACCAAGACATCAAAATTCGTATACTCCATAACTAGCATATAAGTCCTTACATCCTTCACCAAGCCGTACCGAAAATGATCACATCTCTTTTGTTCATTGGGAACCAATTCAGGAGCATACTGGCTCAACCAAACAAACTGTACTTCATACTCCAAAACAGACATGTTCCCTTGCATCAAGGCCATAAACTCTCGCTTGTTCTCACCTTGATAACGAACACCCAAATATTTCTTCCCGAAAGCATTCTTGAAGAACTCCCATGTCACCTCCGCAGGTTCCATCTCCGCAATAGTGGTAGTCCACCATGAATAAGCATCTACCTGAAGCAAATATACCATACAACCTAACTTGCGCGCATTTGTGCACTCCGTCTGACCAAGAATCCTCGAGTGCTCTTAAACCATGCCTCAGAACCTTATGGAGACAAACCACTAAACTCGGTACCACCCAGACTGCGTAGATGCTCCAAAGGTAAACTAGCATTGATCGCAGGCTGTGGCGCAACTGCACACATACCCGCTATAACAGTCTAAAAAGCTCTAGTTATAGCTTGAATCAGTGGTATCATATCACCGACAGCCTGACCCTACGCTGCCTGAGGTCCAGCACCTCTCGCACCATCTCCAGCTTCGACTCCACCACTAGAAGGAGGAGGAGGAGGATGCAATTCATCATCACCCTCATTCTCCACAATATCACGCACATTGTTTCTAAGCTCTCGTCTCAATCCCATTGCGAAAACAGTATAAACCTCTAGCACATGAATACAATAATAAAAATAGTTAGGCCAGCCTATAGCAAGAATCCAAGAAGCTCAAGTTTAAAATAAAAGCTCTTCACATCAATAGTAATAAGGCAATAGATACCCCAATATCTCTCCCCAATTATCATATAGCAATTTATACAACATGTTATCAATCACCGTACATCGCACATAACCAATCAACGATTAAAAACACAACATAAGCAATCACCGTGCATAATCACACAACAAGAAATAATTTAAACATTAATAATACCACAACTTACCTCCCAATTTTTCGTAAACCTGGCTCTGATACAAACAAATGTAACCCCCTCAACTCGGTCTAACCGTTGACCGAACTAAACGGGTCACACGGGGAATATTGAAGTAAATAGGTGAAGTTTTACCTCAATAAACGACCCTATTTATTTTTTTATCTTGTCTAGAAGCTCATGAACTTCCTATGTGGTTCTCACTCGTAGCGAAAGAAACTCCAATGCAAACATATAACAATTTGGCACTCAATTGCTTGTAAACAAAGGTTAGGGACCAATTTGTAATTTGAATGAATTACAGGGACTTCAACCAAATTAAAGTTATTGATAGTCATTTAGTCAGGTTTCATGTCCACATGTCAATTTACAACTTCTTTCAATCATCCAAACTCATTCAATTTCACATCCAAATATTCAGTGACCAAATTGGAAGAAATCAGAACATCAAAAAGCCTTAATTAACCAACTTAACAACCAAGCGCATCGATACACTTCAGCCCGTATCGATACGCCATTATCTTATCAATTTCTTAGATTTCCAGTAGCACAAAAGGGTATCGATATGGCCCCGTGTACCGGTACTATTTCTCATTTTACCCTTTGGTCGTATTGATACGGTAACCCGTGTATTGATACGCATGGGCCTATAATGTAACATTTTGCTGGGTTTTTAAGTCTAACACGACAAATATCAATCCAACATGTTAACAAAGCATAGGCAATCACTCAGGACATGATTCTATAGGTATATAACACCAAGGCATGCTTTCAACATCAACACATAATATTTAGCAATCTATAGGCATGCTCCCTAAGCATAATAGCCATTTAAGTACCAAAATGCAAACCAAACCAAATACCAGCAATTAAAGGCAAATTACAAGTCTATTAAGGCACTACAAACTTGTGTTTAACCAGGGAGTTCACCACATACGCTCCCAAATTATCAAGGTAACCTCCTATTGCAACCTTATTACTATTAATTCATTTAAAACCATACTTGAGTTATGAGCGACCCTTGGACTTCTTCACTTGCCCACTCGTTGCACGTTCAATATACTTCTATGCATTGTGGTAAAAAGAGAGTATAAGCACATCTGCTTAGAGAGGGATGCTCGAATCAAAACCAACCAACAATGCATTTTAAAAGCAATTCTCAAATAAAAGTCTCTTACACATCATGCTCATTTATCCCATGCTTTTTAACACAATAAAGCAAAACATTTAACTTTAAAACACATGTATCATTTGGCTCATGCATTGATCCCAATGTGAATCTCAAAATAGGCTTCACATGCTTTAACTTACAAGACATACTACAAAATAGAATCTCATGTATAATGATTATCATACAAAACTATTTAAATCAATGATACATGTAATCTCATATATTGGCATTCAAGTGACCCGGATGGCTACACTTCATCCGAAAACACATGGTTTGGTTGTTCCCACCATAAACTAACTCGGATATGGGGATACACCTTATGGAGTGATTGTTCCAACCATAAGAAGGGCAGAACACTTGGTGTGGTTGTTCCCACCAAAGTATTCACAAGGTGTGGCTGTTCCCACCTTAATGCTCGTAAAGATGTGGTTGTTCCCATCTTACAGCACACATGATGCGGCTGTACTCATCATGTTTCATCACACGTGCGTGCGAATTTTTCTTACATTTTGTAGTGCACTCTCATCCTATTGGTTAACCAATTATATCTGATAATATCAAGTCGCATCAATTTTCCAATATACACTTTTAAACCACGTTACCTCATTGTTTTTCTTATGCATCATTCAACCAATTTCTATCAAGCTCTTCCCAAGAACTGGCTTACAAGGGATTTGCTACTCCGACGGTTAAAGAGCGATTCTACACCAAGTTTGAAAGCCATAAGATTTATGAAGAACAAGGCTTCAAGTACTCTAATTCTCATCAAAACTTCAGCCTCGAGCCCTTCATCTTCTAAAGAATAGTACACCAAAAGTGGAAAATCTTTTTCCATCAACCGGAACTGAGCAACATCTCATGGGTAATAAAATTTTATGCTAACTCGCCTAATCCGGACAACCCCTATGTGTTTGTTCACGACAAAGCTATCCTTATAAGCACTGAGAGCATCAACACCTTTTACGGGCTCTATATTGAGAAGGACGAGCATCAAGCTGTGGTTGATCAACTCACGCCGAAGCAACTCAATAAGGTGTTTCAAGAACTCACTCTATCGGGAACCCATTGGAACGATGGTAAAAACAAAGGAACAGTAAACCTCCTTCGACAAAAACCAGAGGCAAAATTGTGGAACAAATTCATAAAAACATCTTTAACGCCCACAACACACAACACCATCGTTGATACTCCTCGTCTTTTACTCATACACTCTATATTTCATAATTGCATCATTAACATTGGCAAAATTATTTTTGATGAGATTTTTGTATGTAGCCAAAAAGACAATGGTTCTCTTTGCTTTCCTTGCCTCATATCCAATCTTTGCAAGGAGGCAAACGTTCCAAGTGAGCACACCAACAAAAAAGCACTACCAAAGTTTGGTTGGAATCAAGAACAAATCCAAAAGCTAATGGGCGAGGCATCAGTAAAATCCCCAACGAAAAAGGTTGCCGGGAAAACTTCTGCTGCCTCGGCAATACCTGATGCCGCAACCACTGCTGATGCCCAGGCAAGTCGGCCAGCCGCCACAGACAACTTGAAGCAAGTTTGCACCCGTTGGCACACCGCTTAGAGCAAATTGAAGCTCGACAATTGATGTTTATGCGGTATATGAAGGACAATAACAATGCCATCACCCAAGTCACCCTGGAGAAATACCCGGATAGTCGAGTACCATTCCCTATTTTTCCTGACAAGCTTCTTGCCACGACAACCACAACAGAAGATGTCCCGAAAACTTACCCAGCACCTGCCCAGTAGTTGCCACGGCAACCCACACTGAGGACGTCGCGGCAACCGAGACTGAAGATGCCCCGCCAACTACTACACAAGACAAAGGTAAAGAACCTATGCCTAAACCAACTCGTACTAAATCATTGTTTTATTTTTCAGATTCTGATGAGTCCTCCATTGCACTAACCAAGATCACACTAGTCGAATCCTCCAAACCCAAAAGAAAAGCCATTGACATTGAAGGAGAGGAGGAAGAGGACGATGAGCACACATCTGTAAAAGAATCGGTTCCACCGACGACAACAATGAAGCAACCACAATGTTGCAGCAAAAGAATCAAGACACTGGCCAAAAGGAAACTAATCATCCACGATGACGAGATCTCAGAGTAAGTCGTCATTCTCATTTTTATCTCTTTAATTTTTATTTTACTTTTTTTGCATGCAATGAGGACAATGCCTCACTCAAGTGTGGGGGATTGTTACTAGTTAGTTCTCATGTTTAGTTGCATTCATCTTTAGTATTGCATATAAGACACATAAATATCTTGCCATACCTTTAGTTGGAACAAGAATTGCCTAGACTTGATGAATATCCAATGATGACATTGCCAATGTACTTAATTGATAGAACTTTTATTCTAGGATAACCATGAAAACACTTAGAATCCTACTGTAATCCCGCAGTTTTAGGCCTAGGTGTTTTAAAAGTCGGGTTGGGCTGGTGGAACCGGTAATCGGTTGTTTGAATCATTAAAGGGTGATTTAGGGAAATCAAGGTTCGGGATGGGATAAAAATAAGATAAAAATTCCCAAAATCCTCTAAAATGATATTTAAGAGGTTGGTTAAATCAATTTTGCGAAACGGGATTTTGAAAGTATACATTTTGGGTAGTGACCAAAATGTAAAGTTTTAAAGTTGTGGGAAAAGTGTGTTTTTCAAAAAGAGTCAAGATCTTAGAATATTTAGAGAGCTAATTGGCAATTAAGCCTTTTCTCTAATTTGGCATGTGTTTAAAATGGTTTATCAAATATTAAAATGGCTTTAATTAATTTAATTAAAGAGTTAGTTATTTTGTTAAAAGATTTTGACGATCATTTTCATTCTCTTGCTTTCACTTCAGCCAAACAATCTCTATTTGCTCTCAAATTCTAGATTTTCTTCACTCTCAATTTCTCTCTTGATTTCCAACTTTATCTTTGTGATTTCTCTCAATTTCCTTCAAGATTCTTTGAAGTTAAACATGCCAAATTAGAAGAGAAGCAAGGATTGGAGGTAAATTTCGTGCTAACCCTCTAATCAAGGTTCTTTAATGAAATTCCAAAGATATTTGGCTCTTTATTCATGTTCTTAATTGAGGTTTCATTGTAGTTTTAATAAAATGTTGAAATCTTGTTGAAAAATGTGATTAAAATGTGATTTTCGGAGTTGTGTTGATTTGGTTTGTTTGAGATGATTTCTAAATGGGTTTTGGGGGTGAAAT
This sequence comes from Hibiscus tridactylites, assembly GCA_958450335.1. Taxonomy (NCBI): domain Eukaryota; kingdom Viridiplantae; phylum Streptophyta; class Magnoliopsida; order Malvales; family Malvaceae; genus Hibiscus; species Hibiscus tridactylites. The sequence continues at coordinate 36,646,247 of OY288290.1, forward strand.
GTAGAATCTGAGTTGCGGGAGGTATAAATATGGTTTTAGGTTGCTTTTGGAAGTTGATTGATGCTTAAAATGTGTTGCATGTGTTGGTAGATGGCTGGGCTTAGTTTGGAGATCAATCGATTGAGTTTTCTGTTGTTTCGATTGGGTAAATTGGTGCTTTAGAGTAGGGCTGCGGGTTTTCTTTTGTGTGCAAGTGTTTGAATGCATTAAGATACATTGAATCTCTATTTTAATGTATTGATAACAGACGATAGTGTTCCGTAAGCGAACGAAATGATTTTGGAGGCCTCAGACGTTTGATTCGTGCGTCGGCAAGTCGATGAGTGAAACTTGGTGTTCCAGCGTGGAAACATTTTAGAAAACGTTTTGGGAACTTAGTAAGAGCTTGAAATGCTTTACTATGTTCGGAAGTAAGTAAAGTGAATTTCTCCCCCGAATTGTGCTAGTTTGAGCCTTTGGTTGCACTTGATTTGAATTGCATTTACCTACTATTTTAAAGCATGTTTTGAATATATGAAATGTGGTTGATGATGCCATATGGTTTAAGGGTGCACTAAGTAAGTGGTCCTTGTATGCATTTGTTGATGCATGAAGTTTGAAGAATGGTTTAATGCTTGTGATATGGCTTATAATGGATGCTTTGGAAAAACAGTGAGGTATGATTGAAATATGAATTATATTGGCAAGTGATGTTGTATAAGTGATTTATAAATGAAATCGGATATAGTTACCCGGCTATAGGATTGAGTACACTATAAACAAGTCGCCTTGGATGTTGAGGGGTTGTGATTGCACCAAAAACTCCATCCAAGAACCCTAACGATTGAGGATTGATTAAGGTAGCAACGGTTGAGGGTAGCTCCCGGGTGCGAACCTTGTGTGTGTTCCGTCTCTCCTTAGAAGGCTATACATCTACCGTTGAGTGGCGATGATGGGTTGTAATTGTTCTAAATACACCACCACGGGTGTCACAACGATAGAGGGTTGCTCTCGTGTGTGAGCCTTGAGATGCCGGTAGAGTGTATGAAGGGTTTGGGACAACCCTTGGTAATTCGTGTATCCGATATGTTTTTGAGAATGTTGTTAATCACTTGTGAGCCAATATAATGGAATGTGATGTTATGGAAAATGTTGTTGATGCATATTATGAAAAATGCATGTTTTATTTTAAGCTTAGCATAATGATGTTTATGCTTGGAAGGCTGATTTTAATGATAAAGTGCATGGTTTTCCAAAGGAGGAATGATGGTTTTGAAAAGAGTGAAAAATGGTTTTAGCATTGATGATGAATTTGGTTTGTGAGCAATCCTCACTAAGCTTGTATGCTTATGCTCTCTTTGTTCATCAATTCAGATAATTAGGTGATTGGAGGCATCATCTTCAAGGAATTTTCCAAGGGACTTCTTTAAAAGTATGTTGAGGTTTTGAACTAGTGTAATAAAGGCAATGGGGGTGTCCAATGTTACAAATGTTGGTTGTTTGGTTTTTTCTGGTCTGATCCAAGTTTGATATGCGTATTTGGTTATGTAAATGGCCTTTAAGTGTTGGTTTATGCTTGAAATTGAGATTTGACCTTTTGGTACTTATTTATCTTAGGAAGCATGCCTTTAGCTCTCTTTGATATTGATGATGATGCTTCGATGATGTCCTTGCCAAGTACTCTTGTTTGTTGAGGTGTATTTGAGTTGCAAGTGTGTTTATATATATGTCGGATTAGTATCGGATGGTTAAAATCGAGTTAAACCAGGAAATTTAAGCGTTTCAGGCCGGGGTGTTTCGAAATGTCCTCAATCGTTTTGAAATGGGGTCTTGAAAATGCTTTGGGGTTTCGAAATGGTGAGGCCTACTTCTATACATTTTGTCTTTGTGAAACCCTATTCCGAAACGGGTCTATGTTGGTTTCGAAACGATCTCGCGTTTCGAAACGGGTATCATCGTTTCGATATGCCCGTTCTGATTTGGAGCTCGTTGTTTCGAAATGTTGGTTGTTATTTCAGTTTTTGAAATATTCTAAGTTTCTGTTTCTATGCGTTTTGGTCCATGTTTATCATGTATGCAATTAGATGAGTTCCAAAGGTAGTCTTGAGCTAGGTTTTTGTACAGAAGCATGTAATGAACCTAATTAAGGGTTGGTAATCCTAATTTCGTAACAACCTTTTCAATTTGTAAAATTTACGAAATGGTCCTTAAACCCGAAATCGGTGTTAATCATTGAGCGTTCATGTTGTCGTTTGATACGCTGCTTTGATTGAACACATAGGAACCTAACTTGCATCTAGACAAGATAAAAAGGAAAAAAGGGGTTGTTTATTGAGGTAAACTTTCTCGGTTTGCTTTAATATTCCCCGTGTGACCTATTTGGTTCGGTTTATCGGTTAGGCCGGGTCGAGGGGTTACATTTGGTGGTATTAGAGTCAGGTTTCGAAAGGTTGGTATAATAGTAAGTTGTTGGAAAGTGAGTTTGATGTGAATGTGTGTTTTTGGTGATGATTGCATAGTTCAGTGAATGTCTTGAGCATGTCAATGTTGAGTACGTGATGTTGAGGCTATAAATGGTAATTGATTATGAATGTGAGTTGTTGTATGATGATAGATTGGACTGGATTTTAAAGCATGTAATGTATGATGTTTGAGACGTGCATTTTGTATGCTTTATGCTATGTTGGGGGAAATTGGAATGCCCATTGCTTTATTACCTAGTGAAATGTTTTTGAATTGGATATGAAGTCTTGGATCCTTGTTGGATGCTGGCCTGATCTTTTGTCTGTTTTACATTCATACCTTAATGCTAATAGCACAATAGGACCGCAGAGATAATTACGATCTGGGACAGTTGTTCATGTTGATGAGTAACGTAATCAAAAGAACGAGGTTCTAGCTAGTGCGAATCGACCTCCTCTACCGCCACCACCACCTGGGGGTGAGGAGCATGAACAACAAGGACAGGCTGGTCCGGTGTTGGGAGATTTAACACCTTTGGTACAGGCGATGACGAGAGCATTCCAAGCTGTTGTTGTTGAAGTACATGTGCAAGCACCTGCTGCTGGGCAAACGGGTTTGCCATTGGAGCACTTGAGAAGTTTAGGAGGAGTGGAATCTCGTGGTATATCTCCTGAGGCATCCGAGGCTTGGATGGCCAGTACGATCCAAATATTGGATCAGATGGGGTGCAATGATGCACGAAAGTTGGGTTGTGTGGTGTCGTTGTTGCATGGTGATGCGTATACTTGGTAGACGACTGTGACAGCTGCCTTGGATCCGAAAGAGGTGGATTGGACTTTCTTTCAGTCTGCCTTCAAGAGAAAGTATCATGGAGTTAGATACTTGGATGATAAGAAGCGGGAGTTCATGTCCCTGGTGCAAGGGAATATGACAGTGGCTGAGTACGAGGTCCAGTTCGTATGATTGAGCCAGTACACTCCGGAGTTGGTGCTGAGTGATATGTATCATTGTGACCACTTCTGGTATGGCCTGGTGCAGGATGTGAAGACGTTCATGCTTGCGTCTGACTATACAGATTTTGATGTGCTTGTGACTCGAGCTAAGCACATAAAACAGAGCTTGCGTTTGTCATCTCGCATGGGTGGATCTAGCTCGGGCAAGAGAGCTGTTGACGTTGGCCCTAGTGGTGGACAGAACAAGAGGAACTGTGACCGTAGATATAAGCCTATGGAGAGGCGTGGTAACTTTGGGCGAGGTGCGCCAGCTCAGGGTAACAGATTGAGGTTTGAGCAGAACACATGTTGGTCATGTGGCTCGTGTGAGCACTTGAGCCGAGATTGTCCTCGTGCGGCTCGTGAGGTGCAGGCACCAGTGGTTGGGGCAAATTCTTGTTGATATTGCGTATCAGCTGACCACATAAGAGGAGAGTGTCCCCTGTTGGCGGGAGGTGGTCAGGGTCGTGCACTAGTTGCTGCACCGTAGAGAAGTCGTGGGCGCGGCCGTGGCAACTTTCAGAGGAGGGAAGATGGGTAGAGAGGTGTGGCTCATGTCGTTGCAGTTCAGCCAGAGGAAGGTGGTCTTACGAGGGTGTATGCATATCGCGAGGGACGTAACGACACCAACTTGATTGCAAGTACCTTCACCCTGCAATCCTTGTCTTTGTAGCATTGATTGATTTTGGATCTACGCATTCATACATCTTGAGTGAGCATACGCATTTTCTTGATATACCTGTTGAGATGCTAGACGTAGGGATGCAAGTGACAAGCTCTTTTGGTGAAACTGTTGTTACAAGAAAATTGTATAGGAGATGTGCATTATCTTTTCAGGGTCATGTGTTTTTAGTTGATTTGATGGAATTACCTTTTTATGGTTTTTAATTGATTCTTGGAATGGACTGGTTGGTTGAGCATCGAGTTGTGGTTGATTTTGATGTTAAGCGAGTTACCTTGAAACTTGTTGACGATTACGAAGTAGTAATCGTAGGTGAGAACATGAAGTTCTTGTCTAATGCAATTTCGGCTCTTGAAGCGAGTCGGATGATTGAGTTGGGTTGCAAAGCATTCTTGGTGTATGTGATGAATCCTGGTACGAAGGAAGTACGGGTGCAAGACATACGAACAGTATGTGAGTTTCGGGTGTTTTTCTGAAGGAGTTTCCTGGGTTGCCACCAAACCGAGAGGTTGAGTTTGGCATTGAGTTGTATGAGAATACGACTCTCGTATCCTTTGCTCCTTATCGCATGGCATATAAGGAGTTGAAGGAGTTGAAGACGCAACTTCAGGAGTTGCTTGAACGAGGGTTCATTAGGCCAAGTGTCTCACCTTGGGGTGCACCGGTTCTATTTGTAAAGAAGAAGGATGGTACAATGCGTATGTGCATAGATTATCGGCAACTGAACATGTTCACAATTAAGAACAAGTACCCTTTGCTGAGGATCGATGATTTGTTTGACCAGTTTTGTGGTGCTTCGGTGTTTTTGAAGATTGATTTGAGGCCAGTGTATTATTAATTAAAGGTTAAGGATGTGGATGTACCTAAGACAACTTTTCGGACTAGGTATGGCCATTATGAGTTTTTTGGTGATGCCATTTGGGTTGACAAATGCACCGGCTACATTCATAGATATGATGAATATGGTGTTCCATGAGTTTCAGGATAAGTTCGTGGTAGTGTATATCGATGGTATTCCCATGTACTCGCGTACCGAGGAGGATCATGATAAGCACCTGAGGATTGTGTTAGAAATGTTGTTGGAGAATCAGCTTTATGCTAAGTTGAGCAAGTGTGCATTTTGGCTCTGCGAAGTGGTTTTTCTTGGACATGTGGTGTCAGCCGAAGGTATTCTGGTTGATCCACACAAGGTCGAGGCGGTGATGAGTTGGAAAACACCTAAATCAGTGATGGAGGTGTGTAGTTTTCTTGGGTTGGCTGGATATTGTCGAAGCTTTGTCGAGGGTTTTTCTAATATTTCTACGTCTTTGACCAAGTTGTTGCAAAAGAATGTTCTCTTTGAGTGGACGGATGTTAGGCAACAAGCTTTCGTGAAGTTGAAGGAAGCCTTGACGTAAGCTTCTGTCTTGATTCAACCAGAATCAGGTAAGGAGTTTGTAGTCTATAGTGATGCATCATATGATGGTTTGGGTTGCGTGTTGATGCAAGGTGGGAAGGTTGTAGCTTATGCGTCTAGACAGTTGAAGGTGCATGAGCGCAACTATCCTACTCATGATCTAGAGCTAGCTACGATGGTGTTTGAATTGAAGATTTGGAGACACTACCTTTACAGTGAAAAGTGTGTGGTTTACATCGACCATAAGAGTTTGAAGTATCTTATGTCTCAAAAGAAGTTGAATCTTAGGCAACGAAGGTGGTTAGAGTTTGTTAATGATTATGATCTGACAATCAAGTATCATCCTGGAAAGGCCAATGTTGTGGCTGATGCTTTTAGTAGGAAGTTAGCTATTGAGCTGAGTGCGATGTTTGCTCGGTTGAGTTTATCGCGTGGTGGTGGGTTGATAGTCAAGTTGCAGGTGAAACCTTCCTTGATTCAGTGATCAAGGAGAAGCAGTTCCTTGATGATTCGTTGGTGCCTCATGTTCAGGATATAGCTGATGGTAATGCAATTGACTTCTCTTTCAATGATGATGAAGTTCTATGTTTCAAAAGTCGAGTAGTTGTGCCGGAAGATGTTGAGTTGAGGCGCACTATTTTGACTGAAGCTCATAGTAGTTCTTTTGCTATGCATCCTGTTAGTACTAAGATGTATCGTGGTTTGAAGGATGAGTACTATTAGGTGGGGTTGAAAAAGGATTATGTTGATTTTGTAAGCAAGTGTATGGTTTGCCAGCGGGTGAAAACTGAGCATCAGTTTCCTTCTAGTTTGTTATAGCCTTTGAGGATACCGAAGTGGAAATGGGAAATGATTACGATGGATTTTGTATCCGGTCTGCCTTTGTCACCATCTAAGAACTTCATATAAGTGATTGTGGATCGTCTTACGAAGTGTGCACATTTCTTGGTTGTGCATACTACGTATACATTGGATAAGCTGGCAGAGTTGTATATTGCTGAGATTGTGCATTTGCATGGCGTGCCTAAATCTATAGTGTCGGATAGGGATCCTAGGTTTACAGTAAGGTTTTAGGAATGCTTATATCAGACGTTGAGTACGCGATTGAATTTCAGCACTTCGTATCATCCTCAGTCGGATGGACAGTCGGAGCGAGTTATCCAGGTACTGGAGGACATGTTGCGATGCTATGTGATTGATTTCCAAGGTTCGTGGGAAAAGCATCTGCCTTTGGTTGAGTTTTCATATAATAACAGTTTTCAAGCAAGTATACAAATGGCTCCGTATGAGGCCTTGTATGGGAGGAAATGTAGAACGCCTCTTTGTTGGGCTGAGGTGGGACAAAAGTTGGTTTCCATACCGCATATGCTTAAGGGAACAACTGAGAAAGTGAAACTCATTTGCGAGCGGTTGAAGGCTGCATCAGATCGTCAGAAATCTTATGTGGATTTAAAGCGTAGGGAGATTGAGTTTGCGGTTGGAGATCGCGTGTTCCTTAAGGTATCACCTTGGAAGAAGGTGATGAGGTTCGGACATAAGGGAAAGCTCAGTCTGAGGATTATTGGACCTTATGAGGTTGTGGAGCGAGTTGGTCCTGTGGCTTATCGGTTGAGGTTGCCTCACGAGTTGGAAAGGATCCATGATGTGTTTCATGTTTCTATATTGCGGAGGTATAGATCGGATCTATCTCACGTGATGCCAGTTGAGGATATTGAGTTGAATCCAGATTTATCTTATGATGAGAAACCGGTGAGAATTCTGGATTCGAGTAGTAAAGTTCTTCGTGGGAAGACGATTGAACTTGTGAAGGTGTTGTGGCAACATCAATGAGTTGAGGAGGCCACGTGGGAAAGCAAAACGGACATGTTGAAGCAGTTTCCGCATCTTTTTCCTTCAGGTAAAATTTCAAGGACGAAATTTCCTAAGTGGGGGAGAGTTGTAACGCCCTGGTTTCGGGCCTAGGTGTCTTACGAGTCGGGTTGGACCGATGGAACCGGTAATTGGTTGTTTGAATCATTAAAGGGTGATTTAGGGAAATCAACGTTCAGGATGGGATAAAAATTCCTAAAATCCTCTAAAATGATATTTAAGAGCTTGGTTAAATCAATTTCGCGAAACGGGTTTTTGAAAGTATACGTTTGGGAAATGAACAAAATGTAAAGTTTTAAAGTTGTGGAAAAAGTGTGTTTTTCAAAAAGAGTAAAGATCTTAGAATCTTTAGGGAGCTAATTGGCAATTAAGTCTTTTCTCTAATTTGGCATGTGTTTTAAATGGGTTATCAAATATTAAAATGGCTTTAATTAATTTAATTAAAGAGTTAGTTATTTTGTTAAAAGATTTTAACGATCATTTTCATTCTCTTGCTTTCACTTCAGCCAAACACTCTCCATTTGCTCTCAAATTCTAGATTTTTTTCACTCTCAATTTCTCTCTTGATTTCCAACTTTATCTTTGGGATTTCTCTCAATTTCCTTCAAGATTCTTTGCAGTTAAACTTGCCAAATTAGAAGAGAAGTAAGGAATGGAGGTAAATTTTGTGCTAACCCTCTAATCAAGGTTCTTTAATGAAATTCCAAATATATTTGGCTTTTTATTCATGTTCTTAATTGAGGTTTCATTGTAGTTTTAATAAAATGTTGAAATCTTGTTGAAAATGGTGATTTAAATGTGATTTTCAGAGTTGTGCTGATTTGGTTTGTTTGAGATTATTTCTAAATAGGTTTTGAAAGGTTTATGATGTTAAAATAGAGTCTTAATCGTGTTAATCCCAAAATCCTTGAGATCCTTAGTTTTTAAGGTGTTTATAGTTGGGTTTTGGGGGTGTAATGTGGAATCCAAGTTGCTGGAAGTATAACGTTGGTTTTAGGTTGCTTTTGGACGTTGATTTATGCTTAAAATGTGTTGGATGTGTTGGTAGATGGCTGGGTTGAGTTTAAAGATCAATCGATTGAGTTTCTGGTTGTTTCGATTTGGTAAATTTGTGCTTTAGAGCAGGGCTGCAGGTTTTATTTTGTGTTTTGGTGTTTGAACGCATTATGATGCATTGAATCTCTGTTTTTTAATGTATTGAAAACAGGGGATAGTGTTCCGGAAGCGAACAAAGTGATTTTGGAGGCTTCGGGCATTTGATTTGTGCGTCGGCTAATGTTGTTTCGCAAGTCAGTGAGTGGAACTTAGTTTTTCAGCGTGGAAACATTTTAGAAAAGGTTTTGGGAACTTAGAGCTTGAAATGCTTTATTAAGTTCGGAAGTAAGTAAAGTAAATTTCTCTCCCGGATTGTGCTAGTTTGAGCCTTTGGTTACACTTGATTTGAATTGCATTTAAATACTATTTTAAAGCATGTTTTGAATATATGAAATGTGGTTGATGATGCCATATGGTTTAACGATGCACTAGGTAAGTGATCCTTGTATGCATGTGTTGATGCATGAAGTTTGAAGCATGGTTTAATGCCTGTGATATTGCTTATAATGAATGCTTTGGAAAAACAGTAAGGTATGATTGAAATCTGGATTATATTGGCAAGTGATGTTGTATAAGTGTTTTATAAATGAAATCGGGTATAGTTAGCCGGCTATAGGATTGATTGCACTATAAACAAGTAGCCTTGGATGTTGAGGGGTTGTGATTGTACCGAAAACTCCATCCAAGTACCCTAACGATTGAGGATTGTTTAAGGTTGCAACGGTTGAGGGTAGCTCCCGGGTGCGAACCTTGTGTGTGTTCCATCTCTTGTTAGTGGGCTATACATCTACCGATGAGTGGTGTTGAGGGGTTGTAGTTGTACCGAATACTCCACCACGGGTGTCAAAACGATAGAGGGTTGCTCTCGTGTGTGAGCCTTGAGATGTCGGTAGTGTGTACGAAGGGTTTGGGACTACCCTTGGTAATCCGTGTATTCGATATGTTTTTTAGAATGTTGTTAATCACTTGTGAGCTAATATAATGGAATGAGATGTTATGGAAAATGTTGTTGATGCATATTATGAAAAATGCATGTTTTATTTTAAGCTTAGCATAATGGTGTTTATGCTTGGAAGGCTTGATATTTGTGTAGCAATGGATTAATTGCTGGAAATTATACGAATCATGTTGCATGGTGTTTAGCATGCTGATTTTAATGATAAAGTGTATGGTTTTCCAAAGGAGGCACGATGGTTTTGAAAAGAGTGAAAAATGGTTTTAGCATTGATGATGAATTTGGTTTTTGAGCAATCCTCATTAAGCTTGTATGCTTATGCTCTCTTTGTTCATCAATGCAGATAATTAGGTGATTGGAGGCAACATCTTCAAGGAATTTTCCAAGGGACGTCTTCAAAAGTATGTTGAGGTTTTGAACTAGTGTAATAATGGCAATGGGGCTATCCAATGTTATAAATGTTGGTTGTTTGGTTTTTTCTGGTCTAATCCAAGTTTGATATGCATATTTAGTTATGTAAATGGCCTTTAAGTGTTGGTTTATGCTTGAAATTGAGGTTTGACCTTTTGGTGCTTATTTCTCTTAGGAAGCATGCCTTAGTTCTCTTTGATATTGATAATGATGCTTCGATAATGTCCTTGCCAAGTACTCTTGTTTGTTGAGGTGTATTTGAGTTGCAAGCGTGTTTGTGCATATGTCAGATTAGTATCGGATGGTTAAAATCGAGTTAAAAAGCAAATTTAAGCGTTTCAGGCCGAGGTGTCTCGAAATGTACTCGATCGTTTCGAAACGGGGTCTTGAAAATGTCTTGGGGTTTCGAAACGGTGAGGCCTGTTTCGATACATATTGTCTTTGTGAAACCCTGTTTCGAAACGAGTCTAAGTTGGTTTTGAAACGATCCTGCGTTTCGAAACGGGTATCATCGTTTCGATACGCCTATTCCGATACGGGGCTCGGTGTTCCGAAACGAGTGGTTGTTATTTCAGTTTTTGGAATATTCTGAGTTTCTATTTCTATGCGTTTTGGTCCCTGTTTGTCATGTATGCAATTAGATTAGTTCCAAAGGTATTCTTAAGTTGAGTTTTTGCAGAGAATCATGTAATGAACCTAATTAAGGGTTGGTAATCCTAATTTGGTAATAACCTTTTCAATTTATAAAATTTACGAAATGGTCCCTAAACCCGAAATCGGTGTTAAACATTGAGCGTTCGTGTTGTCATTTGATCCGCTGCTTTGATTGAACACATAGGAACCTAAATTGCATCTAGACAAGATAAAAAGGAAAAAATGGTCGTTTATTGAGGTAAACTTTCTTGGTTTGCTTCAATATTCCCTGTGTGACTTGTTCGGTTCGGTCTATCGGCTAGGCTGGGTCGAGGGGGTTACACCTACTATGATGCTAAACTTGATGAAACGATGTTGTGGCTTGATTGATTTAAGGAATTCTAGTGAACTTAGGTTGATAGTTAAAAAAATTCGGTGATCAAAACAAAAGATTGGTTGATTGCTAGAGGTGCCTAAAATTGTCTCTAGTCAAATAAAAGAAAAAAAATTAGATGAAAAAAAACTAAACAAACCAATAGAGGTGCCCGAAACCGGTTCTAGTTGAAGCATGTTAAAAGAACCCAAGGAAGTAATTTGAAAACCTCTTGTTCACATAGAATCCAGACAATCAACTTGCACACAACTCCGCAAACACTCACGAGCATTATAGTTTGATTCCGAGTAAATCCTAAGTTATCTGGAAAATGAAAAGTCGATTATACTTTTTGCCACGGTTCTGAGAATTGAAATCAAGTTCGAAGCTAAGATTGTGAAAATTGAAGTCTAGGCAGGTAATTGTTACTTTGCATTGCTTAAGGACAAGCAATAGTTCGAGTTTGGGGCGTGTTAAGTGTCCAAAAGTATTATTTTATTCACCCTTTTTACTCATATTATTACTAGACTTAGGCTCATATTAGTTGCATTATTAGCCATTCATTCATGTTTGCATTGTTTCCTTGGTGGTTGTACTTGATTTTATATTTTTGTTAATTTGTGGAAAAAGGGTGTTGCCGATAGTTGTTTTCATGTGTGCAGAATTAGTTGCCAAGGCAAGGCTGGAACCAGTTGCCAGAGCGGAGCATGAAGGATAAGTCGAATTAGTTGTTGGGGCAATTGTCGATAAGAAAGGATAAGCTGGTGTGGCAGCCAAAATTGACGACTGGATAAATCCAACATGACGTGGAGCAAAGATAAATCCTAAAGGAGTTGGAATCCTATGAAGAGGTCAAAGGAAGACTAAATCCCTAAAGAATATGAGAAGATCTGGGAGGAATTAAATAAAAGAGATTTATCTCTTTTAGATATTTAATTCTAACTTAACTTCTTCCTCAAGAAAGACATTGACCTAGCCCTATAAATAGAAGGCCAAGCCGTAAGCCTCGAAGGTGCTCGGGAGAAGAGAGGAGAGAATTCGACAAGAGGCTGGTCGACATCTTTATTTTTCCTTCTTGTTCGATTAGGTTTATGTTAGGAAGACTTTGTTTTGTGTTTCTTCGGAACCTAGCCATGAACTAAATCTATTTGGCTAGGGTTATTGTGTTTTGTGGTTGTGAGAAACGGTTGGATTTTGTTTAGGTAATAGAGTTTGCACTTTCAATTCAAGGTTTACTCATTCTTGGTTTTTATTCTTGTTTGTGAGTGAATTGGGAGAGGATCTCATAAATCTATCTATTTATCTAATATCAGGATAGTTAGATTCAAGAAACAAATGAGTATGATCTTTATTCAATCTATCGATGGTGAAGATTAATCTGGCTTAGGAATAAGTTTAGAATTTCAACGGCTAAAAGGAGCGCAAGATCAGTTGTTGTTCACCCTTAATTCAAGAAGGGATATATTATCAAGGCATGCATATTTAGCTAGAGTTTCAACTTAGGGATAAGTAGAAATCACTGAAGCACGCTCTGCCGAACCTTGAAGGTTGCCGCCGAAATTGCCCAAGCAGTTGGCCAGTCAGTTGCCCAAGCAACCACTATACCAGTTGCCTAGGCAATCCAACTGTGCGAGTTGCCATGGCAACTGAGTTGTCGTTGGACTTATTTACCGAGACGATCCTTCTGACTATCACACCCCAACTCACGATAACTCGGCCTATTCTCCCAATCATTCAACTTCTCTTTAATTTATTCTCTTTATTTATTGTACTTGTTTATTCAATCCAACTATTATCACCTGTGTTTTTATCTTTTCAGTGCGAGAATTTAGATTCTCGAAGTAGCATCAATCCCTGTGGAGACGACATCTTTCTATATTATAACTTGAGAACTGTACACTTGCACCAATTGTGAAGCACTTATTACGCGCAACAGTCGCAGTTTCCCACCAACTCAAGGCTTCATCTTCCAATAGAGCTATGGCACGTATGAGTTTATGATCATCCGAGCATTGTAATTGCTTGGTTAGAATCCTTGTCATGTTTTCTAGCCAATATCCAGCATCTTCGGGCTTTTCATCATTGGCACCGGTGAAAGTATATGCCCGGTGTTGAGCGATTTAATAGATCAGAGCTTTATTGGGTACGGCAACAAGAGGTGCAACAGGTTGATCAGGTTTCAAATTAGTCACGAGTTGATCGAACATCTCCTTCATTCTTAGGAGACATTCTCTTTGAATATATTAAATTGCAGGATTTTCTGGTTGAGGTTAAGCTTGTCCTCGAGGTCCATCTTTTTCTCGAGGTTCAGTTTGTTCTTAGGGTTAGCTTGTCTTTGAGGATTTGATTCCATCCTCACACTATCTCCTTCATTTGAGGAGCGTTCAGGACTTTCATCATCCCATGCGAGTCTCGTTTCAAACATACTACGATAGGATAAACAAGAGAGAGTTTAGAGAAGCAAGAACACAAGTATATTGAGATACAACTCCTAGGTAGCACAATTCAATCCTATATGATGCATGGAGACCCGGTTTAGTCATAGGATCGACTAAACCTTTAGCTTTGACTGTAACACCCCTCACTCGAGTTAGTAGTAACCCGGCTGAGGAGCGTTACTTGCAAGAAAAACAAACAAACAAGTAGCAAGAAACATGAAAATGCAAGCCAAATTAAAAATTTTTCAACTCATCACTAGAAGATGAGTTTCTTAACTGACAAGATAATCCACATGATCATACTAGGCATGTTCAAGATAGTTACCAATAAAGCCTATGGTCACTAGGTAAATTCGATCAACATGAGCAACAAGCATAAAAACCTAGGCATAATCATTTCAAATGATTCACTTCATAATCAAGAAACCCTATTACTATTCGAAAACAACATGGTAAGGAGGATTTAGCAACCTAAATATGTTACTACCTTGATACATTCAAAGTTTGATCATATTATACTAGTGAAGCAAGCAAGGCATTGAGCTCATCCTTAAACAAGGTCATTCTCAAAACAATTCTATGACATGTATACGTAGCTTTTGATTTAATCCATAACAAAATAACATGTTTCCAAACAACTTGATATCTTCTAGATACGAGACTAGTCCTTAAGTCTAAGCTAATTGAGCAAGACAAGAACCATGAATCAAGCAACCATTCGATAGTATCCAAATAACAATATAAAGGATCCAACTTCAAGCATAATTTGAACATGGCAAGCATTCCAGATTTAAGCATCAAGATCATCATTTATCAAGACGTGATATTAACAAGTATGACATTCAATATCAAGGCATAAACAATGCCATTTAAGTATTACAATAACATATGATCATAAACTTATATATATATATATATACACACATACATATATATACAATCTTCAAGTGACAAAATGCATGAACTTAACATGAACTCTATACACACATCTAGGTGCCACCAACTAGGATAGTACAAAAACAAGTACAAAATCATACTTCGAGTTTTTGCTTTGTGTCTTGCTTCAAGTTTAAGAAAGAAGGCTTTCGAACTCTTTCAACATGTGGTTTGGGAAGAATGAAAATGATAGTGTTAAGTACAAGATTGTACTTAGTGAGGTAGTATTTAGAACCAGCAAATTATCAAGTTTTAAGGTCTTTTATTTAAGTATAACCTATCTAGGTCTTAATCAAGTTATGTCGAGTCTTAGTTTAGTATTACGTGTACTATTCGAATGTACAAGCACATATTAATCAAGCAATTCATTTGAAGGATTTGCATTACACATGCCAAGTAAGCAGCATGTATTCAAGTACTAAGCAAATCAATCAAGTGAACATTCATTCCATTCGAACAAGCATCATATACTCTTATAACTTATCTATCAAGAAACAAGCAAGTTCAAGTTAACATGTTCATCATTTTATCATATCAATCCATTATTTTTGCAAGCTTATTAACAAGGAACAAGATTACACATTCTTTGTTCAAGTTTAGCTTATCTTGTTTCAAGCTAATTAGTATACTTTTGCCTTTGTATTTAGTTACGTCTAGGTAATCGAGTCACCAACCAACTGTCTCCACAAGATTGTACTTATAGTATCGGTCAATCCCTCCTACTGTCGCTAAATAAGGGCCTTGGCCCTGGATGGTTGTCCACCCGAAACACAATGAGCTCTAGACTCTAAGGCATGCCTTTCTACCTAAGACAAACTAGCAACCAAGGGCTTATTCAAGTATCAAGCATTGTTTATCAAAATCAAGATTGCCCTTAAGCTTATTCGAGACTTAGCTCCCATTATATAACACTTTCACTGTTTTCAAGCATCAATCAAGATCATTTAGACATTCAAGGTCATTCGAATGGTTCAATCCAAGGCATAGAGATCAACCGTTTGATTTATGATTCATTTTCATTATCAAGTCATGTATCAAGCATAATTTGATTACCACGTCTTCATTTAGTCCATTCTTCCCTTAATCAATTTACCAACTTAGATTAAATTCATTTCATGGCATCAATCATAGAGTAAGAAAATTAGACATGCATATTTGGTTAGGACCTAAGTCCTAACCCTATTTAAGACTACACTCACAATACTCGAAGCTAAGCTATTGATCCTTGATGTAAACCCTTTTTCCTTTCTCTTAGCTTGATCAACTCTATCCTCTTCAAAAAGATCCTCTACTACTTGTTCTAACAAGCCACACAAGACCATAGAAGAAATATTAGCATCCAATTAATCAAGACAAATTTTATACATTCAAACATATATTTCATTACAAGCATCAAAACTGTTTCTGTCAGGCAGCATGCGTATCACTCACTTAAATGCTTATATCTTTTAATTCGTACGTCAGACTTTAAAACCATTTATACCTTTAGAAAGATAACTTAATCCTCTTTCTGACCATATAAGCCTTGCATTTTTAGTCATAGATTAATACAGATTTTATCACGTAGACAGATCAATTTGCACTGCCAAAGCAGTCCAGTTTACATTTAGGTTCATTTTAGTGAGCAAAATAGTCCATGGTCTTTAATGCATTCAATTCATCCCTTAAAACCTTAATTCCCCTGTTTTAGCATGTTGATTTTAGTCCCTAATTCACCCAGTTCAATCCCTTAATTATCCATAATTCCAATGTTGGTCCTTATTACACATACATGCTAACAAGCACTTTAAAATCAGTCCCAATTACTTATTAATCAACAATTTGACCTCGCAAGCATTTAATTTACTTCTTTCTATTTTTTTAGTTTATAATTCCAGCCCTCAATTTATTCATTACAATCCTGAATTCATTAATTCTTTCAAAACAGTCCCTAATTAACCAATTAGCAACCAAATGTGACTAGTTTCATTACTAGGTCCATTTTCACAACTTAAGCAAGATTTCCATTTGATTAACATCCCAATTCAACATGTATCTAAATTTCCATTATGTATATCATCCAATTCAAGCCTCAATTCATATAATATTCATACTACCTTATCAAATTACATAATTAATCAAGCAATGGTTTTGTTCATGTAACTAGACTACTCGATCAAACATGAATACCCCTTTAATTTCCGAAACCTTTTAACATTTCAATCATGCATGTAATTTATAACATGGAACCAAGTTCACATACACATGTGCAACAACAATTTCAACATCAAACACTAGTAATCATTTGAACAACAAATATAATTCACTTACATTGAATTAGCATGTGAAACGCATGAATATGAATATCCAAAACAAGCTTCCAATTTAATCAATATGGTTTTTGTCTCAAGGTATCTCTCTCTCTCTCCCTAATTCTTTCTAAACCATTCGACTAAGGGAGAAAAGATGAAGACGGGCAATGTTTCATCTTAATTTCCCTTAATGAAATGACCAATTTGCCCCTTAATTATCCACTAACTAATGACATGAGTAAGGGCATTTATGAATTTGTGAATTTAGCATACATTCTTCATTTTCTTACTTTGTTTCGGTTTGGTCATCTCGATTCGGTTACCAATCTTTCATGTCCATTCATTTAGGTCCTTTGAAATCTTGATTAGCTTAGAATCAGGCTTAATTGGATTAGCAATTTAGGTTACTAGCTTCAATACTTTTAGGCTATAGTTTAGAGTATAACACTTTGTGAGTAATGCAAAGAAAACTTTTTGTTTCCAATCTAGGGCTACATATTCTGATTTCAATGTGAGATGCTTAAAAAATCGGGTTTTTCTTTTCAGATTGTGAATATTTCAAGCTAGATTGAATGCCCCGACTATAAAGTGCACGAGTAACACTAAAAATGGCTTACCGAGGATTTCCCCAAGCAAATCCTGTGTCTAGGAGTCCTCGAAAGTTGAATTGATGTTTGAAGATGTGAAGTGCATTTTTAAGCTCCTTCGGTGCTTGACTATATTGCCTTTGGCTTGTTCATTTTTGTCTCAATTTTATTTGGGGAATTCAATTCATCACATTCCTATGGCTCAAAATAAATGATTGAGGAAACAACAAGTTTCCGAGCTACTCGGCATTGTCATGATTTTGAAAATATTACCATCACTCATGAAGCGTATAGTTTCGATTAGAATGGGCTTCAGCGGAGTTCCCCAAAAAATTCCACACTCTTATGCGAAAATGCCTATTATCAGGTTTCGAACATTGCAATGCTTTTTTATTAATTTTTGGAAAAATGCCTATTACCAGGATTTGAAATGTTTTTTAAATGCCTATTACCAGGCTTTAAAAGTTAAATCAATTCATTTTGTTTTGAAAATGCCTATTACCAGGATTCAAACATTAAATTGCACCGATTTATTATTATTTGATGTGAAATACGAATCATACCTACATAATCTCCACAACTTAGGATTTCAATTAGACACAAGCTACTCGGATTCAACCTTTGGTCATAGTCAATGTTCCTTGTGCAATTGATATACGGGGACTCAATAAACAAGTATATTTACAAAGTGAAGAGAGAGTTGAGGAACAAAATGCATCATTTCATTGAAAATTAAACCATGTAGTCTTATGCCCTTACAAAAGATCGACACTGCCTTCGGGCTTAGGCCGGTAGATTTGATTTACTTGCATTACTTAAAGGAAGTTAAAAGCGAAAGGGGACCTACTGAAGTTTTGGCTTGACGTCTAGACTAAAGGGTGAGAGCGAGTTCATTCTTCAAAGAATTCAACTTCTTTATTGTCCATCAGGCCTTGAACAGTATCCTTGAACTGGCAGCATTCTTGAATAGTGTGCCTCTCTTCTGTATGAAACTCACAATACAGATCGTTGTGCCCTTCGGGAATCATCATTCCTTAACCGATCAAACCCGCATCGAGTAGCTTCTTCCAAACCCAACTAAAAGGGGATTTGAGTTATAACACCTTGGACCTAGTCGTTTGGTTGCTCTCCTCGAAGATTACATTCACTCCACTGGTATTATTTGGAAGGGGTTGGTGTTTGTAGTCGGTCCACTGGATTTGTCAAAATTAACGACCCCGAGCTTGATCAGTTTTTCCACGGTCTTCTTAAAGCCGATACAAGTCTCGATCGAGTGCCCCACTTGATCACCATGGTGTTCGCATTTTAAGCTAGGATCATACCATTTCGGGAAGGGAGGTTGCAACAGTGCTTGATGGAAGGGTGCCACCACATGGATATCGAAAATATGCTTATACAATTTACCATAAGAGATTGGTAGCAAGGTAAACTCCATCTTCTCAGTGTTCTTTCTTTGACCGGAGTTTTGGTTCGAAGGACCTTGGGCACTTGGTGTAGCCTTAGGTTGCACAACGGTGACAAGATTCGAATAACCGGTATGTAAACCCCCAAAAGATTTCAATTCATGGTCCTTACTTCCATATGATGTCTTCTTGTGAGATGAACTACCTCCGTTGTCAATTTTTCCATTCTTGACGGCATTCTTAATGAGCTCACCGGATAGCACTAGATCGGTAAAATTGGTAGTCGCATTGCCTATAAGGCAATCTAAAATTGGGCCCTCCAAAGTTTGGATAAATATGACCATCGTCTCTTTCTCACCAAGCAGGGGTTGAACTTGTGCCGCCACGTCTCTCCAATGTTGTGCATATTGTCTAAAGCTTTCATTAGACTATTGCTTCATTTGTTGTAGGGTCTAACGGTCCAGCACCATATCACTAACGTGTTGGTATTGTGCTAGAAAAGCCTTGGACAAGTCCTTCCATGACTTTATCTAATGTCGACTCAACTGATTTTACCATCTAGTGGCAGACCCTGATAGACTATCTTGGAAACAGTGGATCAATAACTTGTCATCTCCACGGTATCTCGTCATCCTTTGACAATACATGGTAATGTGAGTGCGGGGGCAGCTCGTCCCATCATACTTCTAGAATTTCATGGCTTTAAATTTAGGGGGTAGCACCAAATCCGGGACCAAATTGAGTTCATTAGCATCAAATCCAATGGAATTGTCCACTACCTCAATAGCTTCCATCTTTTCTTCGAGTCGCTTGCAACAATCCCCAATCTCTTTTGAGGTCTCGATCTTGGGTTTCACGCTTTCAATTAACTAATCTGTCTCTAAGACAAAGTTTTCGGCTTGATTTCCCCCGGGCTTCACTTCCGATGCGGAGGGTAGATTCGTAGGGAAAGAGGCGCTAACCTAATGGAGTAGTGACTTCCCTCGAGAAAGTATTACCTGAGGATCGGTTTGAACCTTAGCATGAGTATGAGTAAACCCTAAAGGATATGTAAGACCTTCGTTCCCATCAGTGGGATTTGTCGTAGGATTGACAACATAAGCCTCTCCTTGTTTGGGAAGCTTAAATCCAAGCATTTGGGCTATTTGGCCTAGTATGTCTTGTTGGGATTTCTTGAATTGTTCTCTCATGTCTTGTTGGGCCTTAGCCAAATGATCCTCCAACTTCCTAGTTAAATCCGCTTGCATGTCTCTTTGAGTTTTCTCAATTTTGTCCAATCTGTCTTCATTCACCATTTTAGTTTTTGCCGAGTTTCGTAAGGGTGGTGAATCGACGGACTTTTTCCTTTATCCAGTATCACTGTCACGGAATATCCCAAAACTTAGTCTCGATGTCTCCAAAATAAATGCATGTAAATGCAACCTTATGATGATGCAATGTGAATGAATGAATAATTAACATACTATGATGATGTCATGCAACTGCTATGCAAATGAATGTTATATGTGATGTGATTGCCAAAAAGAAAACACAAGTTAGTACGATAAAATAATCAAAGAAAATGATAGCAAAACATTGTACGGAATAAAACCTAACCAACATGCTTGCTACCCAACATATTTTACTTGCAAAAAAATCTTACCCATCATGATATCTACTCGCATGCTTTAGCACAAAATAAACCTTATTCACAAGATATTCTAGGTTATAGGGTTACCGCATGGCTCTAGAGGGGTGGGCTTCTTAGATTCTCACACATGTGGATTCAGTTCTAGACAAGGGTACCCGAACCTATCGTATCACCTTCTAAGGTAACAAGAAGCCCAATTTTGGCCCATTACAAGCTTGCAAATTGGATTCGGTTTGAAGGAAAGCACGACCTAGTGACGTGGAGGGCTACTCACGTGTCAAAGGCGTGAATTCTGGAAGTGAATTACGGACCCGTGGAGGGATACTCAGGTAGGTATGTGGCATTTCACTCCCACTTAAGGAACAAAGCTCGGGTAGAAAGCTCGATGATTATGATGCAACACATGTCAGTCATTCCTTATAAATTAAATGAGAAACTAATGCAAAACCACTAAATTTCAAGACCCACTTAGTGAAAGCGTTATCCTCGAAGAACAAATTAAATGCAGTCGGTTTAAATTTCAAATTTTTTATCGATAAAAGCAACATTTGATCTTTGGCTTAACTCTCTTTTTGTTTTGTAAAAACAAAATTTTTCCCCAGCGGAGTCGCCATGCTGTTGCAATTAAAAATTCTTCGGTGTCACTTGGAAGAACCAAGTTTTGATTTTTGAAATAAAATTAGAAGGAGTCGCCACCGGTCACTTGATTTAGGTAGGCCGGACACCGTAAAACCAGAGATTTGTTTAAAAAAGGTTCAAGAGTTGGTTACGTGTGGGGAAGGATTTGCACCCCCATCACGCCCGAAATCGGTACCAAATTAAATGTTGCTTTTATCGATGGAAATTGTTGAAATTTCAATTAAATTTAATTAAATGTCATTTCTTGAATGTAAGCCTTAATAAGTGGGCTTTAAATTTTGGTGGACTTGAATTAATTAAACATTTAATTAATAAGGGTGACAATACAACGGACCATAGATTAAACCGACATTGAATAAGCCTGACTTCCGTGTTAATTTAGGGTTTGAAATTTGTACTATCACCTTTATGCAGGACGCAAGCATTTAAACATGATGTTGTGATTTGTCCACTTTTAATTAACATTTACCTTGAGACGGTAAGAATTAATTCAAATATTTGGTCAACATCGATTGAGCCATGACTGTTACGACCCAAATATCGGAATTAATAAATATCTCCCTTTTTATAATTAAAGATTAATTAATTATCATAATAAACATGGAATTTTAAGATTAAATGAATGACGAATAAAATGCATGTCAAAAAAAGGAATTAGACAAAAACATGTCAAAATACAATAAATAGAAAATCCAGAAAAAGGACTGAATCGAACAAAAGAAACACATAAAGTAAATATGGGAAATTAAAGTGCGAAAATTTAAAATGCGGAAATTAAATGTTAGATGTTAGGGGTTAGTTGGCTACACTAAAGGAGCCATAAATAATATGATCATACCCCGTTGTGGTTCACTGTAAGGCCGAAAACGAATCACATTCGAACAAATTAAAAGTGAATAATTAAATAGATGTGTGTGTGTATAAAATAAGATAAATATAAATATGTGTATATGTAATGTACGCATATAGCCATATATGTATAAAACAAAATAAAACTATAGAATAACATAAATAATATATAAAAGGCTTAATGTATATATCATAATAGGATACAAAAAATAATATATATAATATATAGATGTACAACGGGCCTGGGAATGGAAATAGTGCAGAAGAGTGATCAAAACGCAAGTTTCAGGAATATTAAGGCAAAAATCAAAATAATAGAAACCAGGTGGCTTATAATGTGAAAAAAAGAAAAGAAAATGGACTCAACGAATGATATTCCCTTTTCTATAAAAGGGAAAATAAAAAAGCTAAAACCAGGCCCATTCTTCTGAAAATCGAAATGCAAGTAAAAAATAGGGTAAACTAACACAATGACCACCATACTATAGTAAATGTATTAAAATGACCACATTAAAAAATCGACTTAATTAAACCACCAAACTATTTAAATGGTATCAATGTAACCACCAGCCGTTAAAGGTTAACGGAAGGGTGACGTGACAGTTAAAAAATAAGGGTATAATTACACATTTGGTCTTTATTACTCATACACTCTATCAATTTAGTCATAATTTTAATTTAATAAAATAAATTAATTTCTCACTCCAATCAGGTGATGACACGTGTCACCTGATTGGGGGAAAGAAAAAATAAAGACAAAGAAATGCCATTCTGGGGACTCGAACCCAAGTTTTCCAAGAGAAAATGAAACATGCTTACCGCTAGACCAAACATGTTTTCAGGATATATGATAGAACGTTTAGTATATGTATTAATCTTTGTAGGGTAAACTATAAAGTGTTTTACCAAAACAATATAATGGAAGGGAGCATGGACCAAAATATCCTAATTAACAACATTATCTTAACTATGTGAAATAGAGACAATGTAGCTCCAGGGATTCAAACTCATTTCTGTCACCTCTTATTCACATGGTGCTGCGTGTAGACACCAGTACTGCCACTCGATTCTATTCGAGTCTCATCTGTAATCATCAAGGTAGAGGAACCATGTTTGCCACAAAGTTTCAACTTCAATCGTCACAGATTCAATATGGCGTCCGAAGCTCCTTACGCGGGCAATCAGGAATATAAACAAAACAACTGATGATTATGCATAATGCACACACCCTGAAAACGATAGTATATCAAATAAGTACCTCGAATTTGTTGCCATCACAGTTTTACCATCATGATAATCAGCTTCATGGCTTAAGGTATAAAGGATCTTCGAAGAAACAAGCTGCATCAATACCGATACCCATAAGACTGAGGACGCTCTAGAGAATGTTCCAAAGAAATGCCTCATGATACATAAACAGGCATATGCCAGACCTCATCACAAGGATCAGAGGCAGGTTTTTGCCTAATACATATACTAAACGTTCTATCATATATCCCAAAAACATGTTTAGCCTAGTGGTAAGCATGTCTCATTTTCTTTTGAAAGACCCAGGTTTGAGACCCCACAATGGCATTTCTTTGCCTCTGATTTTTCTTTCCCCCAATCAGGTGACACGTGTCACCAAATAATTAAATAATTAATTTATTTTATTAAATTAAAATTATGACTAAATTGATAGAGTGTATAAGTAATAAGGATCAAATGTGTAATTATACCTTTATTTTTTAACTGCCATGTCACCCTTCCTTTAACCTTTAACGGCTGGTGGTCACATTAATACCATTTAAATAGTTTGGTGATTTAATTGAGTCGATTTTTTTAATGTAGTCATTTTAATACATTTATGGTGGTCATTGGGTTAGTTTACCCTAAAAAATAAATAAATAAAGTCTCCCTATCTTTTCCTCTTTCGACCGAAGCATCATAGTGACCCCATTTCAATGTCTGTTCATCGCCAGCTACTCCTCAACAACCAACCACGATGGCCGGAAACAGGTAAACTCGGAACCCTTTTGCTTTGATTTCGATTTAGATTCAAAAAAACTAAACTTTGATTTAAAATTCGAAAAAAACCTTTAGATTTTGCTTTAAAACAACGTTTTAATCAAAAATTTTGAAAGCCCTATTAGTTTTAAAATGAATTTTTTTTGGTATAATAAAGCCTTTTGGTTTTGGAAAAGAGGAAAAGATGAACCCTAAAAATGTATGCAAAATGAGAAAAAAAAGGAATACCTCTGCCCGAATGCTATTTTTGCTTTGTATTTTTTGAGATTGTCAAAAAAATTCCCTCTTACATTGTTTCAATTCGAGCTTTATAGTTGATTTTTCATTACATTAAAATAAAAGAAAATAGTAACACCCCAGTTTTGGGCCTAGAGGTTTTAAAGGCGGTTTAGGGTCCGGTTAATCTAGATTAGAGATATGGGTCAGTTCGAAGTCGTTTCAGGGAAAACTTGGTTCGGGATGTGACAAAATCGTGCGAAAATTTTCTAAAATCCTCTTTAAATATATATTGAGGGAAAGTAAAATCAATTTCGTAAAATAAGTTTTGAAAAGTTAAGATTTTAGTTTAGTGACTATTTTGTAAAAAGTGAAAAATTAGTTTTTAAGGACTAAATTAAAAAGAGGCCAAGACTTAGAATCTTTAGGGAGCTTATATCTATTTTGTGAACCATTTCCCTCAAATTGACCATTTTATTTGTTTTATTAAAAAAGATTTTAAAGTAAAAAAGGAAATTTTAATAGCCAAAAGAGATTTCACATAACTAACTCTTATCTCAATTACTAATCAGCCAAACACTCTTCTTTCTCTCTAAAATTTGAGAGGAATTCATTTTCTCAAATACTTTTGGTTTTCCAATGATTTCTTTGAGTTTCCTTTCAATTTTTCCTTAAGCTATCTTGAAAGACTTCATCAAATCTTGTCATTTGAGGGGAAGAGGCAAGGTTAGAGGTAAGATTTCATTCAACTCCTCTAATCAAGGTTTTTTAATGAAATTCCCAAGTCTTTGACTTTCTAAATATGTTTATTAACTAAGTTCCATGTTTTGATTAATGGAAAATTGATTAATCTAGCTTTTCTTGGTGAATTTCTAAGTATTTCGTTTGGGCACTATTTTGATTGGTTTGAGAACGATTTTAAGCTTGATTTGGATGTTAAATGATGTGGAAATGAAGGTTTTATGAATGTAATCCCGAATTGAGTTGGATCTCTAATTGTTAGATTGTTAGATTTTGGGTTTTTGAGGTGTTAGTGTGAAACCTTAGTTGCTGGAGGTATAAGGATGTAATTAGGTTGATTTTGGATATTGATTGATGGTTAAATTGGGATGGAAATGTTAGATTATAGATGGGCTGAGTTTAGAGAGCAATCGAAGGTGATTTCGGTTGTTTTGGATGGGTATTTTGGTACTTTAGGGCAGAGCAACGAGACTATTTAAGTTGCCGATGATTTTAATGCATTATGATGCACTAATCCTCTGTTTTTGTGTGGTATAAATAGGGGAGAATACATCGGAAGTGATCTGGGAAGTTATGGGGGCTTCGAACGCTTAATTTCGCGTCGACGAATCTTGGTTTCGCGAGTCGGTGAGTGAGAGTGTGTTTTCCAGCTTTGAAACACTTAAAAGGTGGTTTTGGGAACTTAGTGTAAGCTTGAAACGCTTTGCTAAGTTCAGAAGTAAGTAAAAGGATTTTCTTCCTCGGATTGTGCTATTATGAATTGTTGATGCACTTGATTATAAATGCATGCTACCTACTGTTTTAAAGCATGAATATATGTAAGTGTTTTATTGTTTTTGATGTTATATTGATGGAGGATGCACATGGTAAGTGATCCTTGTATGTATATGCGTATACATGTTTTATGAAGCATGGTTTGATGCTTGGAAATGTGGCTTAATGGTAATGCTTTGAAAACAGTGAGGTTTGTGCTAAATGAGAATTATATTGGCAAGTGATGTTGTGCAAAATGGTATATAAATGAAATCGGGTATAGTTAGCTGGCTATAGGATTGTGTGCACTATAAACAAGTCGCCTTGGATGTTGAGAGGTTTATACGGTATACCGAATACCCCATCCAATTACCCCAACGATTGAGGAAAGTGTATAGTGTCTCGTCTCTCGTTAGTGGGGTTATACATCTACCGATGAGTGGTGTTGAAGGGTTTATACGGTGTACCGAATACTCCACCACGGATGTCACAACGGTGGAGGGTAGCTCCCGTGTGTGAACCTTGAGATGCCAGTGATAATGTATGAAGTGTTAGGACAACACTTGTGAATTTGTGTATCCTATATGGTTTTGAGAAATGAGCATGTTGATGATCACTTGTAAGCCAATATAATTGATGATGTGTTATGATATGGTTTATGATGCTTAAAAATGAAAATGTATGTTTTACTCTTTAAGCTTTGCATATGATAGCTATGCATGGGAAGGCTTAAGTTGGGTGTTAGCAAATGGATTTGTTGTTGGGTATAGCACATGTTGCATGATGTTTAATATGTTGATTTGTTAAGGAAAGTGCATGGTTTTAAAAAGGGCATGATGGTTTTCAAATGATGGGAAAATGATTTTAATGCATTGATGGTGTTTTAGTTTTGAGCACTCCTCTCTAAGCCTTGTGTGCTTCCTCTCCTATTTTTCCATCAATGCAAATAGTTGAAGCTAGGGAGGCAGCAAGAGGCAAGGGATTTCAAGGGACTTTGCTTAAGAATGTATGTTTTGAATTGGACTATAGTAATAAGGGCAGTGGGGGTTCCATAGTCTATTTGGGTGATGTGTATGAACACCCTTTGTGAGTTGTTTGCTTTATGGTTTTAAACTTGTAAAAGGCCTTTATTTGATGGATTGTGCACTGGTTTGAGTTTTGACTCTTGAATAGCTTATTTGCTAGGTTGCATGCCTATAGTTTACCTTTGATGCAACTTGTCATGGTTTGATGTTGAATATGCCATGAATGTTTGAGGAATGATGTTTAAATATGATGTATGCATGTTGGAAGCATGCTCGATTGGTTTAGATGGGTTTAAGTGTGAAAAACCAGCAAAAAGTGTCATTACATGCCCATGTGTTTCGGTACACTCGAGCATGCACCAAAACAGTGAGCTTAAAATGGCCTAAGTGTTTCGAAATATGAGAGGTTTGTTCCGTTACGTTTTGCTGCTAGAAACCACAGTTCCGAAACACCTCTAAGGTGTTTCGATACATGCCTATGTTCTGAACCAAGTGAACCTGTTTCGGTACGCCTGTTTCGATACATGGCTAGCCTGTATCGAAACAGATGGTTGTTATGTTAGTTGATGGAATATTCTGAAGTTATGTTTCTTTGCGATTTGGTCCCTGAATGTTGTGGATGCAATTAAATGAGCATGAATGATTATTTTGAGCTGATTTTTGACAGAGATGCATGTAATGTGACTAATTAAAGGTTGATAACATAAAAATGGCATAAGACCCTATAATTTGATAAAATTATGTAATGGTCCCTAAAATCGAAATTGAATGCAATTGAGTCCCAATCGACATATGATTGAGTTATGAATGTTCCGTTGTGTTGTTAAACACTTAGGATACTAATGGGCATCTAGATGACATAAAAAGAAAAAAATTAAGGTTGTTTATTGGAGTAAACTTCCCGCTTTACTTCAATATTCCCCGTGTGACCCGTTCGGTTCGGTCTACCATCTAGGCTGGATCGAGGGGGTTACAAAAATAAAACCTTAAAATTCCATTGGTTGCAGCATTTCTGAATTCCTTACTATTATGTTGTCTAGTGCAGGTGGCCTTTGGAGAAATGGGGACCATTTCTTGATCGGTCTGCGCATGGACCAGGGGTGGCTGAGACTAGGGGTGTTTATGGTAGGTTAACCGCACCATTTAGCTTAAACGGTTGGTTAACCGTTATAGTGGTTATTATTCGCAACTTAACCATTACTAACCGTTAATTTTTTAAATGGTTAACCATTATAGTGGGTAATCGTTAAGGAACGGGTCGGTAACAGGTTAACCTGTAATCTATTACGGTTTTCTTTTCAAATGTTCATTATTTCTTTTTTAGAATAATAAATATATCTCTCAGATAAATATTGTATTAATTTTTTAAAAAATTAACTTAAATAGAGAAATTTTAAACACAAACTTTATACTTAGTTAAAATAAAGTACCTATAGGTTAACCATTAACCGTCTTTTTTAGCGGTTCGGTAAATCGAAACCATTTAACCTTAACGTTTAGGTTAATTAATCTATAAAATGAACGGTTATACCGATTAAAGGTTACGGTTTATTTTGCACACCCCTAGTTGAGACTACTCGATTGTTAAACTAAGAGAATGGACTAAGTTGCGGTTGAGGGAGCCATGGGCTCGATCAGGAGTACACCAGGGTGCTTGGTTGCTCGGTTCATTCAAGGCATCAAGAGTGTAGAATCAATTTTGGCTAGGTATTTGGGCAAGGTTTAGTTGGGTAATTTGGCTTGATTGGTCTTCATGTAAATGGGGTTATGGTATTTGGGTAAGTTGGGTTAGTGTAATGGATGTATGGACACTCTGGTTTTAATATAAATGTGGATTGGATTTTTTTTCCGATTTAAGCATTTGTTCAGAATTTAATTTGGTTGTTCGAACACCGGACAAAAATGGGTGATTACAAGGGTATACACCTAAGATTTGAAATGCACCCCATTTCAAAAAAAAATCTTTAGAGCAAATTTAAGGTTCATTTTGTGCTCTAAATTTTTCTGACATTCGATGCTTAAATCTTAAATTTTTTTATTGTTAATGAACTATTTGGATACATGTGATGGAATGTTGTATTAAAATTTGTTGATGAATGAATTTAATTGCTTGAATAATGAATGTTTAGCTTCATTTCATAGATCTTAGATGAATCTGCCTAATTCAACTATTGTTATATATATATATATATATATATATATATATATATATATATATATATTGTGTAAATAAAGGTCACTCCAATGTAAGTGTAATATTAAAGTAGCTTAAGGAGGAACATTTCAATGCATCATTAGAAAAATGAATTTGGCCTAAGATTGTCGGTGCATGAGTGTGTGTCGAAGCAATGAAGTACTCCCTTGGGTTTGTACACAACATCTTACATCTCAGGATCTTAGGTGCATTTATTCAATGATATCCCTTGCTACTTATAAAAAAGAAAGTGAAAGAAAAGAGAAGAGAAGAAAAGAAAAGATTATAAGTTTATATAGTTGAATTAAACAAGGATTGTTTAGGTAGAAAGAATCTGTGATGTAAGGCATGATGTCATGCATTGATAAATTTGCAGGTTTATTCATTCATCTTCCGAGTTGTCGATGCAATTTTCTATCATATAGATGTAATTGATTCATTGATGGTTGAGATGATTCAAGTAGCTAGAATTTTTATCAATCTGTATTTAACCTTGTTGCTTATCATTTTGGTTGAGGACAAGCAAAGACTCAAGTTTGGGGGTGTAATAATTCTCTAAAGAGCATGTATTTTCTCCACATTTATCGATTAAATTATCCCCACGTTGATGTCTCATTCATACATTTGTGCATTTTCAGCTTAGTTTTTGCATCTTTTACAACTCATTTTATCTTTGCGTGAATTAAGCTTAATTTTTTTATTTTGTTGCATTGTTGATATTACTAACGTCGTTGTAAAAAGCATCTTCTTATCACAGCTAGATATGTCGTCGCTGCTTCCAATTCTATAAAAAATTTTAAAGGTAAGGATGAAATGTGCCAGTAATATTATATGTTGTAACAGATTATGTACTATATTTTGATGTCTATTTTGTGTGAAGGACAAGTGTGTTTTGTGGATCAGACTATAAAAGGACCTTTTGGAAGAGAGAGAAAGAGAAGGAAGATCCAGACGACCTATTTCCTTCAATTTCTCTTTTTCTTTGAAGCTTTTTCCATGGTAGCATAAGCTTCTAACTTGTGAACCGAGGTGAATCCAGGCAAGACGACTCCGAAAGGAAAGGAGTTAGGTGCTAAAGCAAGCGAAACTTCGTGGAAGTATTTTGAGATAGCTAGGAATGGAAACTTTTAATTTGCACTTGTTTTATGTACTTAATGAATGATGGTTTATTGTTTTCTTTCCTTTGAGTACGAAAGTACCTTTGGATTGTGAACTTCATATTATTTTATACATCTTTCTTCTTTGTTTAAACTATGGGGTTTGAATGTTGTTTTGCACAAAAGTGTTCAATGCAGCCACTGACACTGTAAGGTGCAATGGCAGTTCAAGTTAACGGGCATAACAACAGAAGTTGGGTGGGAACATGGAGAAATTCAGTTCACCCGTTCAAGTGCGTGCATTATTGACTATCATCGGAAGGTGTGGTTGATATGTACGTGTAAGTCTTTAGTTGAGACTTGGAGGAAAGTGAGTAAAATAAGCTTGATATTCATTGGTGTTAAAGCATTTATGCCTTGACTTTATCGCGTCTGGTAGTACGCTGAGAAACATCAAGGGGATCCATTCCTATCATTGCATTTCTTCCTTTATTATTCTCGTTATTGCTTTCACAAATCATCTTGAAATTTTCACTCTATTATTTTATTGTACCGACAACTACACTTGCGTTCCTTTTACTTATAGATTTATTGCATTGAAAATCATAAGCAATCAGAGTCTCATTCTCGTGGGATCGATATCCGATAAGATTTACCTATTAACTATACGTTATCAACGTGTGTACGCTTACACATTCACAGTGACGTTATACGGCGCGATCAATAATATTGTACCTTTTTCTCCTTGCTTTAAATTTTGGTAAATAGTTCAAATATATATTGAAAAAGAAGAAGGAATAATTATCTCCATTTCCCTAAGACATTTAAGTTGAAAGACATTTAATCACACAACTATCTCATTGCATTAGATATTAGGTGCAAATTTTAATTTTGGGACTATCGCATTTTGTTCATTAATAGCTTGATTAACTTGTTGGTAATGGAGTGTATTAGAATTTAAACAACCCAATATTTAAAACCCTATCCTATTAGTTTAAGTAATAACAGATAGAGGGTCTAACTAATCTATATTTAGCAACAAATAAATGCAATTATAATCTCTTAGTCAAAAGAATGACAGCAATAAAAAAGGCTAAGGAACCAAACCTCTCTTAGATAAGCTAAGATATTCAGACGAAAGGGTGAGCTGACACACCCTTTTTTTTCAGGACCAATTTAATCATGGGAATGGGAAGAGATAAGTTTTGCGGTGAGGCACCCTTAGGGTGCGGCTGAAATGAGGTGGTCTTACACAAATTCTTATCTAATTTGTAAGAATTTGTATAACTACACAAATTCTTATAATCTAAACAAATTCTGGCCCAAATAGTAAGAATTTAGGTTATAATATAAGAATTTGTGTAGTTACATAAATTCTTACCTAATACAACATCTACATAAATTCTTACCTAATTAATAAGAATTTATGTAGTTACACAAATTCTTACCGAGTTGGTAAAAATTTCGGTTCTACCTAAATTATTATTCAATACTATATAAATTCTTACTAAAATAGTACGAATTTATGTAAAACCGCATTTTAGCCTATCCTAAATGCCACAACTTAGCATGTCCCAAAGGGAAGGTAACTCACACTTGGTATTGATTGCCTACATATCTTTCACTTTACATACGTACCTTTAAAGCCATCGCAAAATCAAACGGAATTTGGACTACAAAATAAAAGGGGCATCATAACAGGTGAAAGGGGAAAATTTAGGAAAAGAATGGGAAGAAATTGGGGGAGGGAATAAGAAAAGGTTATATGTTCCAATATTATAGAAAAGGATAACTAAGAATTTTAAATATAAATCTTAAAATAAATATATACGATAAAAATATTAAAATTACTATTAAATATAATTATTCAAAGATGTTATCCTAATTCCGATTAATATTAGATTTTAGATTCGATATCAAACCATTCATCGTATTAAAGTGATTTAGTACAATTGATGGGGTGTGAGAATAAAGAGCGTGGCTCTTGTGAGAGGTGTGACCACCCTTACTTTTATCCTTCAGAAAAACCATACACAAAACAATGAATGAATAAACCAATAATATGTCATTATAATTAAATTAGACATTAAATTTTTAAGTAATGAATCTGATACTAAATTTAAAAAGATAATGAATCAATGAACGACACGTTTAAATTCAATAATTGTGCCCACTTACTGAATCAACAATTATGCTTAAACTTTGACAAAAACAAACAAAATCTGTTAAATCCAAAAATACAGATTTTTTTACCAAAAAAAATTAGAGATAGGTGAAAAAGAAAGAATAAAATTTCTTTAAACCATATTTGAAAATATATCTGCATTTCTTTTTCTTTGTTTTTTTTTTACTCTTTGTTTCACTAACAACTGTGAGGAAAGTAGAAGAGAAGATAAAGTTTATGATGACATGTTAACATGAACAGTGGCATTAGTAACAGAAAGACAAACAGGGCAAGTGGCTACCATGGTGGACCCGCACATTGTACACACACATAGATGTCTGCATGGTAGCAACAGTACACTTGACTCTCTCTCCCCACACTTCCTGCATTTCCTCCCACCATCACCACCACTCCCTTTCGGCGGAACCACCTTGCGCCACCCTTCTTCGCTGCTCCCACAGCTAGACTCCGCCGCTCACATGGCGTTCCTCGCCGACATGTGCCAGGACTTGTTCTAGATCGGTGCGTAGGGAATTGGCCGCCGCTTCGTTGGTTTGTGCCAAGTCTCTCCACAGTTGGTTCTCTACGAATAGACTTTTAACCCTTTGTTGAAGAACCCAGTTTAGTTTCCCGATTCTCTGTATCTCTTGGTCTTTCTCTTTCAGTTTCTTGGTTAACCCTTCTTGGAGTGCCGTAACCAACACTCTGGATTGCCTCTTCCTCCTCTCTTCAACCTCCAACCTCACCTTTTCCGCCTGTAATTCGTGCAAAAAAAACAATAAATTCTATGTTAAACGTAATAAGAAGAGGTTGTTTTTATTTTGTCTTTTTAGGAAACTTACATGATCAGAAATAAAAAGATCAATATCTTGTTGGATGTGGGAGAAGACATGGTTATGAAGAACCGAAGAAACACCAGAAAGTTTGTTGTTTGGAGGGACGGAGTAGGAATCAAAGCCATTGGTGAATGAATCTCTATACCCTTTTGCTTTGCTGAATGAAGTTTTTGCTGAAATATTTGGATCACAAACGAGGGATTGAAACAATGGTTGCATTGAACCAACCAGAGGAACACAGGAATCCATCTGGGTATTGTATACATTGCCCATCCCTTGATTTGTTTTAATGAAATCTCTGATACAACCACAAAGAAAATCATGTTAAAAAACTTCAAAAATAAAATTAAACCCATGTTGAACAAGAAGCACCTGTTGGTGATTAGTTGAGGAGGGAAAATATTCAACTGCCATTGCTTTTCTTCTGTTTTGATGTGTTCTTCTTTCAGTTTTGTTATGAGAATATAGTCTTTGGATTTTTAGAATGGGAGAACAACGAAAATATATCAGCATGAATACATTATATACATGAATAGAAATATTATTTTTTATGTTTCAATATTAAAATTTTAAGTTTAGGATTTAAGATTAATGTTTTAGGTTATTGTTTAAAATTATAATTTAAAGAATGTAGTTTTTAGAGTTTTAAAACTCAAATTAGAACTTAAAATTTATTTTTTTAACTTTAGGACATAAAGAAATACACCCTAAATGGACATAGAATTTAAAAAATAATGTTTAGAATAAAAATAAGAGATAAAAGAGAGGAAATCTAGTAGTTATTTATTGTACACAAAAATTGTTTGCAAATTAGTAAAACAACGGATTAAAAAATTAAACTAAAAAATATTCCATAAATCTTAATATCCAACCTGAATTAATCTATTGTTAAAAAAAACCAGAATTAATCTATAACAAATCAAATATCAATAATATATATAACTTTCAATTTTGTTACACCAACAAATAACCTAATTATTACCATCCTCACTCAATTCAACTTTTTGTTTCTATTTTCCACTCGGATTTTTTCTTTTCTCAGTAAAATAAATTTATAAGGGCATTCAGGGAGTTTCAATAGTGATCTTCCGGTTCGCCAAAATGTGGGGTTTAGTTAGGGATGGAAAAATAAAACTCGAATTCGGTTGGTTTCGACATAATCTAATCCAGTAAGATTGATTTTTTTGAATTTTTATTTTTGGGACATGTTCGAGTTTAAAGTGAAAATTTTCAAATTTACTTGACCCGGTTTATTTATAAATATTCATTATATATTTATATATTATATTTAATTTTTTTCTGGACATGTCAAATTTATTCAAGTTTTTTATTAAAATTTCGGGTTTAGTTTCCACCACAATCCTTATATTCAAAACTCATATACCTAAACCCCTAAACCATACACCCTAAACTAAGTCTCTAAACTTTAAAACTAAGACGCTTGTGGAAACTTTTAGTTTCTACCGCCAGTGTATCAAATAATTACCCTATTTAAAATGGTTAATTAACAGGATATATGGATATTGAATATATTGGAGTTTGTTCTCATTTTTTAACTTTTTCCATTTAATGAAAAATTATATCATGAGTCATTTCCACTGCGTCATCCATGGACCAACCAATAAAATGCATCAATTTTATTAATTTTTTTTATATTATTTTTTTTATCAAGTGAATCTTCACGTGACATTAAAAAATTAATAAAATGAATAGATTTTATTGATTGGTCCCAAAAATAACATGGTAAAAATGACCCATTATATAATTTTTCCATGATCACATATTAGGTAAACTTGATTCCCAATATAATTAAATCCAATGCTTGTCTCCAATGAAGTCTTCACAAGATCAAGATAAGTGTGGCTGATGTATATATACATCATACCCCCACATGCTTTTTATTTTTCTTTTTTAAGAAAAAAATGAAATAAAATTTTAAATGCATTTTGAGTGCTAAAGTTAATATTAAAGGTGGGGAGTTTTTGGAGGTTGTGGATTCAGACAAGGAATTTATTTAAAAAAAAAAACTATTTCCAACTTGCAATTTGTAAACAAAGGCGTAATTATGAATTAACAAGACTACACATAGCTTGTCACATTAATGTTCACTAATTACTTTTCAATGGGTACCTTTTAATTATTAGCTCAAGTGTTGGATCCGTGTAGATACGATGTGCTTGTATACTCATCTTTACTGCGTTCCAAAGAGCTCGAATTTGTCGGTGCCATGCTAGGGCTTTAATTTCCTTTGATTTTTCTTTTTAATTGCTGTCCCCCAGGAAGGTGAAAAATGTAAGAGAGATTCTAGGGAACGGCCCATAAAATGAAGGTTGACCGCGTAATTAGGTAAAATTTTATACACAAATTCTTACTAGTCTTGTACATAATTCATTATAAAAACTGTAAGAAAAACGATATATACATAGGACGTTACAGCGTAAGGATTTGTGTACATACATAATTTCCTACGAGAAAATATAATTTGTTATACAATAGGTAAGGATTTGAGTATGTACAATATTTACTACAAAATGTACACAAATCCTTACAAAAGTAGTAGGAAACGGTATGTACCGAATTTCTTACAAAATTTGATCAAGGGCCAAAGGAGCTCAACTTAAAGTAAGGATTGTGTACATACACAATTTTCTACGAAAAAGCATAATTTGCTACACAATATTTAAAGATTTGTGTATATACACAAATTACAACAGAATGTACACAAATCCTTACAAAAGTAGTAGGAAAACGATATTTACCGAATTTCTTACGAAATTTCACCAAGGGCCAAAGGGGCTAAACTTAGTGTAAGGATTTGTGTACATACACAATTTTCTACGAGAAAACATAATTTGCTACATAACACGTAAGGATTTGTGTATGTACACAAATTACTACAAAATGTACACAAATCCTTACAAATATAGTAGGAAAAATGGTCTATACCGAATTTCTTACAAAATTTCACCAAGGGCCAAAGGGGCTCAACTTAGAGTAAGGATTTGTGTACATACACAATTTCCTACGAGAAAACAAAATTTGCTACACAATACGCAAGGATTTGTGTATGTACACAAATTACTACAAAATGTACACTAATACTTACAAATATAGTGGGAAAAACGGTATGTACCAAATTTCTTACAAAATTTCACCAAGGGCCAAAGTGGCTCAACTTACAGTAAGTATTTGTGTATATACACAATTTTCTATGAGAAAACATAATTTGCTACACAATACGTAAGGATTTGTGTATGTATACAAATTACTACAAAAAGTAAAAAAAATCCTTACAAATGTAGTAGGTAAAACGGTATGTACCGAATTTCTTACAAAATTTCACCAAGGGCCAAAGGGCTCAACTTAGTGTAAGGATTTGTGTACATACACAATTTCCTACTAGAAAACATAATATGCTACACAATACGTACGGATTTGTGTATGTACACAAATTACTACAAAATGTACACAAATCCTTACAAATGTAGTAGGAAAAACGGTATGTATCGAATTTTCTACAAAATATTCACCAAGGGCAAAGGGTCTCAACATAAAGTAAGGATTTTTGTACATACAGGATTACCTACGAGAAAACATAATTTGCTACACAATACGTAAGGATTTGTGTATGTACACAAATTACTACAAAATGTACACAAATCCTTACAAATGTAGTAGGAAAAACGGTATGTATCGAATTTCCTGCAAAATTTTTAACAAGGGTCAAAAGGGCTCAACTTAAAGTAAGGATTTTTGTACATACACAATTTCCTACGAGAAAACATAATTTGCTACACAATATGTAAGGATTTTTGTATATACGCAAATTACTACAAAATGTACACAAATCCTTACAAAATTAGTAGGCAAAACGATATGTACCGAATTTCTTAAAAAAATTAACCAATGGCACAAGAGGCTCAACTTAGTGTATGGATTTGTGTACATACACAATTTCCTATGAGAAAGCATAATTTGCTATACAATACGTAAGGATTTGTGTATGTACACAAATTACTACAAAATGTACACAAATCTTTACAAATGAAGTTGGAAAAACGGTATGTACCAAATTTTTACAAAATTTCACCAAGGGCCAAAGGGGCTCAACTTAGTGTAAGGATTTGTGTACATACACAATTTTCTACGAGAAAACATAATATTCTACAAAATACGTAAGGATTTGTGTATGTACACAAATTACTACAAAATGTACCCAAATCCTTACAAATGTTGTAGGAAAAACGGTATGTACAAAATTTCTTTCAAAAATTTGATCAAGGGCCAAAAGGCCTCAACTTAGTGTAAGGATTTGTGTACATACATAATTTCCTACGAGAAAATATAATTTGCTACACAATACATAAGGATTTGTGTATGTACACAAATTACTACAAAATGAACACAAATCTTTAAAAATGTAATAGGAAAAATGATATGTACTGATTTCGTACAAAATTTCACCAAGGGCCAAAGGGGTTCTTCTTAGTGTAAGGATTTGTGTACATACACAATTTTGCTATTATGAATTGTTGATGCACTTGATTATAAATGCATGCTACCTACTGTTTTAAAGCATGAATATATGTAAGTGTTTTATTGTTTTTGATGTTATATTGATGGAGGATGCACATGGTAAGTGATCCTTGTATGTATATGCGTATACATGTTTTATGAAGCATGGTTTGATGCTTGGAAATGTGGCTTAATGGTAATGCTTTGAAAACAGTGAGGTTTGTGCTAAATGAGAATTATATTGGCAAGTGATGTTGTGCAAAATGGTATATAAATGAAATCGGGTATAGTTAGCTGGCTATAGGATTGTGTGCACTATAAACAAGTCGCCTTGGATGTTGAGAGGTTTATACGGTATACCGAATACCCCATCCAATTACCCCAACGATTGAGGAAAGTGTATAGTGTCTCGTCTCTCGTTAGTGGGGTTATACATCTACCGATGAGTGGTGTTGAAGGGTTTATACGGTGTACCGAATACTCCACCACGGATGTCACAACGGTGGAGGGTAGCTCCCGTGTGTGAACCTTGAGATGCCAGTGATAATGTATGAAGTGTTAGGACAACACTTGTGAATTTGTGTATCCTATATGGTTTTGAGAAATGAGCATGTTGATGATCACTTGTAAGCCAATATAAATGATGATGTGTTATGATATGGTTTATGATGCTTAAAAATGAAAATGTATGTTTTACTCTTTAAGCTTTGCATATGATAGCTATGCATGGGAAGGCTTAAGTTGGGTGTTAGCAAATGGATTTGTTGTTGGGTATAGCACATGTTGCATGATGTTTAATATGTTGATTTGTTAAGGAAAGTGCATGGTTTTAAAAAGGGCATGATGGTTTTCAAATGATGGGAAAATGATTTTAATGCATTGATGGTGTTTTAGTTTTGAGCACTCCTCTCTAAGCCTTGTGTGCTTCCTCTCCTATTTTTCCATCAATGCAAATAGTTGAAGCTAGGGAGGCAGCAAGAGGCAAGGGATTTCAAGGGACTTTGCTTAAGAATGTATGTTTTGAATTGGACTATAGTAATAAGGGCAGTGGGGGTTCCATAGTCTATTTGGGTGATGTGTATGAACACCCTTTGTGAGTTGTTTGCTTTATGGTTTTAAACTTGTAAAAGGCCTTTATTTGATGGATTGTGCACTGGTTTGAGTTTTGACTCTTGAATAGCTTATTTGCTAGGTTGCATGCCTATAGTTTACCTTTGATGCAACTTGTCATGGTTTGATGTTGAATATGCCATGAATGTTTGAGGAATGATGTTTAAATATGATGTATGCATGTTGGAAGCATGCTCGATTGGTTTAGATGGGTTTAAGTGTGAAAAACCAGCAAAAAGTGTCATTACATGCCCATGTGTTTCGGTACACTCGAGCATGCACCAAAACAGTGAGCTTAAAATGGCCTAAGTGTTTCGAAATATGAGAGGTTTGTTCCGTTACGTTTTGCTGCTAGAAACCACAGTTCCGAAACACCTCTAAGGTGTTTCGATACATGCCTATGTTCTGAACCAAGTGAACCTGTTTCGGTACGCCTGTTTCGATACATGGCTAGCCTGTATCGAAACAGATGGTTGTTATGTTAGTTGATGGAATATTCTGAAGTTATGTTTCTTTGCGATTTGGTCCCTGAATGTTGTGGATGCAATTAAATGAGCATGAATGATTATTTTGAGCTGATTTTTGACAGAGATGCATGTAATGTGACTAATTAAAGGTTGATAACATAAAAATGGCATAAGACCCTATAATTTGATAAAATTATGTAATGGTCCCTAAAATCGAAATTGAATGCAATTGAGTCCCAATCGACATATGATTGAGTTATGAATGTTCCGTTGTGTTGTTAAACACTTAGGATACTAATGGGCATCTAGATGACATAAAAAGAAAAAAATTAAGGTTGTTTATTGGAGTAAACTTCCCGCTTTACTTCAATATTCCCCGTGTGACCCGTTCGGTTCGGTCTACCATCTAGGCTGGATCGAGGGGGTTACAAAAATAAAACCTTAAAATTCCATTGGTTGCAGCATTTCTGAATTCCTTACTATTATGTTGTCTAGTGCAGGTGGCCTTTGGAGAAATGGGGACCATTTCTTGATCGGTCTGCGCATGGACCAGGGGTGGCTGAGACTAGGGGTGTTTATGGTAGGTTAACCGCACCATTTAGCTTAAACGGTTGGTTAACCGTTATAGTGGTTATTATTCGCAACTTAACCATTACTAACCGTTAATTTTTTAAATGGTTAACCATTATAGTGGGTAATCGTTAAGGAACGGGTCGGTAACAGGTTAACCTGTAATCTATTACGGTTTTCTTTTCAAATGTTCATTATTTCTTTTTTAGAATAATAAATATATCTCTCAGATAAATATTGTATTAATTTTTTAAAAAATTAACTTAAATAGAGAAATTTTAAACACAAACTTTATACTTAGTTAAAATAAAGTACCTATAGGTTAACCATTAACCGTCTTTTTTAGCGGTTCGGTAAATCGAAACCATTTAACCTTAACGTTTAGGTTAATTAATCTATAAAATGAACGGTTATACCGATTAAAGGTTACGGTTTATTTTGCACACCCCTAGTTGAGACTACTCGATTGTTAAACTAAGAGAATGGACTAAGTTGCGGTTGAGGGAGCCATGGGCTCGATCAGGAGTACACCAGGGTGCTTGGTTGCTCGGTTCATTCAAGGCATCAAGAGTGTAGAATCAATTTTGGCTAGGTATTTGGGCAAGGTTTAGTTGGGTAATTTGGCTTGATTGGTCTTCATGTAAATGGGGTTATGGTATTTGGGTAAGTTGGGTTAGTGTAATGGATGTATGGACACTCTGGTTTTAATATAAATGTGGATTGGATTTTTTTTCCGATTTAAGCATTTGTTCAGAATTTAATTTGGTTGTTCGAACACCGGACAAAAATGGGTGATTACAAGGGTATACACCTAAGATTTGAAATGCACCCCATTTCAAAAAAAAATCTTTAGAGCAAATTTAAGGTTCATTTTGTGCTCTAAATTTTTCTGACATTCGATGCTTAAATCTTAAATTTTTTTATTGTTAATGAACTATTTGGATACATGTGATGGAATGTTGTATTAAAATTTGTTGATGAATGAATTTAATTGCTTGAATAATGAATGTTTAGCTTCATTTCATAGATCTTAGATGAATCTGCCTAATTCAACTATTGTTATATATATATATATATATATATATATATATATATATATATATTGTGTAAATAAAGGTCACTCCAATGTAAGTGTAATATTAAAGTAGCTTAAGGAGGAACATTTCAATGCATCATTAGAAAAATGAATTTGGCCTAAGATTGTCGGTGCATGAGTGTGTGTCGAAGCAATGAAGTACTCCCTTGGGTTTGTACACAACATCTTACATCTCAGGATCTTAGGTGCATTTATTCAAT
Organism: Hibiscus tridactylites; assembly: GCA_958450335.1. Classification (NCBI taxonomy): domain Eukaryota; kingdom Viridiplantae; phylum Streptophyta; class Magnoliopsida; order Malvales; family Malvaceae; genus Hibiscus; species Hibiscus tridactylites. Next base: position 36,686,859 of record OY288290.1, read on the forward strand.
GATATCCCTTGCTACTTATAAAAAAGAAAGTGAAAGAAAAGAGAAGAGAAGAAAAGAAAAGATTATAAGTTTATATAGTTGAATTAAACAAGGATTGTTTAGGTAGAAAGAATCTGTGATGTAAGGCATGATGTCATGCATTGATAAATTTGCAGGTTTATTCATTCATCTTCCGAGTTGTCGATGCAATTTTCTATCATATAGATGTAATTGATTCATTGATGGTTGAGATGATTCAAGTAGCTAGAATTTTTATCAATCTGTATTTAACCTTGTTGCTTATCATTTTGGTTGAGGACAAGCAAAGACTCAAGTTTGGGGGTGTAATAATTCTCTAAAGAGCATGTATTTTCTCCACATTTATCGATTAAATTATCCCCACGTTGATGTCTCATTCATACATTTGTGCATTTTCAGCTTAGTTTTTGCATCTTTTACAACTCATTTTATCTTTGCGTGAATTAAGCTTAATTTTTTTATTTTGTTGCATTGTTGATATTACTAACGTCGTTGTAAAAAGCATCTTCTTATCACAGCTAGATATGTCGTCGCTGCTTCCAATTCTATAAAAAATTTTAAAGGTAAGGATGAAATGTGCCAGTAATATTATATGTTGTAACAGATTATGTACTATATTTTGATGTCTATTTTGTGTGAAGGACAAGTGTGTTTTGTGGATCAGACTATAAAAGGACCTTTTGGAAGAGAGAGAAAGAGAAGGAAGATCCAGACGACCTATTTCCTTCAATTTCTCTTTTTCTTTGAAGCTTTTTCCATGGTAGCATAAGCTTCTAACTTGTGAACCGAGGTGAATCCAGGCAAGACGACTCCGAAAGGAAAGGAGTTAGGTGCTAAAGCAAGCGAAACTTCGTGGAAGTATTTTGAGATAGCTAGGAATGGAAACTTTTAATTTGCACTTGTTTTATGTACTTAATGAATGATGGTTTATTGTTTTCTTTCCTTTGAGTACGAAAGTACCTTTGGATTGTGAACTTCATATTATTTTATACATCTTTCTTCTTTGTTTAAACTATGGGGTTTGAATGTTGTTTTGCACAAAAGTGTTCAATGCAGCCACTGACACTGTAAGGTGCAATGGCAGTTCAAGTTAACGGGCATAACAACAGAAGTTGGGTGGGAACATGGAGAAATTCAGTTCACCCGTTCAAGTGCGTGCATTATTGACTATCATCGGAAGGTGTGGTTGATATGTACGTGTAAGTCTTTAGTTGAGACTTGGAGGAAAGTGAGTAAAATAAGCTTGATATTCATTGGTGTTAAAGCATTTATGCCTTGACTTTATCGCGTCTGGTAGTACGCTGAGAAACATCAAGGGGATCCATTCCTATCATTGCATTTCTTCCTTTATTATTCTCGTTATTGCTTTCACAAATCATCTTGAAATTTTCACTCTATTATTTTATTGTACCGACAACTACACTTGCGTTCCTTTTACTTATAGATTTATTGCATTGAAAATCATAAGCAATCAGAGTCTCATTCTCGTGGGATCGATATCCGATAAGATTTACCTATTAACTATACGTTATCAACGTGTGTACGCTTACACATTCACAGTGACGTTATACGGCGCGATCAATAATATTGTACCTTTTTCTCCTTGCTTTAAATTTTGGTAAATAGTTCAAATATATATTGAAAAAGAAGAAGGAATAATTATCTCCATTTCCCTAAGACATTTAAGTTGAAAGACATTTAATCACACAACTATCTCATTGCATTAGATATTAGGTGCAAATTTTAATTTTGGGACTATCGCATTTTGTTCATTAATAGCTTGATTAACTTGTTGGTAATGGAGTGTATTAGAATTTAAACAACCCAATATTTAAAACCCTATCCTATTAGTTTAAGTAATAACAGATAGAGGGTCTAACTAATCTATATTTAGCAACAAATAAATGCAATTATAATCTCTTAGTCAAAAGAATGACAGCAATAAAAAAGGCTAAGGAACCAAACCTCTCTTAGATAAGCTAAGATATTCAGACGAAAGGGTGAGCTGACACACCCTTTTTTTTCAGGACCAATTTAATCATGGGAATGGGAAGAGATAAGTTTTGCGGTGAGGCACCCTTAGGGTGCGGCTGAAATGAGGTGGTCTTACACAAATTCTTATCTAATTTGTAAGAATTTGTATAACTACACAAATTCTTATAATCTAAACAAATTCTGGCCCAAATAGTAAGAATTTAGGTTATAATATAAGAATTTGTGTAGTTACATAAATTCTTACCTAATACAACATCTACATAAATTCTTACCTAATTAATAAGAATTTATGTAGTTACACAAATTCTTACCGAGTTGGTAAAAATTTCGGTTCTACCTAAATTATTATTCAATACTATATAAATTCTTACTAAAATAGTACGAATTTATGTAAAACCGCATTTTAGCCTATCCTAAATGCCACAACTTAGCATGTCCCAAAGGGAAGGTAACTCACACTTGGTATTGATTGCCTACATATCTTTCACTTTACATACGTACCTTTAAAGCCATCGCAAAATCAAACGGAATTTGGACTACAAAATAAAAGGGGCATCATAACAGGTGAAAGGGGAAAATTTAGGAAAAGAATGGGAAGAAATTGGGGGAGGGAATAAGAAAAGGTTATATGTTCCAATATTATAGAAAAGGATAACTAAGAATTTTAAATATAAATCTTAAAATAAATATATACGATAAAAATATTAAAATTACTATTAAATATAATTATTCAAAGATGTTATCCTAATTCCGATTAATATTAGATTTTAGATTCGATATCAAACCATTCATCGTATTAAAGTGATTTAGTACAATTGATGGGGTGTGAGAATAAAGAGCGTGGCTCTTGTGAGAGGTGTGACCACCCTTACTTTTATCCTTCAGAAAAACCATACACAAAACAATGAATGAATAAACCAATAATATGTCATTATAATTAAATTAGACATTAAATTTTTAAGTAATGAATCTGATACTAAATTTAAAAAGATAATGAATCAATGAACGACACGTTTAAATTCAATAATTGTGCCCACTTACTGAATCAACAATTATGCTTAAACTTTGACAAAAACAAACAAAATCTGTTAAATCCAAAAATACAGATTTTTTTACCAAAAAAAATTAGAGATAGGTGAAAAAGAAAGAATAAAATTTCTTTAAACCATATTTGAAAATATATCTGCATTTCTTTTTCTTTGTTTTTTTTTTACTCTTTGTTTCACTAACAACTGTGAGGAAAGTAGAAGAGAAGATAAAGTTTATGATGACATGTTAACATGAACAGTGGCATTAGTAACAGAAAGACAAACAGGGCAAGTGGCTACCATGGTGGACCCGCACATTGTACACACACATAGATGTCTGCATGGTAGCAACAGTACACTTGACTCTCTCTCCCCACACTTCCTGCATTTCCTCCCACCATCACCACCACTCCCTTTCGGCGGAACCACCTTGCGCCACCCTTCTTCGCTGCTCCCACAGCTAGACTCCGCCGCTCACATGGCGTTCCTCGCCGACATGTGCCAGGACTTGTTCTAGATCGGTGCGTAGGGAATTGGCCGCCGCTTCGTTGGTTTGTGCCAAGTCTCTCCACAGTTGGTTCTCTACGAATAGACTTTTAACCCTTTGTTGAAGAACCCAGTTTAGTTTCCCGATTCTCTGTATCTCTTGGTCTTTCTCTTTCAGTTTCTTGGTTAACCCTTCTTGGAGTGCCGTAACCAACACTCTGGATTGCCTCTTCCTCCTCTCTTCAACCTCCAACCTCACCTTTTCCGCCTGTAATTCGTGCAAAAAAAACAATAAATTCTATGTTAAACGTAATAAGAAGAGGTTGTTTTTATTTTGTCTTTTTAGGAAACTTACATGATCAGAAATAAAAAGATCAATATCTTGTTGGATGTGGGAGAAGACATGGTTATGAAGAACCGAAGAAACACCAGAAAGTTTGTTGTTTGGAGGGACGGAGTAGGAATCAAAGCCATTGGTGAATGAATCTCTATACCCTTTTGCTTTGCTGAATGAAGTTTTTGCTGAAATATTTGGATCACAAACGAGGGATTGAAACAATGGTTGCATTGAACCAACCAGAGGAACACAGGAATCCATCTGGGTATTGTATACATTGCCCATCCCTTGATTTGTTTTAATGAAATCTCTGATACAACCACAAAGAAAATCATGTTAAAAAACTTCAAAAATAAAATTAAACCCATGTTGAACAAGAAGCACCTGTTGGTGATTAGTTGAGGAGGGAAAATATTCAACTGCCATTGCTTTTCTTCTGTTTTGATGTGTTCTTCTTTCAGTTTTGTTATGAGAATATAGTCTTTGGATTTTTAGAATGGGAGAACAACGAAAATATATCAGCATGAATACATTATATACATGAATAGAAATATTATTTTTTATGTTTCAATATTAAAATTTTAAGTTTAGGATTTAAGATTAATGTTTTAGGTTATTGTTTAAAATTATAATTTAAAGAATGTAGTTTTTAGAGTTTTAAAACTCAAATTAGAACTTAAAATTTATTTTTTTAACTTTAGGACATAAAGAAATACACCCTAAATGGACATAGAATTTAAAAAATAATGTTTAGAATAAAAATAAGAGATAAAAGAGAGGAAATCTAGTAGTTATTTATTGTACACAAAAATTGTTTGCAAATTAGTAAAACAACGGATTAAAAAATTAAACTAAAAAATATTCCATAAATCTTAATATCCAACCTGAATTAATCTATTGTTAAAAAAAACCAGAATTAATCTATAACAAATCAAATATCAATAATATATATAACTTTCAATTTTGTTACACCAACAAATAACCTAATTATTACCATCCTCACTCAATTCAACTTTTTGTTTCTATTTTCCACTCGGATTTTTTCTTTTCTCAGTAAAATAAATTTATAAGGGCATTCAGGGAGTTTCAATAGTGATCTTCCGGTTCGCCAAAATGTGGGGTTTAGTTAGGGATGGAAAAATAAAACTCGAATTCGGTTGGTTTCGACATAATCTAATCCAGTAAGATTGATTTTTTTGAATTTTTATTTTTGGGACATGTTCGAGTTTAAAGTGAAAATTTTCAAATTTACTTGACCCGGTTTATTTATAAATATTCATTATATATTTATATATTATATTTAATTTTTTTCTGGACATGTCAAATTTATTCAAGTTTTTTATTAAAATTTCGGGTTTAGTTTCCACCACAATCCTTATATTCAAAACTCATATACCTAAACCCCTAAACCATACACCCTAAACTAAGTCTCTAAACTTTAAAACTAAGACGCTTGTGGAAACTTTTAGTTTCTACCGCCAGTGTATCAAATAATTACCCTATTTAAAATGGTTAATTAACAGGATATATGGATATTGAATATATTGGAGTTTGTTCTCATTTTTTAACTTTTTCCATTTAATGAAAAATTATATCATGAGTCATTTCCACTGCGTCATCCATGGACCAACCAATAAAATGCATCAATTTTATTAATTTTTTTTATATTATTTTTTTTATCAAGTGAATCTTCACGTGACATTAAAAAATTAATAAAATGAATAGATTTTATTGATTGGTCCCAAAAATAACATGGTGAAAATGACCCATTATATAATTTTTCCATGATCACATATTAGGTAAACTTGATTCCCAATATAATTAAATCCAATGCTTGTCTCCAATGAAGTCTTCACAAGATCAAGATAAGTGTGGCTGATGTATATATACATCATACCCCCACATGCTTTTTATTTTTCTTTTTTAAGAAAAAAATGAAATAAAATTTTAAATGCATTTTGAGTGCTAAAGTTAATATTAAAGGTGGGGAGTTTTTGGAGGTTGTGGATTCAGACAAGGAATTTATTTAAAAAAAAAAACTATTTCCAACTTGCAATTTGTAAACAAAGGCGTAATTATGAATTAACAAGACTACACATAGCTTGTCACATTAATGTTCACTAATTACTTTTCAATGGGTACCTTTTAATTATTAGCTCAAGTGTTGGATCCGTGTAGATACGATGTGCTTGTATACTCATCTTTACTGCGTTCCAAAGAGCTCGAATTTGTCGGTGCCATGCTAGGGCTTTAATTTCCTTTGATTTTTCTTTTTAATTGCTGTCCCCCAGGAAGGTGAAAAATGTAAGAGAGATTCTAGGGAACGGCCCATAAAATGAAGGTTGACCGCGTAATTAGGTAAAATTTTATACACAAATTCTTACTAGTCTTGTACATAATTCATTATAAAAACTGTAAGAAAAACGATATATACATAGGACGTTACAGCGTAAGGATTTGTGTACATACATAATTTCCTACGAGAAAATATAATTTGTTATACAATAGGTAAGGATTTGAGTATGTACAATATTTACTACAAAATGTACACAAATCCTTACAAAAGTAGTAGGAAACGGTATGTACCGAATTTCTTACAAAATTTGATCAAGGGCCAAAGGAGCTCAACTTAAAGTAAGGATTGTGTACATACACAATTTTCTACGAAAAAGCATAATTTGCTACACAATATTTAAAGATTTGTGTATATACACAAATTACAACAGAATGTACACAAATCCTTACAAAAGTAGTAGGAAAACGATATTTACCGAATTTCTTACGAAATTTCACCAAGGGCCAAAGGGGCTAAACTTAGTGTAAGGATTTGTGTACATACACAATTTTCTACGAGAAAACATAATTTGCTACATAACACGTAAGGATTTGTGTATGTACACAAATTACTACAAAATGTACACAAATCCTTACAAATATAGTAGGAAAAATGGTCTATACCGAATTTCTTACAAAATTTCACCAAGGGCCAAAGGGGCTCAACTTAGAGTAAGGATTTGTGTACATACACAATTTCCTACGAGAAAACAAAATTTGCTACACAATACGCAAGGATTTGTGTATGTACACAAATTACTACAAAATGTACACTAATACTTACAAATATAGTGGGAAAAACGGTATGTACCAAATTTCTTACAAAATTTCACCAAGGGCCAAAGTGGCTCAACTTACAGTAAGTATTTGTGTATATACACAATTTTCTATGAGAAAACATAATTTGCTACACAATACGTAAGGATTTGTGTATGTATACAAATTACTACAAAAAGTAAAAAAAATCCTTACAAATGTAGTAGGTAAAACGGTATGTACCGAATTTCTTACAAAATTTCACCAAGGGCCAAAGGGCTCAACTTAGTGTAAGGATTTGTGTACATACACAATTTCCTACTAGAAAACATAA
>OY288290.1:37294346-37482417 GCA_958450335.1 Hibiscus tridactylites
ACTTTGACTAGAGTTGACTAAGAGTTGACTTTTTCGTGAAACGTTCCTCTTGACCTTTTTCAACGTCCTGAGTTCGTATCCGCTGCCTGTTTTGTCAAATTCAAATCTAAAAGCTCAGTTCTGCTAATTTCAGTAAATTATTCATAAAATCTGATAAGTTGTGAATTTCAGAATCTGGTTCGGAATATTCTTGTGTTCAGGTGTTAACGTCTTCGAGGTCGACGAGTTACCTCCAGTTGTTTGGATCGATCGTGCACGTTTTTCGAGATCTTCACATGAGTATATTTTCATTTTAGTTCTTAGTGTTTTAATCGGTGGCTTCATACCTTCGTAGGTCCTGATTCAGCTAGATCTGGGTGTGAGATGCGTTTTCTCGGCATTAGAGCTTCTGTTGCTTAAGGTGTGTCTCTTCTTGATTTATAAACTTGTGTGTTTCTTTCTGTGCTATAAATTTTATATGCTTTTCTGGTATTAATATAAGTAAATGTTTTGTACATTTTGTGTGCATACTCTGTTGTGATTGGGTGAATGTTTTCAGACATCATGCATAACATGTCATATTGTGATTTAAGTGAAATATCAGATTTTTGGAATCATAAAACATCGGATTTATAGTATTGTGCAACTTGAATTTTCATAATTCAAGTTTCGGATCAGACTCGGATTTTAAAATCTGCATCATATCATTGTGGGTATATGGTTTGAGATTTGTTCGGTGAAGTTTAGTGGTTTCACCCTTCGGGCTGAATTCTGGTTCGGATCAGTGGTTCCACCCTTCGGGCTGAGTTCCACTTCGGATGGTGACAATGGAGAAAGTAGGTTCTGGGGAACCTTACATTTCGCTGTATCGGAGATGGGTACTATGATTCATGTGCATCAGACATCATATTATCATGATTCAGTTTTATTGTGTTTTCAGAAAAGTATTTATCAGAAAATAAAATACTATTTTGTTTTGTTTTCGTTGCACTTTAGAGACACACTAAGCTCTTTAGCTTACACCCCTTAGTTTTTACTTTTCAGATATCTCATACTTTTTAGGCGATCGGTACTTGGAGCATCTCTTGTTTATTCAGATAAATTATTATTCAGTACGAACTTTTCTGTTGCCTCAAAATTATTATTTTAATATATTTTGGGATATTTGTGTAATATGGACATTGTAACTGTTTTTAATTTGGGTTTTATTAACTGCATGCATCTATGAAGATACTTTCAGATTTTTAATTAAATATCGAAACATCGTTCAAAAGATTGTGTTTTATTTTAATCGGAATATTTGTTGAGTTTTACTTATTTAATCGATCCTTTTGAATTACAAAATATTTTAACTTAAATTGTTTCTTGAGGGACAAGTTTCCAATCGATACTTCCTAGATCCGATCCATTTCTTCTGGGCTGGGTTTAGGGGGTTACAGTCCAAATCTGTGGAAAGAAGGAGAGTCGACGCTCCACGCGTGCGTAGTAGCTACACGCTGGAAAGCCAGCCCCCCTCCAGCTCGCGCCTGCCTGGTTCTTCAGGCTAGAGCCGCGACCGCAGCCTGTTCCCGGCTAGCTCCAGCATCTCCCAACCGTCTCACCTTCCACCAGCTCGTGCCGCGCCACTGCAACCCCTATCCGGCTGAACACTTGTAGCAACAAAAAGGGAAGGATTTGGTTAAATCGAATATATAGAAAATATAAGGAAAATAAGGGGAAATCAGATCCAAATTTTGTGCAAATCTGGACCAAAAATAAAAATAGGAAATCAAATCAAAATTAGAACTCGAACCAAGAAAGCCACCAAGATTTAGGGGATTTATTCCCTATAATTTTGGTATAAAAATACCTATATAAGCCTAGAATTTTTCATTGTAAAAAACCCCACCACGAATGGTAAACGCTACAATTTATATTCAGAAATACAAGCAACCTTTAGGTACTTTTCACTTTATAGTCATTCATATATTTCGATTTTATTTCAATTTTTTAAAGAAAAAGGAAGAAGAAAAAGTGATGTTCTTACCTATTTTTTTACCCCCGAAATATTTTGTTCCTTTAGATTCAAACGTTTTTTTTAGGATTCAAGGTTATTTGAAAGGTTTTTGAGAAACTTTAAAAGGGGATTCGGGTTTGGTTTGAAAAAAGGAATCGAAAGATTTTCTTTATATTTTTATATAATTTTCAATGCGGTATCCCATCAAAAGGAGGTGACAGGTTAGGGCTAGAGATGTTGGTGGTGATTAGAGTTCACTCTCCAGATGGTGGTGTAACGCCCTGGTTTTGGTCCCAGATGTTTTAGACATCGGGTCGGACCGGACCGGCTGAAAACGGTTCGAATTGCGTTAGGTAATTTAAGGAAATCAAGGATCGGGATAGGATAAAAATGTGGCAAAAATGATAAATCCTCTAAAATTATTTTTAAGAGGTTGGTTAAATAAAGTTTACAAAAAGAGTTTCGGAAGTGGTACATTTTGAGTAGTGACCAAATTGTAAAGTTTCAAAACTGTGGAAATGTGATTTTTAAAGGAGAAGCCTAAATCTTAGAATCTCTAGCGAGCTTTATGGCAATTTAGCAATTCCTTAATATGAAATGTGTTTAAAATGGTTTTAATTAAATAGTTTTGATTGGCTTTTATTTTATTTAATTAATTAGGTGGTTAATTAGTGAGATTCTATCACGTAACTACCATTCTCTTCTCATTTTCAGCCAAACACAATTCTAACTCATTTTCTCCAGAATTCTTTTCTCTCAATATTTTCTAAACAAACTTTAAGAGTTATTTCACGATCTTAAAGATTTTAGCTAAAAAAACTTATCATCCATTGAGGAAAGCAAGGATTGGAGGTAAATCTCGTTCTCAACCTCTAATTAAGGTTCTTTATTGAAATTCCAAGATCTTTGGCTTCTAATTAATGTTTTTGGTTGAGTTTTCATTATAGTTTTGATTTGAGATTGAAATCTTGCAAAAATAAGATGAAATTCTTAATTTTCAGACTTGTTTTGTTAAGCTTTGTTTTAGATTGATTTTAATTGAGTTTTGTATTGGTTAATATGTTGAAAAGAGGTTTTGTTGATATAGATCCCGAAATCCTTGAGATCCTTGAGTTTCTTGATAGTTCTAGTTGGGTTTTTGAGGTGAAATTATGAAGTAATGCTTGTTGGAGGTATAAGGATTGGTTTGGATTGATTTTAGATGTGTTTTGATGTTTATAATTGATTGGAAGTGATGGATGATAGCTGGGATTGGTTTAGGAGGCAATCGATTGGGTTTTCGATTGTTTCGGATGGGTAAATTGGTGTAGTTTGGGTGAGCAGCGATTTTGTGATTGGTTGCTGGTGTTGAAATGCATTTTAATGCATTTGGATATCTCTTTTGATGATGTGAAAATAAGGGATCTTGATCCGGGAGCAAACGAGGCGTTGTTGGAGGCTCCAAAAGAGTAATTTTCGTGTCGGCGAGCAAGGTTTCGTGTATCGGTGAGTGGAAATGGATTTTCCAGCATTATAACACTTTGAGCGTGGTCTTGGGAGCTTAGTGTAAGTTTGAAACACTTAGCTAAGCTCAAGAGTAAGTGATTCGAAAGTCTCTCTCGGAAATGTGCTATGTTTTGATGGAAATGCACTTGAGTTAATGTGGCTTTGATTACTGTTTTAAAATATGTTTTAAGCATGGTTAATGCTGGATTTTAATGTCATTATGTTAAGGATGCACTAGGTAAGTGATCGTTGGTTTTATGTGATAATTGCATATGATGTTAAGCATGTTTATGCTTGCGGAAATGGCATTATGATTATGCTTGTAAAACAGTGGAATATTGATGTTAAAAGATTATTTGGCAATTGATGAAAGTGGTTTTTGGTTACTTTAGTCGGATATAGTTAGCCGACTATAGGATTGGGTGCACCGTGAATAAAGTCGCCTTGGATGTCGAGGGGTTGTGATTGTGCCGAAATCTCCATTCAAGTACCCTAACGATTGAGGCTAAGATCATAACGGTGAATGGTTTAATCCCGTGTGTGAGTCTTGTGGTATGTGTCTTATAATCTCATTAGTGGAATTATACAACTACCGATGAGTGATGTTGAGGGGTTGTGATTGTGCCATTAATCTCCGCCACGGGTGTTGACGGGTTGTGATTGTGCCATTGATCTCCACCTTGTGTAGTCCGGTAGTATGTATGAAGCGTGTGGGACAACGCTTGTAATCTGCGTATCCAATTGTGTCTTTTGTTTTGGTACGATTTTAGAATTATCACTTGAGAGCCAATATAATGTTAATGATAAATGATTAAGCATGAGATGCTTGTGAATGATGCAAAAATGCATGTGATGCTTGGGTTAAGCATGAGCAAAGGAATTTGTTGTTGTTATAATGAAGCAATATAAATGTGGTTTTGAAAGTGCATTGAATGCTTAATGTAACACCCTGGTTTTGGGCCTAGATGTTTTAGACATCGGACCGGACCGGGTGAGAACGGTTCGAATCGCGTAAGGTGATTTAAGGAAATCAAAGATCGAGATAGGATAAGAATGTGGTAAAAATTGCTAAAATCCTCTAAAAATATGTTTAGGGGTTGGTCAAATCAATTTTACAAAAAGAGTTTCGGAAATGGGACATTTTGAGTAGTGACCAAATTGTAAAGTTTTAAAATTGTGGAAAATGTGGTTTTTAAAGGAGAAGCCAAAATCTTAGAATCTTTAGGGGTCTTTATGGAAATTTATCATTTCCTTAATATGACATGTGTTTAAAATGGTTTTAATTAAATAGATTTAATTGGCTTTTATTTTATTTAATTAATTAAGTAGTTAATTAGTCAGATTCCATCACGTAACTACCATTCTCTTCCCATTTTTAGCCAAACACAATTTTAATTCATTTTTCTCCAGAATTCTTTTCTCCCAAACACTCTCTCAATATGTCCTAAACTATTTTCAAAAATCCTTTCAAGTTCTTCAAAATTTTGCTAAGGAAAATTTGTCATTCATTGAGGAAAGTAAGGATTGGAGGTAAATCTCGTTCTCAACCTATACTCAAAGTTCTATATTGAAATTCCCATAATCTTTGGCTTCTAATCAAAGCTTAGTAGTGCAGGTGTTGCACTGTTTAGAGGAACTTATGTTGTTCTATCGTCGTTCCTGCTGCGGTAGCACCTGTCACGGTAGAGGTCCGTTGGAGTTGCGACATCGAGTAACAACTATGTACTTCAAGCTTGGCAAGAATCACTGTTATGACTTGACCTATCCCTAGGCCCAAGTTCTGTTGATGAACACGTCTTGGATGATACCTCTCGGCGTGAATCAAAGGGTGGACACCAATGTTTGTGAATTCTTCCTTAGCCACTTAACCTTGTACTTATCACTAAGCCAAGATGGTTTAACCATAAACTAGAAAACACGTATTTAATCCTTTCGAATGCTTAACTCTCTCGATATTAAGCAAATGGATAACCTCACAATGCTCTCCTGCTCTCCTGATGCTCCTATGAGATGTTGAAAAACTAGAGTAAATAAACTTGAAGTTTTTATTCGTTGAACAGAAAAATCCTAAGAACAATTCAATCCCTACAACTACTTTACAAGATCAACCCTTAGCCCCTGGGGAAGTTTAGAACATGATGGAGAGAGAGAAACGACTAGGGTTTTGGGGGAAGACGGCTAGAAGTGAGATATCCTCCCCTAGGTCGAATTACATGCCTTTATATAGGCCTTGGGTCCAAGTTTTCTAATATGGCAAGAATACAAGTTTAAATTAAAGTACAACTCTATTAAAGACTAAATCTTCTGAGTAGATGCCATTAACTCGTCCTCTTTTCTTGCTTTGACTTTCTTCCTTGAACTTTGGGCCTGACCTTCCTTCTGCTTCAATGCTCAGAAAAATATGGGAGTGTCTCTTTGTCGAGCTTGAAATCCTCTATCTATCGAGCTCCACTTCACTTTTCCACATCGGTGTCTCTTTGTCGTCATTGATACCACAGCAGGTGTCACGACAGTCAGTGCTCTTTGTCCTTCAATTCTAGCTTAGCGAATCGCCTTTGTTCCTTTGCTGCCCTGGGTTGCTGCCGCAGCAGATACCTGCAAAAGTGACCAAATTCAGCAGCATCTGTGCAGTTTTATCTAATTGTGATGTGTATGTAAAATATATCCTAAATGCAATTAATTCCTAAAACATTCTAAAGGCACTGCCACGACAGAGATTGTCGCGGCAGGTAAGTGCAGTTCAAAGACTTAAGCCATTTTTTTACACAAAAAATAACTAATATGAGACACAAATTAAAGAGACCAATTACAAAAATTCAGTAAATAACAGAGGACTGCCTACCCCCAAACTCAAGGGTTGTATTATCCTCAATGCATGACGACAAAATGAAAAAAAAGAAACATCACAAATAGATAAAATAAACAGCTGAGACAACAAGCATAATAGAAAAGCACATAAGTTGATGAGCTGTCGTCGCTGTTGCTGCTGATGCAAAGCTGTCGGCGGGCAATCATCTTGATGGCAGAGGTTTACTTGGGGCTGGGAGATAGTGAGGCAACTTTCTTTTTGGCCTCTCGAGGTGGCTGGACTCGAGTAGGTTAGATCTTTGGGGCCTTGTCAAGAACCTCGAGGTCATCATCACTACTACTGCTGTTGCTGCCGTCCGATTTGTTGTGGCAGGGTCCCTCAACGGTTTCATTCAGCTTTTTCTTCTTCATCAGAGGGAAATCTTTGGATATGTCTCGGATGACAAATGGCTTCAAGTCAGAACCTTCATGCCAGACGGAGGAGGAGGAGAACCATTCGAAGTACTTTGGATCGATCTCCAGTAGCGGTTCCTTCATTTTTTTCTCCTCGGGGAGTGGCAGATCTCATGTCGCCATTTCCGGTCGTGGCAGGGTGTGTGGTGGAGGCAACAGTGGGTGTTCTGGGGCTAGCAGCAGGTGTGGGTGGCAAAAAGATTTTCTGGGAAAGAGGGGAACTGCACGTTGGGAAAATTTAAATCAACCTTAGTGAAATTTACTGTGGCAGTAGCGAAATCCCTCATAAATCTCATGAAGCCTAGCTGTCGTTCTTCCATTTTCTTTAGCATCTGCAGTATTTGGTTGGAGGTATATGTCGGATGGGCGACCTCGGTCTACTCCGGCTCTGCTACAACGAGTTCAGTGGGTTCAGGTTCTGTCGTGGCAGTGGGGTCCATATATGCCATGGGAGTGGCAGGCTTCAGCTCCATCAAACTGTATATGTTTTGTTGCATCCATCTCATGCCTTGCACTCTGACATCTTCATCAATTTTTGGAACCTTATTTTCCCGGTAGAGAGAGGTGATGAGGTAGGGTAAGAAAAGGGGGCCCATGGGCCGGAGTGCACCCTCGAAAATGCCTTCAAGGATATATTGCCGATGTTGATCTTTCTCTCGTTGATGATTGAGTGCACGAGGGCTAGTCTTTACCGGTCCACGGTAGTGTTGTTCGATGTAGGGATGAGGTGTTTCTTCACGAAATGGTTCCAGAGTTTTGCGGTCGGTGTGAGTTGGGTCCTTTGCACTGTCCATCTATGCTTGGGATTCTCAATTCATTGGGTGCCTTCTTACGTCATTTCTGCCATGACAACATCATAGTCTGCTGGCGACAGACTGTTAACGAACCTTCTATGTGCATCTTCCTTCTTGCCCACATAAATTTCGTACAATGTGTTGATGTAGGCCGGTTCTAGGGAGATTTCCTTACCCCTGACAGTCACTATCGTGGCATCTTTGGAGGGGATGACAACATAGAACTCTCGGACCAGAGTGACGTTCATCTCCTCTAGATGAACGGTGAACATCTGCCATTTGAGGGCAATAATTTTCTTGGAGATGAAACCTGTTGCGTGTAAAAGAGTCTATCGCAATGTAGTGCAAGTGTACCCGACGCAAGTAGTAAAGTGATACGTAAGTATCGGATATCGTCTCCACAGGGACTGGGCTAATAGCTTCACCTTGGATTACTGCACGAGAGGAAAAAGAATAGTTTAAATTGTTGTCACGAAAATAATAAAGAGAACTTGAATTTAAGATTAAAGAAATCAAGATAGAGAGAATGGGCCGGTATTGAATTGCTCAGTAGTTTAGGTGTTGCAAAGTTTGGGAATATTTGTTCTATCGTTACGCCTGTCGCGGCAGCGATCACACAACTATGTACTTCAAGCTTGGCAAGAATCCCTGATGTGCCTTGGCCTATCCCTAGGTCCAAGTTTGTTGATGAACATGTCTTTGATGATACCTCCCGGCGTGAATCGAAGGATGAACACCGATGTTGTTGAATTCTTCCTTAGCCACTTAACCTCGTCCTATCCCTAGGTTCGAGATAGTTCAACCATAAACTGGAGAACCTGTACTTATTCCTTTCGTATACTTAACTCTCCCGATATTAAGTAAATAGATAATCTCACAATGCTCTCCCGATACTCTTGCAAGATGTTGAAAACCAGAATAAGCAAACTTGAAGTCTATTATATTGAACAGAAAAATTCATAAACCAAATGCAATCCTTGCAACTACTTTACAAATCAACCCGTGGCCCTAGGGGAAGTTTAGAACATGATTAGAAGGGGAAAACGACTAGGGTTTTGGGAAGAAGGCTAAAGATGAAGATATCCCCCCCTTGGTCGAATTACATGCCTTTATATAGGCCTTGGGTTCATGTTTTCTAATATGGCAAGAATACAAGTTTAAACTAAAGTACAACTCTATTAAAGACTAAATCTTTAGAGAATATATCTTTAATTCGTCTTTCCTTCTTGCTTGGAGTTTCTTCCTTGAACCTTGGGCTTGGCCTTCATTCTGATCTAGGGCTTGGAAAAATATGAGGGTGCTCCACGACAGACCGGCTTAATTTTCTCTTTCTGTCGAGGCCCATTTTGCTTCTTCTCTTCACCACTGTTGTCGTCCTTGGCTGCCACAGCAGGGGCCATGACAACATTGTCCTTCTCGTCTGCACATCCAATTCCAGCTCTGCTTCTTTACTGCCCAGAGTCTGCCCTCCACTACCCTTCATCTGCTATAGCAGCTACCTGCAAAAGCGACCAATTTTAGTAGAAACTATGCCATTTAATATATTTGTGATGTATAACTGAAATCTAACCTAAATGCAATGAATTATGCTTGAATGCAACAAAAATATGGGTTAAATAGGGGGTAAATTATAGAACTTTTACACACTCAACACACCCCCAAACTCAAGTTTTTGCTTCCCTCAAGCAATTCAGACCTAAAAGAAAAATGATATTTTTGTTTGGCTTAAAATAGTGAACTTTTTCCTTACCTACCATTCATTCCCTATTGTGAACAACACCTTGTTGGATAATTCAGGATTTGTCCGGAACCTTGCTATAATTCTCGTGTAGTGTGTGTATGCTTGTGAACAATTATATGCCAAGACTCCCTTAGTTTACTAGAATAGTTAATAACTTGAATTTTTATGCCAATTTTCATCTTTTTGGAGGCAATTTTTAGGCTCCTTTAGTGTTTATTCAGACTTGATTCTATTTTCTAAAGCGTAAGTTTGACTAGAGACGGTTTCGGACACCTCTAGCTAACTTCCGAGAGCCGGTTTCGGGCACCTCTAGGTGTATTGAGTCTATTTTTCTTAACTTCTTTTCCTAGAGCCAGTGTTAGGCACCTCTAGGGGCAACTCAAGTGTAAGCTTTCTATTCTAGTTTACTAGTAGAGTTCTAGGCAGTATAAAAGTCACATATAGTGTTTAAGATTTAGAACTATAGTAAGGCTCTAAACTGTTCCTAAAACTATCCTAAAGGCACTGCCACGACAGAGGTTGTCACGACAAGTAAGTTCAGTTCAAAGACTTAAGCTAAATTTTCATCATTTTTTAAGCAAAAATAAACTAAGTAAAAGACACCATTTTTAAACTTAAAAGACTCCATTAATGGAGGGATGCCACCCCCAAACTCGAGGGTTGCATTACCCTCAATGCAAATGACATAGATGAAAAATAAAAAAACAACATCACAAAATATAATAAAAGGCAAACAACAAAATAAGATAAGAAACTTAAAATTTCAGGCGCTGTCGTCGCTGCTGCTGCTGATGCTGAGTTGAATCTGCCGACGGGCAGTGACCTTTTTGGCTGGTGCTGGCAGGCGGATGGGAGAAGCAGAAGTATTCTTGGTTTTGGTCTCCCTTGGAGGTTGAATACGAGTAGGGGAGATATGAGGAGGTTTCTCCACTACCTGAACCTCGTAGCTGCTACTGCGCTCGCCGTTGTTGCCGCTGCTGCTGCTACTGCCGCTGTCAGATTTTTCTTTATCTGCTGTTGTTTTCTGCCGCTTTTCTGGTGTGAACTCCTTGGACAAGTTCCTCTTGACAGAGGGCTCGTTGTCGGATGCGACCCAGATTTCGGAAGAAGAGAAACCAGCAATATACCTATCAAGGTCATCTTCAGGCTCCTTTCTCTTGGTTTCTCGGGCAGATGTGTCGGCTGTACGGCTGCTGCCTGCAACTGTTGTGGCAGGGGTCAGAGTAGACGCAGCAAATGGCGTTTTTTACATGGCAGCAAGTGTAGGCGTATAGGCAGGGGTGAGGGCAGCAAAATAATGGTTGGGGAAAGTGGGGGAACAAAGCATCGGGAAAATTTAAAGAAGTGTGGAAGAAATGTATCGTGGTGGTGGTGAAGTCTTGGATGAAACTCATGAGGTCGAGCTGTCTCTCCTCCAATTTTTGTATGGCAACAAGGATCTGTGAGGAGGTGTCAGCTGGAGGAGCTGCTGCAGTAGGCTGCCTGGGTTCTGTGTCGGTGGGCTCTGTCGGCTCTGCTGCTGTGGTAGTAGGGTCGAAAGACGACAGGGGCATGGCAGCAGTGAGTTCCATCAGGCTGAGTATGTTCCTGTCAGTCCAGCCTTTCCCTCGAACTCATAAATCTTCGGCAGCTTCCGGTACATGGTGGTTGCGGCAGAGGGCGGTGATGAGATAAGGGTAGAAGAGTGGTCCTGTCGGCCGATATGCGCAATCCAATATGCCCTCTTGGACATACCTGCCAATGTTAATTGGCCTCTCATGTAATATGGAATGGATGAGGGCTAACCTTGGTTGGTCGACTGTTGTATTGTGAGAGGAGGGCATAATCTGTTTCTTGATGAAAGCATTCCAAAGCTTTGCCTCCGGGGTGAGTTGTACTCTTTTCACCGTCCTTGGGTTTTTCGAATCGGTGTTCCACTCGGTACCCTCGTCTGTGAGTTCTGCCATCACAACATCGTAGTCAGCAGGCTCTAGACTCTCGAGAAATCTTTGGCGGCCATCTTCTTTATTCCCTGCGTAGAACCCATAGAGAGTGTTGATGTACTCGGGTTCGATAGGTACCTCTTTCCCTCGAATTGTGATTGTTGTCACGTTCCTACTGCTGATGGCAGCATAAAAGTCCCGGACGAGAGTCACGTTCATTTCCTCTAGTTGTTCCGCGAATATCTGCCACTGCAGTGCTCTAAGTTTTCGGGCTATGAACGGCTGCAGCCCCAGGTTCTCCGTTTTGGAGGTGTAAATAAAACCTTTCTCCTCCCACATATCACGTATTTGGAAGGATCTTGGAGTTGATGCTGTCGGGGCAGATCATGAGGCAGAACTTCGACGGGTGTTTCTAGAAGTCATGTTGCAAGGACTGTGGAAGACAATGAAAGCAAGTAAAAATTCTAGAGGAAAATAAGTAGAAAGAGTAGTAGTGAGTGAAAAATGAATAGTAAAATGGGGTTTATATAGAAGGTGAGTTTGCTGCCCATTGGAGCTGTAAAGGCAGGCTCGAATAATGGGGCCAGCTGTTACGCAGTTTCTGATGCATATGTCACGCGTTTCCGTGTCTGCTGCGCGTCTGTTACGCATTTGCATGTCTGCCGCGACAACGTGTTGACAGGCTGGATTTTCGGCGTCTGTCGCGACAGCTGTAACGGCAGGCTCCAAAATTGGGCTGATGGAAAGATGGTGGGCTGAATTCACTTCTCCTCTTCTCCTTGTCTCCATTATTTCCTAAAAATAATAAAAATAAAAACTTTAGTTCCTAAAAATAAAATAATTCTAATTACCTAATAAATAAATATATAAATAAATAAAAATAAAAATAAAAATAGGTTAAATTAGGGATGCCAAGAGGGGCATCTCCTAAAGTAACCACTTCCTGCATTCTTGGGGCTTCAATCCCCTAATAATGCTTCAATCATTGTCCATTGACTTTGAATTGGTGCCCGTCATTTAAAGATCTGATTGTGATCGCACCATGGGGAAAAACCTGCACTACTTGGAATAAGTCAGACCATCTAGATTTCAGCTTCCCTAGGAAGAGTTTCAACCTAGAGTTGAATAACAACAGAAGCTGCCCTGGGCAGAACTGTCGTGGCAGCAACTTCTAGTCGTGCCACTTCTTGGTCTTGTCTTTGTAGATTCTTGCGTTGTCATAGGCCATTGTTCGAATTTCTTTGATTTCATTCAGATCAAGTATCCTTTTATGTCCTTCTTTTTCCAAGTCCATATTCACTGTCTTGATGGCCCAGTACGCTCGGTGCTCAATCTCGACAGGTAAATGGCATGTTTTCCCATAAATCAGTCGGTAGGGTGACATTCCGAATGGAGTTTTGAACGCTGTTCTGTAGGCCCATAATGCATCATTGAGGTGTAGAGATCAGTCCTTCCTAGTTGGCTTAACCATCTTTTCGAGAATCTTCTTAACCTCTCTGTTGGATATTTCAGCATGTCCATTAGTCTGAGGGTGGTATGCTGTTGCGATCCGATTTTTGACACCATACTTTTTCAAGGCAACAGCTATAACCCTATTGTTGAAATGCCTCCCTTCATCACTGATGATCGCCTTGGGGATGCCAAATCTGGAAAATATGTTTTTATGCAAAAACCTTTGAACCGTCTTGGCATCGTTTTTCTGAGTGGCGATCGCTTAAACCCATTTGGACACATAGTCCACTGCCAGGAGGATATATAAGTTCCCACATGAAGTTGGGAATGGTCCCATAAAATCTATCCCTCAAACGTCGAAGATCTCAACTTCAAGAATGTTTTGCAGTGGTATCTCATGTCTCCTGGAGATGTTTCCAGTCCGTTGACACTTGTCACAGTTTTTGTAGAATGTTTGAGCATCCTTGAACAATGACGGCCAATAGAATCTTGACTGCAAAACCTTGGCAACAATTTTGTTACCTCCTAAGTGTCCTCCATACTGTGAAGCATGACAGTGATGTAATATAGCTTCATGTTCGTCCTGTGGTACACACCTCCTAATCACCTGACCTGCACAATATTTGAAAAGAAGAGGTTCGTCCCAATAATAATGTTTAACATCATTTTGGAACCTCTTCCTAGCTTGATAATTAAGGTCAAGAGGAGTTATTCCGCTAACTAAATAATTAACAAAATCAGCATACCAGGGGAGTTCAGAATACTTACCTGCCGCCAAGGTTGTCGCGGCAGTGCTTGTGGCAGCGAACATCTGCTCGTCAGGGAAAGTCTCCAATATGTGTGTCTCGTCTGCTGGTAGACCCTTTCCCTTCTCTAACCTTGACAAGTGATCTGCAACTTGATTCTCTGTCCCCTTTTTGTCCTTGATTTCAAGGTCGAACTCTTGCAGTAGCAGAATCCAACGTATCAGTCTACGCTTTGCATCCTTTTTTGTGAACAGATACTTCAATGGAGTGTGGTCTGTGTGGACTATGACCTTCGTTCCAAGTATATATGAACGAACTTGTCAATAGAGAACACCACAGCTAACAGTTCCTTCTATGTTGTGGTGTAGTTCACTTGGGCGTCGTTCAATGTTTTGCTGGCATAGTATATAACATGAAAGAGCAATTCAATCCCTACAACTACTTTACAAGATCAACCCTTAGCCCTTGGGGAAGTTTAGAACATGATGGAGAGAGAGAAACGACTAGGGTTTTGGGGGAAGACGGCTAGGAGTGAGATATCCTTCCCTAGGTCGAATTACATGCCTTTATATAGGCCTTGGGTCCAAGTTTTCTAATATGGCAAGAATACAAGTTTAAATTAAAGTACAACTCTATTAAAGACTAATTCTTCTGAGTGGATGCCTTTAATTCATCCTCTTTTCTTGCTTTGACTTTCTTCCTTGAACTTTGGGCCTGACCTTCCTTCTGCTTCAATGCTCAGAAAAATATGGGAGTGTCTCTTTGTCGAGCTTGAAATCCTCTATCTGTCGAGCTCCACTTCACTTTTCCACCTCAGTGTCTCTTTGTCGTCATTGATACCACGGCAGGTGTCACGACAGTCAGTGCTCTTTGTCCTTCAATTCTAGCTTAGCGAATCGCCTTTGTTCCTTTGCTGCCCTGGGTTGCTGCCGCAGCAGATACCTGCAAAAGTGACCAAATTCAGCAGCATTTGTGCAGTTTTATCTAATTGTGATGTGTATGTAAAATATATCCTAAATGCAATTAATTCCTAAAACATTCTAAAGGCACTGCCACAACAGGGATTGTCGCGGCAGGTAAGCGCAGTTCAAAGACTTAAGCCATTTTTTTACACAAAAAATAACTAATATGAGACACAAATTAAAGACACCAATTAAAAAGTTCAGTAAATAACAGAGGACTGCCTACCCCCAAACTCAAGGGTTGTATTGTCCTCAATGCATGACGACAAAATGAAAAAAAGAAACATCACAAATAGATAAAATAAAGAGCAGAAACAACAAGCATAATAGAAAAGCACATAAGTTTATGAGCTGTCGTCGCTGTTGCTGCTGATGCGAAGCTGCCGGCGGGCAATCATCTTGATGGCAGAGGTTTACTTGGGGTTGGGAGATGGTGAGGCTACTTTCTTTTTGGCCTCTCAAGGTGGTTGGACTCGAGTAGGTTAGATCTTTGGGGCCTTGTCCAGAACCTCGAGGTCATCATCACTACTGCTGTTGTTGCTGTCGTCCGATTTGTCGTGGCAGGGTCCCTCAACGGTTTCATTCAGCTTTTTCTTCTTCATCGGAGGGAAATCTTTGGATATGTCTCGGATGACAAATGGCTTCAAGTCAGAATCTTCATGCCAGACGGAGGAGGAGGAGAACCATTCGAAGTACTTTGGATCGATCTCCAGTAGCGGTTCCTTCCTTTTTTTCTCCTCGGGGAGTGGCAGATCTCCTGTCGCCATTTCCGGTCGTGGCAGGTTGTGTGGTGGAGGCAACAGTGGGCGTTCTGGGGCTAGCAGCAGGTGTGGGTGGCAAAAAGAGTTCCTGGGAAAGAGGGGAACTGCACGTTGGGAAAATTTAAATCAACCTTAGTGAAATTTACCGTGGTAGTAGCGAAATCCCTCATAAATCCCATGAAGCCTAGCTGTCGTTCTTCCATTTTCTTTAGCATCTGCAGTATTTGGTTGGAGGTATATGTCGGATGGGCGGCCTCGGTCTGCTCCGGCTCTGCCGCAACGAGTTCAGTGGGTTCAGGTTCTGTCGTGGCAGTAGGGTCCATATATGCCATGGGAGTGGCAGGCTTCAGCTCCATCAAACTGTATATGTTTTGTTGCATCCATCGCATGCCTTGCACTCTGACATCTTCATCAATTTCTAGAACCTTATTTTCCCGGTAGAGAGAGGTGATGAGGTAGGGTAAGAAAAGGGGGCCAATGGGCCGGAGTGCACCCTCGAAAATGCCTTCAAGGATATATTGCCGACGTTGATCTTTCTCTCGTTGATGATTGAGTGCACGAAGGCTAGTCTTTACCGGTCCACGGTAGTGTTGTTCGATGTAGGGATGAGGCGTTTCTTCACGAAATGGTTCCAGAGTTTTGCGGTCGGTGTGAGTTGGGTCCTTTGCACTGTCCATCTATGCTTGGGATTCTCATTTCATTGGGTGCCTTCTTACGTCATTTTTGACATGACAACATCATAGTCTGCTGGCGACAGACTGTTGACGAACCTTCTATGTGCATCTTCCTTCTTTCCCACATAAATTTTGTACAATGTGTTGATGTAGGCCGGTTCTAGGGAGATTTCCTTACCCCTGACAGTCACTATCGTGGCATCTTTGGAGGGGATGACAGCATAGAACTCTCGGACCAGAGTGACGTTCATCTCCTCTAGATGAACGGTGAACGTCTACCATTTGAGGGCAATAATTTTCTTGGAGATGAAACCTGTTGCGTGTAAAAGTGTCTATCGCAATGTAGTGCAAGTGTACACGACGCAAGTAGTAAAGTGATACGTAAGTATCGGATATCGTCTCCACAGGGACTGGGCTAATAGCTTCACCTTGGATTACTGCACGAGAGGAAAAAGAATAGTTTAAATTGTTGTCACGAAAATAATAAAGAGAACTTGAATTTAAGATTAAAGAAATCAAGATAGAGAAAATGGGCTGGTATTGAATTGCTCAGTAGTGTAGGTGTTGCAAAGTCTGGGAATATCTGTTCTATCGTTGCGCCTGTCGCTGCAACGATCACACAACTCTGTACTTCAAGCTTGGCAAGAATCCCTTATGTGCCTTGGTCTATCCCTAGGTCCAAGTTTGTCGATGAACTCGTCTTTGATGATACCTCCCGGCGTGAATCAAAGGATGAACTTCGATGTTGTTGAATTCTTCCTTAGCCACTTAACCTCGTCTTATCCCTAGGTTCGAGATAGTTCAACCATAAACTGGAGAACCCGTACTTATTCCTTTCGTATACTTAACTCTCCCGATATTAAGTAAATAGATAATCTCACAATGCTCTCCCGATACTCTTGCAAGATGTTGAAAACCAGAATAAGCAAACTTAAAGTCTATTATATTGAACAGAAAAATTCCTAAACCAAATGCAATCCTTGCAACTACTTTACAAATCAACCCGTGGCCCTAGGGGAAGTTTAGAACATGATTAGAAGGGGAAAACGACTAGGGTTTTGGGAAGAAGGCTAGAGATGAAGATATCCCCCCCTTGGTCGAATTACATGCCTTTATATAGGCCTTGGGTTCAAGTTTTCTAATATGGCAAGAATACAAGTTTAAACTAAAGTACAACTCTATTAAAGACTAAATCTTTAGAGAACATATCTTTAATTCGTCTTTCCTTCTTGCTTGGAGTTTCTTCCTTGAACCTTGGGCTTGGCCTTCATTCTAATCTAGGGCTTGGAAAAATAGGAGGGTGCTCCACGAAAGACCGGCTTAATTTTCTCTTTCTGTCGAGGCCCATTTTGCTTCTTCTCTTCACCACTGCTGTCGTCCTTGGCTGCCACGGCAGGGGCCCTGGCAGCATTGTCCTTCTCGTCTGCACATCCAATTCCAGCTCTGCTTCTTTACTGCCCAACGTCTGCCCTCCACTACCCTTCATCTGCTACAGCATCTACCTGCAAAAGCGACCAATTTTAGTAGAAACTGTGCCATTTAATATATTTGTGATGTATAACTGAAATCTAACCTAAATGCAATGAATTATGCTTGAATGCAACAGAAATATGGGTTAAATAGGGGGTAAATTATAGAACTTTTACACACTCACAACACCCCCAAACTCAAGTTTTTGCTTCCCTCAAGCAATTCAGACCTAAAAGAAAAATGATATTTTTGTTTGGCTTAAAAAGTGAACTTTTTCCTTACCTACCATTCATTCCCTATTGTGAACAACACCTTGTTGGATAATTCAGGATTTGTCCGGAACCTTGCTATTATTCTCGTGTAGTGTGTGTATGCTTGTGAACAATTATATGCCAAGACTCCCTTAGTTTACTAGAATAGTTAATAACTTGAATTTTTATGCCAATTTTCATCTTTTTGGAGGCAATTTTTAGGCTCCTTTAGTTTTTATTCAGACTCGATTCTATTTTCTAAAGCGTAAGTTTGACTAGAGCCGGTTTCGGGCACCTCTAGCTAACTTCCGAGAGCCGGTTTCGGGCACCTCTAGGTGTATTGAGTCTATTTTTCTTAACTTCTTTTCCTAGAGCCAGTGTTTGGCACCTCTAGGGCCAACTCAAGTGTAAGCTTCTATTCTAGTTTACTAGTAGAGTTCTAGGCAGTATAAAAGTCACATATAGTGTTTAAGATTTAGAACTATAGTAAGGCTCTAAACTGTTCCTAAAACTATCCTAAAGGCACTGCCACGATAGAGGTTGTCACGACAGGTAAGTTCAGTTTAAAGACTTAACCCAAATTTTCATCATTTTTTAAGCAAAAATAAACTAAGTAAAAGACACAATTTTTAAACTTAAAAGACTCCATTAATGGAGGGATGCCACCCCCAAACTCGAGGGTTGCATTGCCCTCAATGCATATGATATAGATGAAAAATAAAAAAACAACATCACAAAATATAATAAAAGGCGGACAACAAAATAAGATAAGAAACTTAAAATTTCAGGCGATGTCGTCGCTGCTGCTGCTGATGCTGAGTTGAATCTGCCGACGGGCAGTGACCTTTTTGGCTGGTGCTGGCCGGCGGATGGGAGAGGCAGAAGTATTCTTGGTTTTTGCCTTCCTTGAAGGTTGAATGCGAGTAGGGGAGATATGAGGAGGTTTCTCCACTACCTGAACCTCGGAGCTGCTGCTACGCTCGCCGATGTTGCCGCTGCTGCTGCTTCTGCCGCTGTCAGATTTTTCTTTCTCTACTGTTGTTTTCTGCCGCTTTTCTGGTGTGAACTCCTTGGACAAGTTCCTCTTGATAGAGGGCTCGTTGTCGGATGCGGCCCAGATTTCAGAAGAAGAGAAACTAGCAATATACCTATCAAGGTCGTCTTTAGGCTCCTTTCTCTTGGTTTCTCGGGCAGATGTGTCGGCTGTGCAGCTGCTGCCTGCAGCTGTTGTGGCAGGGGTCGGAGTAGACGTAGCAAATGGCGTTTTTGGCGTGGCAGCAAGTGTAGGCGTATAGGCAGGGGTGAGGGCAGCAAAATAATGGTTTGGGAAAGTGGGGAACAAAGCATTGGGAAAATTTAAAGAAGTGTGGATGAAATGTACCGTGGCAGTGGTGAAGTCTTGGATGAAACTCATGAGGCCGAGCTGTCTCTCCTCCAATTTTTGTATGGCAACAAGGATCTGTGAGGAGGTGTCAGCTGGAGGAGCTGCTGCAGTAGGCTGCCTGGGTTCTGTGTTGGTGGGCTCTATCGGCTCTACTGCTGTGGCAGTAGGGTCGAAAGACGACAGGGGCATGGCGGCAGTGAGTTCCATCAGGCTGAGTATGTTCCTGTCAGTCCAGCCTTTCCCTCGAACTCGTAAATCTTCGGCAGCTTCCGGTACATGGTGGTCGCGGCAGAGGGCGGTGATGAGATAAGGGTAGAAGAGTGGTCCTGTCGGCCGGTATGCGCAATCCAATATGCCCTCTTGGACATATCTGCCAATGTTAATTGTCCTCTCAGGTAATATGGAATGGATGAGGGCTAACCTTGGTTGGTCGACTGTTGTATTGTGAGAGGAGGGCATAATCCGTTTCTTGATGAAAGCGTTCCAAAGCTTTGCCTCCGGGGTGAGCTGTACTCTTTTCACCGTCCTTGGGTTTTTCGAATCGGTGTTCCACTCGGTACCCTCGTCTGTGAGTTCTGCCATCACAGCATCATAGTCAGCAGGCTCTAGACTCTCGAGAAATCTTTGGCGGCCATCTTCTTTCTTCCCTGCGTAGAACCCATAGAGAGTGTTGATGTACTCGGGTTCGATAGGTACCTCTTTCCCTCGTACTGTGACTGCTGTCGCGTTCCTACTGCTGATGGCAGCATAAAAGTCCCGGACGAGAGTCACGTTCATTTCCTCTAGCTGTTCCGCGAATATCTGCCACTGTAGGGCTCTAAGTTTTCGGGCTATGAATGGCTGCAGCCCCAGGTTCTCCGTTTTGGAGGAGTAAATAAAACCTTTCTCCTCCCACATATCACGGATCTGGAAGGATCTTGTAGTTGATGCTGCCGGGGCAGATCCTGAGGCAGAACTTCGGCGGGTGTTTCTAGAAGTCATGTTGCAAGGACTGTGGAAGACAATGAAAGCAAGTAAAAATTCTAGAGGA
This sequence comes from Hibiscus tridactylites, assembly GCA_958450335.1. Classification (NCBI taxonomy): domain Eukaryota; kingdom Viridiplantae; phylum Streptophyta; class Magnoliopsida; order Malvales; family Malvaceae; genus Hibiscus; species Hibiscus tridactylites. The sequence continues at coordinate 37,314,255 of OY288290.1, forward strand.
AAATAAGTAGAAAGAGTAGTAGTGAGTGAAAAATGAATAGTAAAATGAGGTTTATATAGAAGGTGAGTTTGCTGCCCATTGGAGCTGTAAAGGCAGGCTCGAATAATGGGGCCAGCTATTACGCAGTTTCTAATGCATATGTCACGCGTTTCCGTGTCTGTTGCGCGTCTGTTACGCATTTGCGTGTCTGCCGCGACAACGTGTTGACAGGCTGGATTTTCCAAGTCTGTCGCGGCAGCTGTAACGGCAGGCTCCAAATTTGGTCTTTTTGGGCTGATGGAAAGATGGTGGGCTGAATTCATTTCTCCTCTTCTCCTTATCTCCTTTATTTCCTAAAAATAATAAAAATAAAAACTTTAGTTCCTAAAAATAAAATAATTCTAATTACCTAATAAATAAATATATAAATAAATAAAAATAAAAATAAAATTAGGTTAAATTAGGGATGCCAGGAGGGGCATCTCCTAAAGTAACCACTTCCTGCATTCTTGGGGCTTCAATCCCTTGATAATGCTTCAATCATTGTCCATTGACTTTGAATTGGTGCCCGTCTTTTAAAGATTTGATTGTGATCGCACCATGGGGAAAAACCTGCACCACTTGGAATAAGTCAGACCACCTAGATGTCATCTTCCCTGGGAAGAGTTTCAACCTAGAGTTGAATAACAACACAAGCTGCCCTGGGCAGAACTATCGTGGCAGCAACTTCTTGTCGTGCCACTTCTTGGTTTTGTCTTTGTAGATTCTTGCGTTGTCATAGGCCATTGTTCGAATTTCTTCGATTTCATTCCGATCAAGTATCCTTTTATGTCTTGCTTTTTCCATGTCCATATTCACTGTCTTGATGGCCCAGTATGCTTGGTGCTCAATCTCGACAGGTAAATGGCATGTTTTCCCATAAATCACCCGGTAGGGTAACATTCCCAATGGAGTTTTGAATGATGTTCTGTAGGCTCATAATGCATCATTGAGGTGTAGAGACCAGTCCTTCCTAGTTGGCTTAACCATCTTTTCGAGAATGTTCTTAACCTCTCTGTTGGATATTTCAGCCTGTCCATTGGTCTGAGGGTGGTATGCTGTTGCGATCCGATGTTTGACACCATACTTTTTCAAGGCAGCAGCTATAACCCTATTGTCGAAATGCCTCCCTTCATCACTGATGATCGCCTTGGGGATGCCAAATCTGGAAAATATGTTTTTATGCAAAAACCTCTGAACCGTCTTGGCATCGTTTTTCCTAGTGGCGATCGCTTCAACCCATTTGGACACATAGTCCACTGCCAGGAGGATATATAAGTTCCCACATGAAGTTGGGAATGGTCCCATAAAATCTATCCCCCAAACGTCAAAGATCTCAACTTCAAGAATGTTTTGCAGTGGCATCTCATGTCTCCTGGAGATGTTTCCAGTCCGTTGACACTTGTCACATTTTTTGTAAAATGTTTGAGCATCCTTGAACAATGCCGGCCAATAGAATCCTGACTGCAAAACCTTGGCAACAGTTTTGTTACCTCCTAAGTGTCCTCCATACTGTGAAGCATTACAGTGATGTAATATAGCTTCATGTTCGTCCTGTGGTACACACCTCCTAATCACCTTATCTGCACAATATTTGAAAAGAAGAGGTTCGTCCCAATAATAATGCTTAACATCATTTTGGATCCTCTTCCTAGCTTGATAATTAAGGTCAAGAGGAGTTATTCCGTTAACTAAATAATTAACAAAATCAGCAAACCAGGGGAGTTTAGAATACTTACCTGCCGCCAAGGCTGTCGCGGCAGTGCTTGTGGCATCGAACAGCTGCTCGTCAGGGAAAGTCTCCAATATGTGTGTCTCGTCTGCTGGTAGACCCTTTCCCTTCTCTAACCTTGACAAGTGATCGGCAACTTGATTCTCTGTCCCCTTTTTGTCCTTGATTTCAAGGTCGAACTCTTGTAGTAGCAGAATCCAACGTATCAGTCTATGCTTTGCATTCTTTTTTGTGGACAGATACTTCAATGCAGAGTGGTCTGTATGGACTATGACCTTCATTCCAAGTATATATGAACGAACTTGTCAATAGAGAACACCACAGCTAACAGTTCCTTCTCTGTTGTGGTGTAGTTCACTTGGGCGTCGTTGAATGTTTTGCTGGCATAGTATATAACATGAAAGAGCTTGTCTTTTCTCTGCCCAAGTGCTGCCCCAACAGCGTAGTCACTAGCATCACACATAATCTCAAATGGCAGTTTCCAATCTGGTGGTTGTACTATTGAGGTTGTTACCAGCTTTTCTTTCAGAGCCTTGAATGCCTCAGTACATTCAACGTTGAAGTCGAAGGGACGGTTCTGCTCCAAAAGTTGGCATAAGGGTTTGGTGATCTTCGAAAAGTTCGCGATAAACCTCCGATAAAAAATAGCATGCCCTAAGAAACTTCTGATTCCCTTGACTGTGGTGGGTGGTGGCAGCTTTTCGATTACCTCGATTTTAGCTCTACCGACTTCTATGCCGCGGCAGCTTATTTTATGACCTAGGACTATCCCTTCGTCCACCATGAAGTGACACTTCTCCCAGTTCAATACCAAGTTTGCTTTCTCACATCTTTCGAGCACTTTCTGTAGGTTGCATAGGCAGCTTTCAAAATTGTCTCCAAAGACAGAAAAATCATCCATGAATATCTCCAGGAAATCTCCACCATATCAGAGAATATTGCCATCATGCACCTTTGAAAGGTCGCTGGTGCGTTGCAAAGTCCAAATGGCATCCTCCGGAAAGCATAAGTACCGTATGGGCATGTGAACATCGTCTTTTCTTGATCTTCCGGTACGATGGCTATTTGATTATATCCTGAGTAACCATCAAGAAAACAATAGTAAGGCTTTCCCGCTAATCTATCAAGCATTTTATCAATAAAAGGCAGGGGAAAGTGATCCTTCCGGGTAGCTTTGTTAAGCTTCTGATAGTCCATACAAACCCTCCAACCGGTCACAGTCCTGGTTGGGATTAGCTCGTTTTCTTTGTTGGTTACCACGGTTATTCCTCCTTTCTTGAGAACGCACTGCACCGGGCTCACCCACTTGCTATCCGAGATGGCATAGATTATTCCAGCATCTAGCCATTTTATGATCTCTTTACGAACCACCTCTCGCATAGCATCATTCAGTCATCTATGTGCATCAATGGTCGGCTTATGATCATCCTTTAAGAGGATTTTATGCATGCATAGTGCCGGACTGATGCCTTGGATATCAACTATCGTCCATCCAATAGCCTTTTTGTGCTGCTGCAACATCCCTATCAGCTGCTGTTCATGTTCCTGCATCAACTTGGAAGAGATGATTACGGGCAACGTATCATTTAAACCAAGGAAAACATATTTTAGCTGCCCTGGCAGGGGCTTAAGGTCTAGAACAGGGGGCTCTACAGTTGATGGCTTTTGGACTATATGGTCATCTGATGTATAGTTTAAGGGCTCGAATAACTTACCTGGACGATTGCCTATCCAATTTACCTCCTCTTGATCTTCAGTATCAGATGTATCAGATTCTGAGAAGCTGATGTCGTGACAGTCTTCTAAATGGCTTCTGGGGCAGTGGCCAATTTTGATGTTGTGGCAGCCCGACCTAATGCAGGGTTGGTCAAGGATAACTTCAGTGATAGCCTTGCATTATTCTTCTTCATCGGCATGTTTTATTGCCTGGAGAACATTCAGCTTGATCTCTTGATCGTTCACTCTCATAGTGAGTTCTCCTTTTTCTACATCAATCAGTGATCTTCCTATGGCTAAGAAGGGTCGCCCCAGGATGATTGGTGTGTTTTCATCTGCTTCACAATCTAGGACAAGAAAGTCAGCAGGAAAAATAAATTTATCCACCCTTACCAGAATATCTTCAATTTTCCCTTCTGGATGAACGCAAGAGCGGTCTGCCAGCTGTAGTACTACTGTTGTGGGCCGAGCTTTTCCAATACTTAATTTCTGAAAAACAGATTTGGGCATTAAATTTATACTAGCACCAAGATCACAAAGTGCCTTACCCACAAATTTATCTCTGATTATGCATGGTATGATGAAGCTCCCAGGACCCTTCTTCTTCTGGGGTGGATGCTTGTGCAAAATACTCATGCATCCTTCAGTCATCTTAATCGTTTCAAATTCCCCAAGTCAGGATTTCTTCGACATGGCATCTTTGAGAAATTTAGCATAACCAGGCATCTCCTTTATAGCATCTAACATCGGAATATTGATATGGACCTGCTTAAAAACATCATAAATCTTCTTAAGCTGGGATTCCTATTTCAATTTATATAACCGCTGAGGAAAAGGAGGTTGGGACGATATTCAACAATACGTCCTTCCCACTTCATTCGGATCTGAGGAGGTTTAGGTTCTTCGTCTTTCTCCTCTGTCCCTTCTACTGTCGTGACAGGTTCATCGGCAGCAGGTTGTTTTTCGTTTGCCGGGGCAGCGTTCTCGACAGGTGACTCCAAGGCTGGTTCCTTAACTGATTCAGCTTCCTTCTATGGCCTTGTAATTTCTTACCACTCCTAGTAGTGATGGCTTTACACTGCTCATGTGTGGGTTGTCTAGCGTTTTCAGTATCGCTAGGAAAACCTCCATTCTGCCTTGGTTTAATATGCTGGGAAACCTGACCCATCTGTGTCTGCAATGATTTCAGAGTAGCTTCATGGTTGGTCATCCGCATCTCTGTTTTTTCCATGAATGTTTCTATCTTCTTGAAGAAGTGATTCATGTTCTCAATGTAGGTTCCTTTTTGAGACATAAACGTAGCCAAGGTCTGTTCCAGTATACTAGTCGTGGCAGCTGGTGGCTGTTGCTGCTGCTGCTGCGGTTGCTGCCGAGTCAGTAACCTAGGTCCCCCTGATTCTGTGTGTTCTATGCTTGAGGATTCAGGGCATTATTAGGATTTCTCCAAGATAACTTGGGATCCTTTCTCCAGTTGGGATTGTAGTTATTGGAATTGTAGTTCTGTTTATTGTAGTTCCCAACATACAATCTTCCGAACTGTGGTTCCCATCGCAAGTCTTGCATACCTCTTCAGCAGAGTAGGCAGGTTGTGAATCTTCTTTCAAGAGTTTTTTCATTGCCTTAGTGAGATATTCCACATGTGATTTTAACGAACTATCAGTCTCATAATCTTTTACAGCTAGAACTCGTTTACCCCCTCTTTTTACTGTCGGGAACTGTTCCTCATTCTTCGCCAGATTTTTCAATATTGCCATTGCATCTTCTGGATCTTTGTCCAACAGTAATCCATTTGATGTTGAATCCATTCTCATACGAGTCTGTAAGTTAGCAGCATTATAGAATTTAGTTACTTGGTTCCAAACAGGGAATCCATGCATTGGGCAGTTCCTCAGAAGAGTGGTAAATCTGTCCAGGCCTCGTGCATTGGCTCGTCATCTTCCTATTGAAAAGTAGCAATTTCATTACGTAACCGCTCAGATAAGTGTGAAGGATTAAAACAAGACAAAAATTCACGAGTTAAATCTGCCCAAGTTCGTATTGAACCCGACGTTATTTTATTCCACCAAATCTTTGCCCTGTCCCTCAATGAATGAGGAAATAATCGAAGCCTTAGTATCTCCAGATTAACTCCTGGTAGTCTAAACGAACCACATGTTTCCTGGAACGGTTTTAGATGCTCCCTAACATCCTCTGTAGCAGCACCACTGAATTGGCCAGCGTAGTTAATCATGCTGAACATAACATGTTTCAGCTCAAAGTTGTCAACATCTACGTATGGCAGGGTTGTTTCTAGTTCTACATGATCATTGAGCATGTAGTCTCGGCATGACCGGCGTGCGGCAGCGACAGTAGGGTCGGCATGTGGATCGTTTCCTCCATTTCCAGCAGGATTTTCAGCATCCTGGGGATTCCTTGGATTGTTCATGGCCTCCAACTTTTCTTCAAGGTATTCGTTTCTGGCTAACACGAAGCGAAGTCGGTTCCTAAGATTGTACGAGCGTTCTATTTTAGGGTCTAATGGATACTTAGGTTCCTTTCCTCTTCTTGATCTGCGCATAAACAGAAAACCTTGTGAAAAGCACAAGTTGAACAACTCAAGAAAAATAAAACAGAAGAATAAAAGAAGTGCAGTAAAAGATAGGGTAAAGATATGTTGCCAGTCCTCGGCAACGTCGCCAAAAACTTGTTGCGTGTAAAAGTGTTTATCGTAATAGAGTGCAAGTGTACACGACGCAAGTAATAAAGTGATACGTAAGTATCGGATATCGTCTCCATAGGGACTGGGCTAATAGCTTCACCTTGGATTACTGCACGTGAGGAAAAAGAATAGTTTAAATTGTTGTCACGAAAATAATAAAGAGAACTGGAATTTAAGATTAAAGAAATCAAGATAGAGAGAATGGGTCGGTATTGAATTGCTCGGTAGTGTAGGTGTTGCAAAGTCTGGGAATATCTGTTCTGTCGTTGTGCCTGTCGCGGCAGCGGTATGTTGTTAATCGCGATAGCGATCACACAACTTTGTACTTCAAGCTTGGCAAGAATCCATGTTGTGCCTTGGCCTATCCCTATGTCCAAGTCTGTTGATGAACACGTCTTTGATGATACCTCCCGGCGTGAATCGAAGGATGAACACCGATGTTGTTGAATTCTTCCTTAGCCACTTAACCTCGTCCTATCCCTAGGTCCGAGATAGTTCAACCATAAACTGTAGAACTCGTACTTATTCCTTTCGTATACTTAACTCTCCCGATATTAAGTAAATAGATAATCTCACAATGCTCTCCCGATACTCTTGCAAGATGTTGAAAACCAGAACAAGCAAACTTGAAGTCTATTTTATTGAACAGAAAAATTCATAAAACAAATGCAATCCTTGCAACTACTTTACAAATCAACCCGTGGCCCTAAGGGAAGTTTAGAACATGATGAGAAGGGGAAAATGACTAGGGTTTTGGGAAGAAGGCTAGAGATGAAGATATCCTCCCCTAGGTCGAATTACATGCCTTTATATAGGCCTTGGGTTCAAGTTTTCTAATATGGCAAGAATACAAGTTTAAACTAAAGTACAACTCTATTAAAGACTAAATCTTCAGAGAATATATCTTTAATTTGTCCTTCCTTCTTGCTTGGAGTTTCTTCCTTGAACCTTGGGCTTGGCCTTCATTCTGATCTAGGGCTTGGAAAAATATGAGGGTGATCCACGACAGATCGGCTTAATTTTCACTTTCTGTCGAGGCCCACTTTGCTTCTTCTCTTCACCACTGTTGTCATCCTTGGCTGCCACGGCAGCGGCCATGGCAGCATTGTCCTTCTCATCTGCACATTCAGTTCCAGCTCTGCTTCTTTACTTCCCAGCGTCTGCTCTCCACTGCCCTCCATTTGCTATAATAGCTACCTGCAAAAGCGACCAATTTTAGTAGAAACTGTGCCATTTAATATATTTGTGATGTATAACTGAAATCTAACCTAAATGCAATGAATTATGCTTGAATGCAGCAGAAATATGGGTTAAATAGGGGGTAAATTATAGAACTTTTACACATTCAACAAAACCCTCCAGCCCTAGGTCTCCCGTCTTTGTGGTGTATGTGAACCCTCTCTCTTCCCACATTTTTCTTTTTTGGAACGTGCCATACTATCTCCTCTCCGAGTCTGCCGATGCGAATCATCTCAGGATTTTGCTGTGGCTGGGTGTGGACAGTGCCGTGGTAGAGGTGGAGGCAGCACTCGTTCGGGTTGATCTAGTAGTCATTCCAAGGAAAAAATGTAGAAAAATAAAAGAAAATTTCTGAGAGCTAAATTCTGGAAAGCAAAGTAGAGAGAATGAGAATGAGGTGAAAAATGAAATAGGAGTAGAGGTTTATATAGAATGGGATTTTCTGCCCGTTGGAACTGTAACGGCCTGCGCAAATAACAAGGACAGCTATCAGGCGGGTTCCTGACGCGTCTGTCATGCGTTTCCGTGTCTATTGCGTGTCTGTTACGCATTTTCGTGTCTGTCGCGACAGCTCTGTGACAGGCTGTATTTTCCGCGTCTGCCGCGACAGCTAGAACAAGCTGTCACGACAGGTATGTTCCATTGGGCTTTATTGGTTGTTGTGAATGCGGTGGGCTGGTTCATTCCTCCTCTTTGCTTTGCTTCCTTTATTTCCTAAAATTTAAAATAAACAATAAATTAAAATCTTATTTCCTAAAAATAAATAAATAAACTAAAAAAATAAAATTAAATTAGATTAAGTTAAATTAGGGATGCCTTGAGGGGCATCTCCTAAAGCAACTACTTCCTACATCCTTGGGGCTTCAGTCCCCTGATAATGCTTTAGTCTTTGTCCATTGACTTTGAATTGGTGCCCATCCTTGATTGATCTGAGTGTAATGGCACCATGGGGAAAACTTGGACTACTTGGAAAGGGTCAGACCGCCTAGATTTAAGCTTTCATGGGAAAAGCTTCAACCTATAGTTAAACAACAACATCTGCTGCCCTGGGCAGAATTGTCGTGCCAACAGTTTTCTGTCGTGCCACTTCTTTGTTTTGTCCTTGTAGATCTTGGCGTTGGCGTAGGCCATTGCTCGAATTTCTTCAATTTCATTCAAGTCCAATACCCTTTTCTGCCCTACTTTGTCCCGGTCCATATTAACTGTCTTAATAGCCCAATATGCTCTGTGTTCTATCTCGACATGTAAATGGCAAGTTTTTCTGTAAATGAGGCAGTAGGGTGTCATTCCCAATGGCGTTTTAAATGCAGTCTTGTAGGCCCAGAGTGCATCATTTAGGTGAAGAGACCCATCCTTTCGAGTTGGTTTAACCATCTTCTCTGGGATGTTCTTCACTTCTCAATTTGAGATTTCGGCCTTCCCATTGGTTTGAGGGTGATATGTTGTTGCAATTCGGTGCTTCACTCCATATTTCTTTAGTGCACTAGCAATTACCCTATTGTCAATATGCCTCCCCTCATCGCTAATGAACGCCCTTGGGATGCCAAACCTTAAGCAGATGTGCTTGTGAAGAAATCTTTACATAGTCTTGGCATCGTTCTTTTGAGTGGCGATAGCTTCTACCCACTTAGACACATATTCTACTGCCATCATGATGTATAGATTCCCATAAGAGTCTGGGAATGGTCCCATGAAGTCGATTCCCCAAACATCAAAGATTTCGACCTCAAGTATGTTCTGTAATGTCATATCATGCCTTCTACATATGTTTCTAGTCCTTTGGAATTTATCACAACTCTTATAAAAAGCTTGTGCATCCTTGAACAGTGTAGGCCAAAAGAAACCAGATTGCAGAACCTTGGCAGCAGTTTTATTTCCTCCCAAGTGTCCTCCATATGGGACAGCATGGCAGTGGTGAAGCACTTCTCTCTGTTCTTCTTGTGGTATGCATCTCCTGATGATCTGATCTGCACAGTGCTTAAAGAGAAGAGGTTCGTCCCAATAATAATGTTTTACATCATTTTGGAACCTCTTCCTAGCTTGGTAATTAAGTTCACGAGGTAATGAACCACTTACAATGTAATTGACAATGTCAGCATACCAAGGAGTTTTAGGGAGCTTACCTGCCACCATGGTTGTCGCAGCAGTGCTGGTGGCTGCGAACAACTGCTCATCTAGGAAGGTTTTCAGTATGTTGGTCTTGTATTTCTCTTGATTCCTTCCCATCTCTAATCTTGACAAGTGATCTACTACTTGGTTTTTTGTCCCCTTTTTGTCCCCGATGTCAATGTCAAATTCTTGCAGCAGTAGAATCCAACGTATCAATCTTGGCTTGGCATCCTTCTTGGTGAACAGATATTTGAGTGCTGAGTGATCTGTATGGACTACCACTTTTGTTCCAAGTATATATGGTCGGAACTTGTGAATTGCAAACACCACTGCGAGTAGCTCCTTTTCTGGTGTTGTGTAATTTATCTGGGCATCATTTAGAATTTTGCTGGCATAGTAGATCACATGGAAGAGTTTCTCCTTCCTCTACCCTACTGCCGCCCCGACATCATAATCATTGGCGTAACACATTATCTCGAATGGTAAACTCCAGTATGGTGGCTGCACTATTGGGGCTGTTACCAGTTTTTTCCTTCAGTATCCTAAATGCTTCAGTACATTCAGTGTTGAAATAAAAGGCGTGATTCTGTTCCAACAAGAGACACAGGGGTTTAGTAATTTTTGAGAAATTGGCGATGAATCTTCGATAAAACCCTGCATGTCCTAAGAAACTTCTTATTCCTTTGACTGTGGTGGGTGGCGACAGTTTTTCAATAACCTCGATTTTTGCTCTGTCTACCTCTATGCTATGGAAGCTAACCTTGTGTCCCAACAATATGCCCTCATCCACCATAAAGTGGCATTTTTCCCAGTTTAAAACAAGGTTTTCCTTTTCACATATTTCAAGCACCTTCTGTAAATTGACAAAGCAACCGTCGAAACTGTCTCCAAAGACGGAAAAGTTATCCATGAAAATTTCTAGGAAATCCTCCACCATGTCGGAGAATATTACCATCATGCACCGTTGAAAGGTTGCTGGTACATTGCAAAGCCCAAATGGCATTCTTCGAAAGGCATATGTGTCGTATGAGCATGTGAATGTTGTTTTCTCTTGGTCTTCCAGTGCTATTGCCTTTTGGTTATAACCCGAGTAACCATCAAGAAAACAATAATACGGCTTCCCCGCTAATCTATCTAACATTTGATCAATAAAGGGTAAGGCGAAGTGGTCCTTCCGGGTAGCTTTATTAAGCTTCCAGTAGTCCATACAAACCCTCCAACCGGTCACAGTCCTGGTTGGGATTAGTTTGTTGTCCTTGTTTGTTACTACGGTTATGCCTCCCTTTTTGGGTACACATTGCATCGGGCTCACCCACTTGCTATCAGAGATAGCGTATATTATTCCAGCATCAAGCCACTTTATGATTTCTTTTCGTACCACCTCTCGCATAGCTTCATTCAGTTGTCTTTGGGCATCAATCGTTGCCTTGTGGTCATCCTCCAAGAGGATCTTATGCATGCACAATATAGGACGGATGCCTTGGATATCAGCAATGGTCCATCCAATTGCCTTCTTATGCTGCTATAGCATTTTGATCAGCTGTTGTTCTTGTTCTTGCATCAACTTAGAAGAGATGATTACGGGCAACGTATCATTTAAACCAAGAAAAACATATTTAAGTTGCCCTGGTATGGGTTTATGGTCTAAAACAGGTGGTTGTTCAATGGAAGGCTTTTGGATTACATGTTCATTCGAGGTATAATTCAAAGGCTCGAAGAACTTACCTGGACGTGTGCCTATCAAATTTACCTCCTCAGGACCTTCAGTGTCGGATGCATCTGTGTCTGAGGGGTCACTATCATCGATGCTGTCATGATAGTCTTCAAGGTGACTGCGGTGGCAATAACCAAATTTTCTGTCGTGACAGCTCGATCTGATGAAGGGTTGGTCTAGGACTACTTTTGAAATTGCCTTGCACTCTTCCTATGCATCAGCCTGTTTCATTTCTTGGAGAACATTGAGCTTTATTTGTTGGTCATTAACTCTCATAGTCAGTTCTCCTTTCTCTACATCGATCATTGTTCTGCCTGTGGCTAGGAAGGGTCACCCCAGGATGATCGGTGCATTTTCATCCGTTTCACAGTCTAAAACAAGAAAGTCAGCAGGAAAAATAAACTTATCCATTCTTACCCAGATATCTTCGATCTTTCCTTCCGATTGTACGTAAGAGAGATCTGCCAGTTGCAGCATGACTATCGTAGGTCTTGCTTGTCCAATACCTAGTTTCTGAAATACAGATTTGGGCATTAGATTAATGCTAGCACCAAGATCACAAAGTACCTTACCAACAAACTTGTCACCAATTATGCATGGTATGATGAAGCTGTCAGGATCATTCTTGTTTGGGGGTGGTCGCCTATGTAGGATTGTCATGCATCCTTATGTCATCATCACTGTTTCAAATTCCCCAAGTCTGGACCTCCTGGACATTGCATCCTTCAGAAACTTTGCATAACCAGGCATCTGCTTAATGGCTTCTAACAGCGGAATGATGATGTGTATTTGCTTAAAAACATAATAGATTTTTTTAAGCTGGTACTCATGTTTCTGTTTCTTTAACCGCTGTGGAAAAGGGGGTGGAGGACGGTAATCTTCAATGCGTCCTTCACATGGAAGTCGAATCTGAGGAGGCTCAGGATCTTCAGTTTCTTCTTTATGCTCCTATGTTCCTTCTGCTGTTGTGGCAGGCGTGACGACAGTAGACTATTTTTCTTCAGCTGGGGCAGTGTTCACGGCAGGAGTCTATAGGGTTGGTTCCTTACTACGAGGCTTTATATGAGAGAATATGTAGAACCCCTCTCTATTGGGGCAGCGGCTAGGCAAAAGTTGATTTTGATGCCAGCTATGTTAAAGGGAACCACCGAGAAGGTGAAGCTCATTTGTGAGCGTTTGAAGCCAACATCGGATAGGCAAAATTCTTACGCGGATCTGAAGCGTAAAGAGATTGAGTTCGCGGTTGGCGAACGTGTGTTTTTGAAAGTATCACCTTGGAAGAAGGTGGTGAGATTTTGGCGTAAGGGTAAGCTTACCCCAAGGTTCATTGGACCTTACGAGGTTGTGGAGCATATTGGTCCTGTGGCATATCGATTGAGATTACCTTCGGAGCTGGAAAAGATATATGATGTATTCCATGTCTCTATGTTACGGAAATACATATAAGATCCTTCGCATGTGATGCCTGTTGAGGAGATAGAGTTGAATTCGGATCTGTCATATGTTGAGGAACCAGTGAGGGTTCTGGATGTGAGCAGTAAAGTTCTTCGTGGCAAAACATTAGAGCTTGTGAAGGTGTTGTGGCGAAACCGAGGAGATCAGGAGGCCGCGTGGGAAAGCGAGGCGGACATGCTGAAGCAGTCTCCACACCTTTTTCCATCAGGTAAAATTTAAAGGACGAAATTTCCTAAGTGGGGGAGAGTTGTAACGCCCTGCTTTTGGGCCTAGATATTTTAGACATTGGACCGGACTGGTCGAGAACAGTTCAAATCGCGTAAGGGGATTTAAAAAAATCAAGGATCGGGATAGGATAAGAATGTGGTAAAAATTGCTAAAATTCTCTGAAAATATGTTTAAGGGGTTGGTCAAATCAATTTTACAAAAAGAGTTTCGGAAGTGGGACATTTTGAGTAGTGACCAAATTGTAAAGTTTCAAAACTGTGAAAATGTGGTTTTTAAAGGAGAAGCTAAAATCTTAGAATCTTTATGGGGCTTTATGGCAATTTAGCATTTCCTTAATATGTCACGTGTTTAAAATGGTTTTAATTAAATAAATTTTATTGGCTTTCATTTTATTTAATCAATTAGGTAGTTAATTAGTGAGATTGCAACACGTAACTAACATTCTCTTCCCATTTTCAGCCAAACACAATTTTAATTCATTTTCTCCAGAATTCTTCTCCCAAACACTCTCTCAATATGTCCTAAACAATTTTCAAGAATCCTTTCAAGTTCTTCAAGATTTTGCTAAGGAAAACTTGACATTCATTCCGTACATTTGACTTTTAGGACTAGAATGTAATTCCAGAAATTATAGGTACTTTACAGAATTTTCAGATATCAATCCACAATTAATCATATAACATGCCAACATGTCAATTTCCATCACAAACGGACCATCCAAACTCAATCAATTGAACAATCATTACTCAGGGACCAAAATGTAACATTTCAGCACTTGAAAGATTCCATTAATAGAAAATAACAAACCCGTATCGATACGCCTCTCCCCATATCGATACGCAAATTGACAGTAGCGACCTTTGGGAAAATGGTATCGATACGCCCAATCCCGTACAGAAATGGCCTTCAAACATTTTCCTAGGCGTATCGATATGCGGGCAAATCGTACCGGTACACCGAAGTTGAAATGCATGTAAATGGCCTTGGCGTATCGATACTCAACCTCGTGTATCGATAAGCATACCAGAGATGCACTTCCAAAAGCCATTTAAACACATTTAATAGCACCAAAACATACTTAAAACATGCATACATGTTATAAAAAACTTACCATACATATAAACATCAACAAGCAGTATAACATACTCATCAAGCACATCAAACCATGGTGGATTATTAGCTACTCAAGCATACTTAAGAAAATAAGCCATAGCATAGTCAAAACACAATAAGCAAAACCATAAACCAAATAGGGGCCATTTACAAGTCCACAAACATAAACCAAACATGCTTCAAGTGTTTACATCACCAACAAAATCAAGAGTAGAAATCCCACCCATTGCCTCTTATAACACTAAGGTAAAATCGTATACATTGCATAGTCAAAAATGCTCGGATTCCACTTGCTTTCTTGCTGCCTTAATTGCTTAATTCTCTGCATTGATGAAACAAATGAGCGTAAGCATAAAGCTTAGTGAGGATCGCTAAAACCAAACAGTCATAAATGCATTTTATAAAACCAAGATATCATCATTTGCAAACTCATGCCTTCCTTTAAAACATGCTCTCTAAAGCATTAATGTACTTTTAAAACCACATGCTCATAGCATCTTTAAAACAACAGCAAAATCATTTGCTCATGCTTAAACCAAGCATCACATGCATTTTAGAATAATTTTCAAGCATCTCAAGCTTAATCAATAATCGTCAACAATATATTAGCTCGCAAGTGATCAATCTCAAACCATATCATAACCAACACAAATGACACAATAAGATACGTGGATTACAAGCGTTGTCCCACACGCTTCATACACACTACCGGACTACACAAGCCTCACACACGGGATTAGAACATCAACCGTTGTGACACCCGTGGTGGAGTTTAACGGTACAATCACAACCCCTCAACTCCACTCATTGGTAGTTGTATAATTCAACTGACGAGAGTACGAGACTCATACCACAAGATCCACACACGGGATTAAACCATCCACGGTTGTGATCATAGCCTCAATCGTTAGGTTACTTGGATGGAGTGTACGGTACAATCACAACCCCTCTACATCCAAGGTAACTTTATTCACGATGCATCCAATCCTATAGCCGGCTAACTATATCCGATTAAAGTAACCAAAATCCATTCCATCACTTGCCAATATAATCATTTAACATCATTATTTCACTACTTTACAAGCATAAATCACAATGCCATTTTCACAAGTTTAAACATGCTTAAACTCAAATGCATATATCTCAAAAATCCAAGGATCACCTACAAGTGCATCCTTAACAAAATGACATTAAAACCAGCATCCTCGATGCTTAAAAACATGCTTTAAAATAGTAATTAAACCACATTAAATTAAAGTGCATTTCCAACAAAAACATAGCACATTCCGAGTGAGACTTTCGAATCACTTACTCTTGAGCTTAGCTAAGTGTTTCAAACTTACACTAAGCTCCCAAGACCACTCTCAAAGCGTTACAAAGCTAGAAAATCCATTTCCACTCACCGATACGCGAAACGTTCTTGTCGACGCGAAGATCACCCCTCCAAAGCCTCCAAAAATGCTTCATTTGCTTCTGGATCAAGATCCCCTATTTTTAGATCACCAAAACATAGGTCCAAATGTATTAAAATGCATTTCAACACCAGCAACTAAACACAAACTCGTTGCTCACCAAAACTACACCAATTTACCCATCTGAAACAACCGAGAACTCAATCGATCGCTTCCTAAACCAAGCCCAGCCAACATACATCACTTCCAACCATTATTAATATTCAAAACACACCTAAAAACAACCTAAATCCTTCCTTATACTTCTAGAAAGCATAACACTATCATTACACCTAAAAAACCCAACTAAAACCCTCAAGAAACTCAAGGATCTCAAGGATTTCGAGATCTATATTATCAAAACCCTTTTTCAACATAATAATTAACTCAAAACTCAATGATAACCAATCCAAAGAAGAGCTCATCAATATCAATCCGAAAATCAAGATTTAAATCATAAGTTTGCAAGATTTTGATCTTAAATCAAAACTATTATCAAAACTCAGCCAAAAACAACATTTAGAAGTCAAAGATCTTGGGAATTTCAATAAAGAACCTAGATTGAAGGTTGAGAACGGGATTTACCTCCAATCCTTGCCTTCCTTAATGGTTGACAAGTTTTTTTTCCTTCACAAAGCTTGAAGAATTGAAGAGAACTCTTGAAGATGGTTTAGAAATCAAAGAGAGAGTGTTTGGGTGAAACCAATTCTAGAGGAAGTGTTGAGAAAATGATTTTGCTGAATATTGAAAGTTATTTTGAACTTAAAGTCATTTAAATTCTTTTTGATATAACAAAAAAGGGGATAATTAATTTTGAAAAAATTGCATTTTCAAATCCTCCTAAGTTATTTTGAACTTAAAGTCATTTAAATTCTTTTTGATATAACAAAAAGGGGGAGAATTAATTTTGAAAAATTGCATTTTCAAATGAATAAGGGGAGCTTTACTTACTTTTAAATTTTTCATCTCTTATTCAAATTTTTAAAATTGAAGGGGAAGAATCCCAAACAATTTTTCAAGTTGGTTTTATAATATCAAAAAGGGGGAGATTGAAGAACTAAGTGTTTTGATATAATAATTGAAAAATGTTTTGGACTAATTTGAAAAGAATTCAAAACATGTCTTTAAGTCCAAAAAACTTTAAAATATGTTTGAGGTATTTAAAAAGGTTTTTGGCAAAGTTTGGAATGCTTTTAAGTAGTCAAACCGGGCTTTTCAGCACTACCGTACCGATACGGTATACCTCATATCAATACCTTTTTACTCCAAATTTGATTCTGCCAAAACCCGTACCGATACAGGCTTGCCCGTATCGATACGGAGATGGGTCGTACCAATACACCTTTAAAGCGTACATGTCCATGTTTTAACAACCCCCAACAGCTATTTCCCAACGGTCTTTTAAAGTGCAGATTGTACCGATACGCTTCCTAGCGTATCGATACGCATAGGTTGGCAAGAGCCCAACGGCTAGTTCTGAAGAAGGGCGTACCGATACGGGTACCCGTGTACCGATACGGTAGGCACCAGAACTACAATTAATGTGGGAAATAAAGACCCTAACGGCTCCAAAACATTCCCAACGGCTAGTAACGGCTAGAAACTCAATTGGGACTATAAATTGAAGGATGGAACACTTGAAGATGGTTAGAGACTACATCCAAGCAACATGATCAAGAGAATTAGAGTCTAAATCTTTATTTACTATTCTCTTGTACATAGTCTTTAGAGAGAGTGCTTAATTGTAAATCCTTATACTCTTGTGAGCTTAAATTTGTGTAAACACCCACCTTGTGAGGTATTAAGTTTACCAAAAAATCCCTTGTAAAAGGACATGTTCTAGTTTAGCCTTGAGAGAAAAAAAATAGAGTTGGTTCCATCTTAGCCAAGTCCAAAAGATAGAGTTGTAACAGTTTCCTCCTAAACCATGAAAAGCGGACGAATTCATTGTTGAGTGAATTGGGAAATCCTTAGTGGTGTGCTAAGGTAGTGGATGTAGGTGTTTGTTAGAAGGTCGAACCACTCTAAAATCATTGTGTCACTTGTCTACCTTTATTTCGATTTCATCCAATTCAACCACAAAACATTTACAACCCTCATTGACGGTTTCGGTGATCGATTCGAGCGTGCTAACAAGCCCAACACTTTTTCACTAGCCGCCTCAATGTAAATCAACAATAAGAGGTAAATAGTCTCACATAGCAACCATATGCATAATATCAACAAACCTGGAGTGAGGCCCGATTCCACTAAGAATCTGGTACACACACTCTGAGTGAGGCATGGTTCCACTAAGAATCTGTCCTGGTCATACTAATCTCGGGTTCATAGATTCAAAATTTTTTGCCATGGGGTGCAACACTCTCTTTCCTCATGGGTATCCAGAACCCCATCAAACAAGGTGACCGATCATAATAATGCCCTTATGTGGCATGCAATCATTATTTGATCCACCAAGGATCTTTATCCATACAACACACAATAAGTCACTCAAGGTTTAATTAAGTTATTACCCATTAAGCTCATATGTGATGTTTAATTCTCAGTTTCTCACTCCTACTATTTATTTTACCACTTTAGAAACCCATTGGGCCTTAGTCCACAAAATATGGGTCCCTCAAACTCAAATCTTATTTTTCGGGCATATTTCCTAGTGAGTATCGATACACGCCTTCGCGTACCGATGCTCACTCTTCGCGTATCGATACGTGGCTTCACAGGAGAAAGGAAAAACCAACACCCCATACCAGTACACTAGCCGTGTACCGATGCCCTACAGGTACCGATACGCCCCAAGTGTACCAGAACGCAATTTAGCTATTGGAATTCACAAAGAATAGTGGGTATCAATACCCCTTCAAGGATTATCGATACGCCTTCACAATATACATGGTTTTAGTCATTTTTAACATTGGGTATTGATACGCGGTTAACGTGTAACGATACCCAAACACAAAATCCGATTTCTAGACTTCAAAAATCCTTTCCCCAACCCCCAAAACCCAAAGACAAGACCTCAAATTGAACCTACACATTATGGGAAGTGGTTTAGGTGGTTTCCTACCATTTTAAGACATGATAACATCAATATTACGATTTACCATTTGAGAGGTTTCAAGCACTCAAAAACCATAAATGCCAACCAAACCATAAAGTAATCAAATTCATGATTTATAGGACTAATCTTGATCTCTAAGCTGAAGGGGAAGCCTCCAACCAAAGCCCTTCAAGCCTTCTTCTTCCCAAACTCCATGGAAGAATTTCGCACTTCTTTAACTACAAGGAAACGTTGTAAAATGAATTACAACATTGTTGGAAGATTAAAAGAGACTAAATGTATGATTCATTTACATGAAATGTAGTCAAAACCCCTCCATTCCCGTTCCTTATCTTCAACCCCCACCAAAACCCATCCTCTACAAAATTTGATGATTTTTACCTCAAAATGTAGATCCTTAGAAGTGATTGCACTGCCCTCAACTTAAATTCCAAAATAACTCAAACGGACAAAGGTTGAGCCTTTAACACTTAGTTCTTGGGTGGAAGATGAAAATGAGAGAGATGGGGAAAGCAAAGAGACAAGGTGATATCACTTTTTTCACTTTTCTGAAGTACCATTAAGAACCCCAACATTTTCTCTCTTCAAAAAGAGGGAATTTACCATCCTACCCTCTCATCATCTCACCAACCCAAAACCCAACCAAAAACCCTTGCCCACAACAAAAAATCTAGCCCACCAAGGCTCACAAAGGCCTAACTCTTGACCCAAACGTGAAGCACACACTTCGGGTTAAGCCAACCATCGGATTCCAAAATTCGGGTCGTTACATCGATTTTCATCATGCATTATGCCACTCCATGCTTTGTTTGAAGTTTAGTCAAGCTTGCTAAGTTTGTAATATGTCTAGTAAGTCAAATTTCATGGTTTAGTATGTAACACCCAAATTTTGGGCCTAGATGGTTTAGGGTTTGGACCGGATCGGTTGGGAACGGTTCGGATCTTTAAGGGAGATGTAGAGAATACCTAGTTCATGATGTTTTAAAAATATGGAAAATGTCTAAAATCCTCATTTAATGTGTGAATAATTATGGTGAAATCAATTTTACAAAATAAGGTTTGGAAATTCTACATTTCGGTGTAGTGACCAAATCGTAGTTTTTGCAAAAGTGGAATAGTGACTGTTTTGTAAAGGATTGAAACTTTGAATCTTTAAGGAGCTAATTTTACCTAAATGTTTTAATTATATTTTCCCTTAATTTGGGTGTTTTTATTAATGCTTTATTAAAAGGAATTAAAGGTTAATTTAAAAGAAAAACTACTTTGACTTTTCATAACCACTTTTCACAAATTTCCTCTCATTTCATTTTCTCTCAAATTCATGGTAGCCAAACACTTTTCTTCCAGAAAATAACCTTTGATTTTCATTCCAATTGATGAGGTTTCAATAGCCTTTTGATCCTTAATCAATTCCTCATCAAATCCTCTTAATTTCCACATTGATTTTTCAAGAAAACTTGCCCAAATCAAGGAGAACTCATCCATTAGAGGTAAGCTTCATCCTTCTCCTCTAATGATCAGTTATTTACTGAAATTCCCAAGTTATCAATCCTTTCTTGATTATTTTTTAGTGGTTTTGATGTTAGAAACAAGAAATTGTGTTGAAACTCAAGATTTTGGAAGAGATCTTGATGATTTTCGTGGTTTGTCTTTAGGCTCTGTTTTGAGGTTGATTGTAAATGTATTTTGGATGTTATTTGATGTTACAAATGAGGTTTTATCAAACAAATCCCGAATAGGCTTGGATTCCTAAGTTTTGTGTGCTAGAATGGTGGTTTTTGGGGTGATTTTGGTGTTCTGTCATAGCTGGAGATATAAGGACGAGTTTGTGGTGGTTTTTGATGTTAATTGATGTTTATAAATGGATAGAAGTGATAGATCATGGCTGGGCTTTGATTAGGGAGAGTTTGGAGATGATTTCGGTTGTGTTTGGTAGCCGAAAAGTGGATTTTGGGTAGAGCAGCGAGATTAGATGTGTGGCTGATGATTTTAATGCATGATGATGCATTAATCCTCTGTTTTTATGTGTTATAAACAGGGGAGACATCTTCGAAGACATTGGGTGTTGATCCGGAAGTGCCGGAAGCATAGTTAGTGTTTCAGCGAGCAAGGCGAAACGTAATCGGTGAATGGAAATGTGATTTATTGCTTTGTAACGCCTTGAGCGTGCTCTTGGGAGCTTAGTGTAAGTTTAATACACTTAGCTAAGCTCAAGTGTAAGTGTTTCGGTAATCCCTCTCTTGAAAATGTGATATGTTGGATGAAAATGCATTTGATATAAGAGTGGATTTGTTTACAGTTTATAAGCATGTTTAAGCATGGTTTAATGCTAGATTTTGATGTCATTATGTTAAGGATGCACTAGGTAAGTGATCCTTGGTTTTCATATGAAAATGCATATGGTGTTAAGCATGTGTGCTTGTGTAAATGACATTGTGGTTATTCTTGAGAAATAGTGGATTAATGTGGATAAATGTTTATATTGGCAAGTGATGAAAATGGTTTTTGGTTACTTTAATCGGATATAGTTAGTCGGCTATAGGATTGGGTGCACCGTAAGTAAAGTCGCCTTGGATGTCGAGGGGTTGTGATTGTACCGTAAACTCCATCCAAGTACCCTAACGATTGAGGTAAGATCACAACGGTGGTTGAAATTCCGTGTGTGGATCTTGTGTCATGTGTCACTTACTCTCGTTAGTGGAATTATACAACTACCGATGAGTGGTGTTGAGGGGTTGAGACTGTACCGTTATACTCATCCACAGGTGTCACAACAATGGAGGGATTACTCTTGTTTGTGAGCCTTGTGTAGTCTGGTAGTGCGTATGAAGCGTGTGGAACAACGCTTGTAATCTGTGTATCCGATTGTGTCTTGTGTTGAAATGGTTTGTGGATTATCACTTGAAAGCGAATATAATGTATTTGAATATAATGAAGCATGAGATGCTTGTAAATGTTGCAAGGTTGCATGGGAAATATGTATATGATGCAAGAAAGCATGTGATGCTTGTTAAAGCATGAGCATAAGTTTATGTGTTGTTGTAATTGATGCATGTGTGCATGGGATTTCAAAAGTGCATTGAAGTCTTGAGAGGACTCGTTTTATAAAGGCATGTAGAGTAAAATGTTGCTTTTGCTAATCATGAGTTGAGCATTGATGAATGATGCCAAGCGGTCCTCACTAAGCTTAGTGCTTACGCTCTTTTGTTTCATCAATGCAGAGAATTGAACATTTGAAGGCAGCTCACGAGCAAGAGACATCTAAGATTTTTTTTGATAAAGAAATGCATGTGGTTCATCCTTAGTGTAAAAAAAGGTAATGGGTGGGAATTTATACTTTGGAAGGTTTGAAAATGTTTCTTTACTTCGAGCATGTTGGTTTGACCATATTTGAGTTGTAAATGGTCTTTGGAGTTTGGATTTTGGATTATTTTGGAGTTTTGACTTGCTATGGTTTTGCTAACTAGGAAGCATGCCTATAGTGTCTTTGCTTATGTAAATGTTGTTATGTTTATGTTATAGCTTTGATAGGTTGATTTTTGACATATATCCTTGATGTATGCATGTTGTGGCAAGTCTCGGGATTGGTTCGAGTACGAAAAAGCATGTTAAACCAGCAAATTCTGCTGTCACTGGGTAGGGCGTATCGGAACACCTGCAACTGTTTCGATACGGGGTCCTATAATGGTCATATCGTTTCGGAACGGGTTGGGGTGTCTCAAAACGTTTTGGCCACTGGAATGACCTGTTCCGATACTGGTCTCGGAACATACCCGCGTACCGAAACGGTCAACACCGTTTCGATACGGGGGTTTTGGTACGGTGGGTGAGTGTTTCGGAATAGTCGACCGTTGGGTGTTGTTTGAATTATTCTAAGTTTGCGTGCTTTACATTTTAGTCCTGGAAATTGTGGATGCAATTGCATGAGCTTGGATTGTCTTTTATGGTTGAATTTTGGCAGAGGAGCATGTAATATGATTAATTAAAGGGTAAACTACATAAATGACCACTATACTATTGCAAAAGTCGCGATTTGACCACCTTGCTTTTTTTCGAAGCAATTAAACCATCATACTATTAAATTGGATGCAATTTGACCACCAGCCGTTAAAGGTTAACGGCAGGGTGACGCGTCAGTTAAAAAAAATAAGAGTATAATTACATATTTGGTCCTTACTACTTATAAATTCTTTCAATTTAGTCCTGATTTTAATTTAATAAAATAAATTAATTATTTAATTAGGTGGTGACACGTGTCACTAGCTTGTAAGGGGGTTTGAACCCACGTCTTTTAGCAAACTAAACTGTTAGCTTACCACCACACCAAATGTTGTATTGTCATATAGTTCCTGCAATATATTTTATGTAAATAAACATAAAAACTGGAGAAAGAGAGAAAGAAACTGTTCATTCTCTTCTCCGTTCAACTTCTTCCCCATCTTCTTTTTTCATGTGAAATCCCCATTTCCTGACTACAGAAACATTTCATTCCTCACGTTTGTTTCAACGAAATTAAAAATAAAGTGAACATTAATCGTTGAAAGAAAATCAAAAGATTTGGGGATGAGTAGCGATATAGTCTTCAATGGAAATTTTATCTTCTTGTTGTGTCTCTCCTTATTTGCGATTTCAGAGATTTAAAAAGTGAAAGTAGACACCAAAGAAAGAAATACGAAGCACCTTCTGAAAATGGGTAGAATATAATGAGTTGGTTTGTATTTTGTTTCATAAAGGTGTGAGGTAGGAATTCAATTCTTTGCATGGGTTGATTTGTGAATTGAAGTTTGATTTTTAAAATTCTTCTAAAATTTCTTCTGATTTCTCAGTATCTGAATTTGTCAAAAAGAATGTGAGATTTTTCCTCTCTTTCTCCAGTTTTTTATGTTTATTTACATAAAATATATTGCAGGAACCTTATCATAATATAGCATTTGGTGTGGTGGTAAGCTAGTAGTTTAATTTGCTAGGAGATGTAGGTTCAAGCCCCTTTACAAGCATTTGTAAATTTTTCCTTTTCTTCCTTTAATTAGGTGGTGACATGTGTCACCACCTGATTGGAGGATGAAAATAAATTTATTTAATTAAATATAAATAATTAAATCCCTCCAATAAGGTAGTGACACGTGTCACCACCTAATTAAATAATTAATTTATTTTATTAAATTAAAATCAAGACTAAATTGAAAGAATGTATAAGTAGTAAGGACTAAATGTGTAATTATACCCTTATTTTTTTAACTGACACGTCACCCTGCCGTTAAACTTTAACGACTGGTGGTCAAATTGCACCCAATTTAATAGTATGATGGTTTAATTGCTTCGAAAAAAAGTAAGGTGGTCAAATCGCGACTTTTGCAATAGTATGGTGGTCATTTATGTAGTTTACCCTTAATTAAATAATGGTAAACTTAAAATCCTTCAAGTCCTTATATTTTCTAAAAATTACAATTTGGTCCCTAAAAGTGTTATTCTTGCAATTGAACCTTTAAATGACTTCTGTTTGCTGCGTCGTTTCCACTGCTATGATTTGTTAACCATCTAGGTTAATAATGTGCATCTAGACAAGATTAAAATAAAAAAGGTCGTTAATCAAGGTTGACTTTCTGGTTGACTTTGGTTTTCCCCGTGTAATCTTCGTAGTTTGGGTCTAGCGTCTAGGCCGGGCTAAGGGGGTTACATAGTAAGTTTGATATGAGTATGAAATAGGTAAGGTTGCTTAATGGTGTTACTATGTTTACGCAATGCTTTGGACACATAGTAGATAAAGGTAAGTCCATGATAGATAAACGATGAAATGACCCCAAATAGTGATATCTTTGCCTTTAGGTATGAATTAACGTAATGTTTTAAGCATTTAATTGGTGTAAGTATGCTTTTCATTTGACTGGTGTAAGTATGCTTTGCATTTAACTAGAGTAAGTATGCTTTGTAACACCCCTAACCTGGTCTAGGAGATAAATCAGTTTAGAACATGTTACCAAACAAAACATACAAACCATCGAGATAACAACGTGAGGTTTAACTAGACATGCTTTCAAAAATCGGAGTAAAATAAAAACTTTTCTTTTATTATTAAAATTTTTATTCATTATTAACTCCAAAGGTCTTTTTCCAAAACAACAACAAACCATTAATGTTAATAATAGCAATTAATCACTGAACATAATCCTTAAGTTACGGGCTGTAACACTTCCAATCGAGAATTTGTAATCAGATTTACACATCAAGCATCACGATCAACACTTCACAATAACAACAAGTAAATCGGATGATAAGGCAACTTAACTTAAGCATTAATCAATCATTCAATCATCAAAATGTCTTGACTTATCTCACAAGTCATTTAGGAGTTAATCGACCATTTACAAAAAGGTAAAAGATACCCCTAACTTACAAGTCTCAAAATTCAGCTTGCATTAACCGATTTTAATCAACCTTAAGTTATAACCTCTTAGACATACTAATCTCTAATTTTTTTACAGAGCGAGGCAGACAAGTTCGTCACATACAAGACAAGTAAGTTCTCAATAGGCAATTGGAGCTACTAGTTAAACATATAACTACATGAAGCTATCATATCTCATCCATTAGACTACATTGATCCTATTTCTTATTAGTATAAGAATTTGTAAGTTTAACCACATCAATAACCAATATAACTATTTCAGACTTTCAATCAACTTCCTAGCCTTAACCTAAACATTCAAGGCATTCACCAAGTAAGAAATCAAACGTAGGATATTATAATGGCATTTTACAAAACTTGAACACTTATAAGGCTTATGCACATATTAAACCAAATAAAAACATGAATGCACAATGCATGCTCATCAAACCATGTGCCACCATCTAGGAGTACATTAAGGATTTACTAACATACACATGATCCTTGTGATCTCGTCCAAGCTCTTAAGATGTCCAGAAACAAGCTTACCCTGAAACATGCCAAATAAAAAGTACGTCGTAGCTTAGAGAGGTAGTCGAACTAACTAAATACATGTTTCAAAACTCGGGATTAATAACTTTAAACTTTCTACAAGACTAATGGAACAAGGTAAGTAGCAACACTAATTGTTCGTAACTTCTCCTAATCAAAAATTCAAACAAGACAACCATATCCAAATTGATTGACTTCATGTAAGAGTCAAACTTAATCACCCTTAAAACATTCTAATTATAAGGTACCAAATGACCACCTTTCTTAATTCCATTAATGATATACGAGTATCTACAATTAACATTACTTATGTTACGTTTCTCCCATACACAAAGCCTCCTTAGGTGTGAACCACCCATCCCAATTTTAGGCATAAACTTGATTTTTAAGAAACTTTCAAGCCCGTTTTTAGTATCAATCCTCGTTCTAATCTTTTGTTTATCCAGTTCATAGCATGTAGCATACCAAAAATAGGATTAAGATATAATTATAAATAATGTTTACAAAGCTTCATCATGATAAACCAAATTTTAAGATCATTAGAACATACTAAGACTTTATGTCAAGTAAGCTATCTCGATCTTGAATTCATATAAGCAACTCAGACCCTAGGTTATTTAACACTCTTTAATGTACCAAATCAGCATTTATGTAAAATGAAAATGCTGAAACACATAAAATACAAGAAGTTTTTTTAGAGACGATTTTTCGATGGACGGAGCAAAGGAGTCTGGCCGCCGGCAGTCTTGGACCGTGTATGTGGGAAGGATTTCGGAATCGCTGCATTGGAAGGGATTGTGGCAGGTGTTCGATAAGCACGGTGTGGTGCTCGACGCATTCATCCCTCGAAAAAGGGCAAAGGATGGAGGGAGGTTTGGTTTTGTCAGGATGGCGAGCCGAGTTGACGCCGATCGAGCAATCGAACGATTACACAATAAGTGGATATACGGGTCTCGCCTGATGGTGACTATGGCCAGGTTTGTTGACCGCGGATTGTCCTGGAATCAAAGAAGTAGGGGGTAGGCGATCCTAAGAGAAATATTGACGGTAGAGAAAATGGGCAATCAGAAATACAAAGTGTGAACTCTAAGAGGAAGCATGTAACGACAAAGGTGATTCAGGGGCATGTCGATGAGGAGAAATTGGCAGTATTACAACACTGTATGGTGGGATGGTGCAATCGACAATGGAGCCTAAAGGAACTAGCAACACGGATGAATCTCCCTAATTATCAAGGTTTGTCTATTTTGCGAATCGTTGGACCGGCAATTTTATTGATGTTTAAGGAGGCGAAAATTCGGGAGGAGGTTATGGGGAAGACGACATTCAGTGATTGCTTTTCCAAAATAGAGTGTTGGGATCCGGGGATGATACTACCTACACGACGGGCATGGATCTCTGTCAGAGGAATCCCAATCCATGCTTGGTCGTATGAGTCTTTCGATAATATTGCGAAGAATTGGGGATCACTTGTTCGGGTGGCGGAGAACACGGCATCGCCAACATCATTTGAGTGTGGATGGTTATTGATTGAAACAGAGATGCTGGATTTTATTGATACAAGAGTGATGCTAGAGGTCGAGGGGAAGTTGCACCATGTGTATGTAAAAGAGGTGACCATTTTCGGGCCACTTATTGATTGTGAATGCACAACGGCTAATGATGATGACAGTAGTGAGTCACCGAAGTGTAGTTCGTCTGAGTGTGTGCCGGAATCGAGTTTGGGCGACGGGCGACAGTGTGAGGATTTTATGGAAATGGGAACAGTGTTGAAGGATTGGCACTGTAACCATCTTTGGAATGATGCTTATCGAGAGGACCATGACATGGTAAGTGGCACGCCTGTTGTCGCGCCTGAGTGCATAAAGTCGACACCGGCTCACTTTGGGGAGACGATGGGCGACAGAGTAGTGGTGCCGGCTGTTGTTTCACCGCTACAAGGAGCTGCTGTCGGGATGAAGAGTCCTAGTGGGATAGAGTACCAAAGATTTGAAAATTTAGATAATAAGTTGTTACAACAACTTCAAGTGGTTGAAGGCAATATCCACGATCAAATCCACGAGGATAGTGAGGGTGATCTGATCGGTTCTCAAAGTCAGCAGGGTGGTGAGGGTGATCTGATCGATTCTCAAAGTCAGCAGGGTGGTGAGGGTGATCTGATCGGTTCTCAAAGTCAGCAAGGTGAGGTGGAGACCGGCAAACACGAGTCGGATGGATTGGTAAATGTACATGTTGCGACAAACGTAGGAGAGCAGACAGGCTTGGTTCACATCTCCGTTGAGGAGCTTGACGGTGACCAGGTTGTACGGAATAGTTCTGAGGGTGATACAGTTATCCCGGTTTGGATAAACGGGGTTCTTAGAAAGACGAAGTCGGTGAATGTGTTGTCGGGGGTTGCAAAATATCAGAAGCAGGGGAGAGGAGGACCGAAAAAGAGGGTGGGACGTGAAACTCATACTATAGTAGCCGACGCTTCATTAACAGACTCGGACCTAAACCACAAGCAGTAACTTATTTACCGCGAGGCTGCAGCTACGGCGGCTTTGGGGAATCTGGTGGAGGTGACATCGCTAGGCCGTGAGGAGGAGATTTTGAAAGACTTGTCTCGGGTGCTGCAAGACGGCATCCGAACTTTGTGGCGATGCGTATAATGAGCTGGAATGTCAGGGGTTGGGTTCTATTTTGAAGAGGAGACGGGTGGGTGATGTAATACGGAGGCAGCGAGTTGATATGGTTTTGTTGCAGGAATTGAAGTTGGAGGAGCTGGTGCCGTCGGTTGTTGCTAACTTGTGGTCAAATGATGGGTTTGAATTTTCTGTTTCTCCATCTGTGGGAGCATCGGGTGGGTTGCTAGTGATTTGGGAAGGAGCTCGCTTTGTGCTGGAGTCAGTGGAGGTGGATCGACACTATGTTGTGCTTCATGGGCGATGGAAACCTGAGGATATTGTTTGTTGCATCATGGTCGTGTATGCTCCTTGCGACGTGTCGGAGCAAGAATGTTTATGGCATAGAATGTTGACGGTGATCGGGGGTTTTTCGGGTCCATGGTGCGTCGCGGGCGATTTTAACTCGGTGCTTCGTCCGTCGGAAAGAGCATGATGTAATACGGCATCTAGAGGTATGAGTTCATTTGTTTCTTTTGTGAATTCAGTAAGTTTAATTGATCTACCGTTACGGGGAAAATAGTTTACATGGTTTGGTAGGGACAGTCGTAAGAGTCGTATCGATAGATTTCTTGTATCATCGCTTTGGTTAGATTGCTTTACTCGTATTGAGCAGTTATCGCTTCCGAGAGGAATTTCAGACCATGCCCCAATTCTTTTGTTGTGTGATGATAAGGATTGGGGTCCAAGGCCTTTCCATTTTATTAATGTTTGGTTGGAAGAGAGGCGTAATGTCAGTCGCATGGCAGAGGAGTGGTGCCGTTTGACGGGTCTGGGTATTGGAAACTCTAATATCTCGGTTAAGCTTAGGCATTTGAATCTCTTTCTTCGACAGTGGAATAGAACGGGGTTTGGGGACATTGAGAATGAGATTTCTCAACTTCAAAGCCGTATTGATTGTTTGGATAGTGGAGAGGAGGAGGTGACCGAGGGGGAAAGTATTGAGCTGTGCGATCGGAAGAGGGTATGGATGCAAGCTTTGTGGCGAGCTATTCACCGGAAGGAATCGTTGTGGCGCCAAAAGTCGAGAGCGACTTGGCTTAAATTGGGGGACAGGAATATTGCTTTCTTTCATAGAGCAGCGAAGCTGCGTGCGATGGGGAATGCTATTGCTGGGTTGACTATCGGTGACTCTTGGGTAACCGATCCGATCAGGTTGCGCAAACACATTGTGAGTTTTTTCTCTCAACACTTCGCTGCGGATGAGAGGTCTTGTATTCGGCGTTTCGAGGGATCTTTTAATCAGGTGAATGAAGCTGGAAATTTGGCTTTGGTTGCGCCTTTTTCTATTGACGAGGCATGGGTAATTGTGCGAGGCAGTGAGGGATCGAAGTCTCCGGGTCCAGATGGATACAGTATGGAATTTTTCTAGAGGTGCTGGAAAGTTGTGAGTGATGATGTGGGCGTTTTTTGGCTGGTTTTTTCACCTCAGGAAGATTGCCTATGGGAGTAAATAATACATTTCTTGTACTGCTACCTAAGGTGGACTCACCGGTTACAATACATGAGTATCGCCCGATTAGCTTGCTTAATTCAATCTATAAGATTTTAGCTAAAATTATGGCTAGGAGATTACAAGTGGTGTTGGGCGGTTTGATCAGTGATCATCAGTCGGCATTTGTCCGCGGACGTCACATTGTAGATGGGACTTTATTGGCTAATGAAACTAATCACTCTATGCGGCAGAGTCGGTTGGGTGGTTGTGTTTTGAAGCTAGATTTTGCGAAGGCCTATGATTGCGTCCGATGGGAATTTTTGGATCACATTATGTGCTCGATGGGGTTTAGCGAGACTTGGCGAGGATGGGTTATGGAGTGTATTAGTACAGTTCGATTCTCTGTTCTTCTGAATGGTAGTGCTACAAAAGAATTTGGCATGGGGCGTGGGTTGCGTCAGGGTTGCCTGTTGTCGCCTCTATTGTTTGTTATTGTGGCAGAAGCATTACATCGGTTGTTCGTACAAGCAGAGGGTTTGGGGCTGATCCATGGGGTAGTAGTGGCTCTGGGGGTGTCTATATCACATCTTCAGTTTGCCGACGACACCATTATTTTCTTTGAAGCGTCAGAAGAAACTGCTTTGAATATCCGCAGGCTTTTGTGCTTCTTCCAAGCGTGCTCCGGACTAAAAATTAATTTCGCTAAGTCCTCTCTTTATTCGATTGGATTAGATGGGGATTTGCTCGCATCCATGGGGATGTTTTGTGTTGCCGAAAGGGAGAATTACCGTTTGTCTACCTGGGGTTACTGTTGGGGGTAAATCCGCGAAATATTGCAGTGCGGGAGCCTGTTATTGCTTTAGTCCGTCGGAAGCTCGCTGGTTGGAAGAGGACATCGCTCTCTTTTGCGGCTCGCGTCACTCTGGTAAACTCTGTTTTGTCTTCCCTCCCAGTATATTATATGGGTTTGTTTCGTGTGTCGAAAGGTGTAGTAGCTGCTATTGATAAGTTGAGGCGAGCGTTCCTTTGGGGTGGGGTTAGTCTACAACGAAAGATGTGTAGAGTGAGTTGGAGCTTTGTGTGTCGACCTCGCCATCTTGGCGGTTTGGGGGTGGCTGATTTGGAGGTTCGAAACAAGGCTTTATTGGCGAAATGGTCGTGGAGGTATGCTAGGGAGGAATCCTCTTTATGGCGAGCTATTATTGTATCGAAGTATGGTGAGGCAGCTCAGTGGTGGCGATTTAATTCTACTTTCAGGGGGTCGATGTCAGTAATTTGGAAGCAGATAGTTCAGACGGTTAGCTCAGCGAGCGTCCAAAAGTATATGGGCGAGTCTCAGTTTGTTTGGAAGGTCGGTTCGGGTACGCGGGTGCTGTTTTGGTTTGATGCATGGTGTGTTGAGCAGCTGCTGAAGGATATTTATCCACGATTATTCTTAGTTGCGGTCAATCGCCTAGCCTTGGTTGTTGACCATGCCGTTGAGGGGAGTTTCCAGCATGATCGATGGGAGGATTTTTTCCGTCGTAGCTTGCGATCTTTTGAGGTTCGGCAACTGCAGGAACTTTGTTCGTTGGTGTGTCAGGTGAGTTTGCAGCAAGGGGTATTGGATATGCTTGTTTGGACACCGGATAGGCATGGGATCTTTTCAGTCAACGCATTGTCTCGTTTGCTTATGATTGATAAGGTGGGTGAGAGTGATTTCGGTGATTGTTTTGCGTGGAAAGTCCTGGTCCCTCCTAAGGTCCAGGCGTTTTTGTGGTTTACTTGGCTACGTCGATTGCCTACTTTTGAGTTTTTGCGGATGCGTGGAATTGTCTTGGGTGAACAACAAGGTTTGTGTAGGTGGTGTCGAGAGAGGTAGGAGGACATTGGTCACTTATTTTATCTATGCCCCTTTGCCCAAGGTTTGTGGGATTGGTTTCGAGGATAGTGGGCGATACCGCTGCCGTTGCCAAAGGCTTTTTCGGACTTACTCATTCCGGATATGCACTGTTCTTTTAAGGGAACGTTGAAGAAGCTGTGGGTGTCGAGCATTGCGGCACTGTTATGGTCATTGTGGCTTGCGCGCAACGAGTTTGTTTTTAATGGCAAGTATATACCGGCTCCTGAGATTGGTTTCTTGGTGAAATTACGGTCTTTTTATTGGGTGAAGACTCTCAAAGAGGGCCTGTCCGTGAGCGAGGCTTTGTGGTGGGACTGTCCGAGCTTGTTTAGAGAAGGGGTCGAAATACAGGTTAGCCGGTTGGGAGTTTTTTGGGAGCCTCCTCTCGGGGTAACATTGAAGTTTTCCGTAGATGGTTCTGCTCGAGCGAAGCCGGGGCCTGCGGGTTTCGGGGGGTGTTGCGAGATGCCCAGAGTTGTATCCTTGCGCTTTTCTCGGGCCCGGTTGGTTCTCTTGACTCTAATGTTGCGGAGGTACGGGCAATAGCCTTTGCTTTGGAATTTTATGTTGCGTCTAAATGGGCTGATCGACCACTTGTTATTGAGTCGGATTCCAAAGTGGCCATTGGGTGGGTGATGCAGGTGGAACGTCGACCTTGGCGTTTGTGGGAATTTTTTAGTGCGATCGACCGTGCTTGCTTTACGCTGGAATCTGTTTGTTTTTCTCACATTTTTCGGGAGGCGAATGGGCTAGCGGATGCGCTAGCGAAGGAAGGGGTTTCTCGAGTCTCTTTGTTTCAGGCCTCGGTTTGATGGTCTTGTAAGGGGTGTTCTTTGGTCCGTTTTTTAGTCGACATGTCGTACTCTTTTCCTCCGTTAGATTTAGGGAGGTTTTTGAAGAGGCGCATGTTTGACTCGCGATATATATTTTTTCATATAATAATATACTTCGCTTTGCTGATAAAAAAATGTACCAAATCAGCCGCCCTACTTTATTTAAAAACAGTTTTTTATGTTTAGAAAAGCAACCACTGTTTTCAATTTACAAAAAAAGTCTCATAAATTTTCCTATAAGGCCAGATTAGTCCCATTTTACATTTATTCGCATTTATACAAGTTCGAGGCAATATTTTGATGTTCCAAAAACTATTAAACTGCCCTGAGTTCTTATGCATATTATCATTTGATCCAAAACAGTTTCTTACAACCCAAAAACATGTGAAATCGATCTGGGCATTTTGATAACATATTCAAGATATCTTCTATTACAAGTATATATATTCCAGAAGTTCATATTTACATTCCATTTTTTCTTCCAAGATAAAGTATTCGCACACAATTACACATCTACTTAAATAAACAACCTTATAATAACCCATTTAAATAGTACTATTAATCATACAACTTTACTTGTAAAATATTCAAGATATTTACTAGATCATCAGTAAGAATTCTTTCAATTAAAACATAAATATTTAGATGAGGTTTAGTCATATGCAAAAATATATACATATCTTGTCAAACAAGATATCACAATTCCATCTTATTTTAGCAAATTTTCATTTCTTTTTGTTTAATACTTTAGCCTTGAGAATCGAACTTTAGCCTAGGTACACGAATCCTATATTATCAGTAACCAACAAGGGTATACAAAGTACCAAAACAATGGTACACAAAGTACTAAGATAAGGGTACTCAAGTACCAAATAGATCATTCGAACTTTATCAACAAGGGACCGTAGTCCAAGATCATGGTCCATTCTAACATGCGAGCTCGACGGACTCTATGACATGCCAATTATACCTAATACTGACTCGAGACCAAAGCTTTAGAATGTTCCATCTTTTCTCAATCTCATAATGAGCATAATTCATAACATTGCATCAAAACGTAAATCTCATTACGCTTCTGTAACACATACTTACATTCACCATATATAAATTACCACATCTCCTTCATCATTTTCGAATGGCCTTAGCCGAAATTAATTACAATACATTCACAGTGTGTTCTTTAATTCCAGCAAACATCACGTAGCATTTTTAATATCTTTATTCAAATAGCACCTCTATCAAGTTACGTTCAATATCTTTATTCACAGTATAACCGAGCTAAGTTTGTCCCCAATTTGCTTTTCCAAATTGCTCTCCCATAGCTTAATACGCTTGAACCTTGGTTCCACAAATCATTCTTTATCTAATCACAAAAAGTAGTACATGCTCATCAAAACTTTACTTATATACATGTAACCGATCAAAACAGTTCACTATGTCGGCAGATTACTGTGTCGGCGGCTCTATGGAGTATTTGAATTGCTCGGAACGATAGGGTGTTCAAGGAGAAAAGAGCTTCGATTACGAAACTCATGTTTCATACAAAAATTAGATCCTTGGTGTGGGTCAAAGCCTCCAAGGACGAGGCAAATTTTAGTGTGGATATGTGGTGGAATAACCTTATTGGTTGCGCGCGAATTCGAAACGCAGATTTGGTTTCAGCTTGAAGTCCACCAACGGATGGTTGGATCAAGTTCAACATAGATGGGTCAGCCAAAGAAGGAGCCTCGGGGTGTGGAGGTGTGTTGAGAACGAATGATGGTTTAATCCGAGTCATTTTTCTAGGGCCATTGCGTGGAGGCAGTGCGGACTTTGCGGAGCTCATAGCAATTAAGGTTGCCTTAGAAGTGTTTGTTGAAGCAGGGTGGGCAGGGGTAGGTGGTTTAATAGTGGAGTCGGACTCAAAGGTGATGCTAAACTGGTTGGAAAAACCTGTTCATCGTCCTTGGGTTTGGTGGGAAACTTTTATGGAAGTCGACAAGGCGGCAAGGAGATGTGGTAAGATTCTGTTTAATTATGTGCCCCGGAATAACAATGTCTTAGCGGATAGCTTAGCTAAAGAAGGATTGAATCGTACCAACTTTTTTAAAGTATGGAGGTAAATGGGAGAATTTTCTTTTCAACCCTGTTTTTTCTGCGCATTGTAATGGTGCTGTTAGCTTTCGGTCAGCCAAGAGAAAATATAGAGTGCAGGAATTTGCTTATTCTGAAGGTGGCAATCAGGAGTAGCTGTCTTGAGAGCTTGCAGTTTGAAGATTTGTGGGTTAGGTGTGCAGGCAATAGGAATGTTAAAGTGCAGGGGTTGATGTCGAGTTTGCCTTGTTTCTTGAGGTTTATATCGTGCTGAGTGGTTTTTGTTTCGGGATGGAATGTTTGGACTGATTTTTCTATTTTGTTTTTGTATCCCTGTAATGTGTCGGACACTATTCCTCCATATATGTTTAGAGAGGTTTTTAACGAGGCGTGCATTTAGAGTAAGGCGTGTAATCTCTCCTTCTCGATTTAATAAAACGCGCTTTTACCGAACAAAAAAAAACAGTCCACTATAAGTTATATATGCATCAAAACAGTCTCATCTCATATGCATATATATATATATATATATATATATATATATATATTCGAACAGCCCTCATTTCATAACATGAGCAGTTTCCAAATTAGCTTACATATCGGCACTGTTTTTGAGCTAAAAATTTGGACTCTAAATTTGCAAAGACAGCTTCCATATGCTTGTAATACAGCCCCATGATCCTGATTTATAAAACAGTCCATAAAACACTCTAACGGCCCCTTAACAGCTTAATTTTAAATCACAATAGTATCTTGATAGTTGCCAATAACCAATATGACCAGAATCAAGCTTCAAGTTGACTTATGCATGCAATTAAACCATAGTCCAATTTCACTCCAAATTTTTTTCTAAAACAGTGTACATTAATGGCGGCTCCAATTCGGTCTTATTTGAACCATTCAATTCATACTCTTTGTATAATTAATGGTTACTCAACTATGAATCATTCGGTCAAACTATACCAATCCAATGTCTCAATTTTATCAACCAATTTCCTAAGAAGGCCTAACAATTCAAGCATATTATTCGAATAACCTACAATTTGAAATCCTTTCTCCAACAATTTAGTTGCAAGTCTTCTTATTAGAAAATATTATAAGATTCACAATTTAATCTTGGCTCCAAAAGGTGTCACGGCGGTTTTTTGAAAGCCTACTTTTTAATTGTTTGAAATAAAAACAGTCTGACAATTGAAATCTAAATTAGGGTTTTGACAGATTTTATCTTAATTTTTCATTTTAATCAAAATCTCTTTTATTTGATGAAAAATCATTTTGGAGTCGCCACCGGCCACTTTAGTAGGCCGGACACCATAAAAGCGTACCAGAGATTCTTTTTTTAAAAAAAAAATTCGGGTTCGGGAGTTGGTTACGTAAAGGGAAGGATTAGCACCCCAACGAACGCCCGTTATCGGTACCTTATTAAATACACGTGACATTTTGACATTTCGAACATTAATCTGGATTTAATTAAATCTTTTAACCGTAAAATGAATTTTGTTTCGAATGGGAATATCCTTTTGTAAGAAAATACATTTCAATTGAATATAATTATGTAACATCCAATTACATTAGGACACTTCAACTTATATTCGAAAAATGTACTTTAACACAAAAGGTTTAATGCATGATTTATTATTGTCTTGTCATTTTTAAGTAAACCATAATTAGGCTCCATTAGTTAATTTGATTAAAATTCTAAGAATGTTATTAATTTTGGACATAAAAGAAAACACCCAAAATAATATTGGGCACTTTCTTTATCAAGCCCAAAAGTAACAATATTCTTAATTAAAATGTCTCTAATTATTAGCTCTATTTTATTTTATTTTTTAAATTTACCTAGTTAATGATTTATTTCCATTTTCTAAGTTAAAGTAGAAAATTGAAACTTTTATCGGAATACTCATGGGTTAACATCACTCTACATTGAGACACTAGCTATTATTGAATATTCTAACATTGTTTCAAATATCTACTTATTTTCTACAATGATCCCCCTATTCAATTATGATTAGGTGAACTACCCTAATGACTCTAATTTAATTTAGTATGTGATAAATTGTCTAAACAATATATGGCATAATACTTTAAAAACATTCGATCGTATAAATTAATTGAAACAATTAAAGCAAGTAAATAAAATAATTAATTAAGGCAATTAAATAAAATAATTAATCAAAACAATTAAATTCTAGAAAAAGGACTAAATTGATTTAAATTGAACTTTAGGGGATCAGATTACAAAGTGATAGGGGTTAAATTGTGAATAAATTAAAATCTAAGAGCCCAAATCTAAAGACCTTAAAAGACCAAGCCCAGACTCATTAACTAAGCTCAAACCGTTAACCCAAGCGCAAACCATTGACCCAAGCCCAAACCATATGTTTTAGGTCGACCGGGTCACGGACCCGTATCCAAATACGTGTAGAAACACGTGGATCTTTTGTGACCCGATTTCCCAAAACGGTGTCGTTCCCAACTCGGTATAAATAACCTTAAACCGAGTTAGAACGGTCATTTGACCTCTCTCTCTCTCTCTCTTCAACCATCTCTCTCTCCTAAATCTTCTAACTCAAACACTTAAAACCCAAAAACCCAAAGTGTTTTTTCGATCAAAACCCTTGTTTTTTGCCTTTGTTCTTCCCTATTTCTTCAAAAACCACTTGTTCAATCTTCACTAACACCAAAAACCCTCACAAAAACTGTTTTTAAAAATCAAAAACCCCTTTCTTTTAAGAACACACTGAAATCTCTTTGTTTGATTCCCTCAAACATCCAAACTTTTCTGAAACATCTTTTTTAAAGATCAAAAACCTCATTTTTCAAGAACACAACAAGATCTTTTTCAAAAATCATCATTTTGATCTTCATTTCCCCTCAAACACTTATTCGACCTGTTTCTTAGCCGCCGAAATGATATCGACCACCGGATATCATCTTCGGTCTTCTCTTTCCTCTTTCCGATGACCGAACCTTCTCCGGTTATCTTCTCCGGCGTATCTATAACTTCCAACCACCGTTCGATCTTCTTCTACCATTTTCCGATGACCGAACCTTCTTCGGCCATTTTCTCCGGCCAGACCTGGCTTTTCGGGGCACCATCTGCAACTCTGACCACAGTCTTTGCCGTTGTCAGAACCCTAATTCTACCAAAAAAGCTTCTTTTTCACCCTAATCCTAGATCTAAGTCCTGTTTCGTCAAAAACACCCCGCTTCACCCAATCCTAGGCTATTTACCCAAAACCAGTGACCTCTGCACTCTATTTTTCGACTCTGAAAATGGCTCTAGCACTCGATTTGTCACTCCGATTGCGTTTCCAATAACGGCAAAGCAAGATATGGATTTTTTATGTTTTTTTAGTTTCGAACTTTATATGATACTTATAGCTTTAGATCTGTTTTATTTACCTTAGATCTAAGTTTTTACATGTGTTATGGATCTGATTTATGCTTAGAATTTTGGTTTAAGAATGTATTTCATGTTGAGATGTGTTTTAGACAGACTCGAGTTCGGTTTCTTTTAAGGATTTAACTCGTTTTTTTGTTTTTCGAACAAGTAAGAAGGGCAAAAAGCAAAGAACAGAGGTAGAAATACCTGGATTCGGTATTCTGACGGTTCTGGGGAGCTTCCGGCAAGGTCTTCGTGTCCGGTTATCTTCCCCGATCGACTCAGACTCCTCAGGTAAACTCTTCCTCTCAATCTGACTGTTCGTTTTCTTTTTTTTGGTAATTATTAGTGCAATTATGACTGTATTAATTAAAGCTTTTCTCTCTCTTCCCAGGTATTTATACCTGTGTTAGGTGTGACATCATCTTTGCACGGCTGGCGATGCTAGCTGGTCCCAGTTCGGTAGGAATCCGAGTGAAAAAGAACGAGCCAATGCCATGTCGACACGTGTCCCTCGGGCTCGAATTTGAGCGGGAAAAGAAACACAGAGAGGCTTAGAGGGGTTTTTGTGCTTGTTGGGCTGGATATGGGTTGTAGACGGCTGTAATGGGTTGGGTCTGAGTTGTTAACTGTTGTAATGGGTTTTTAGCTTTTGGTTCGGGCTTTTGTATGTATTTGGACTTTGTATTATTTTTGGACTTTAATATATTTGGATATTCTTTTATTATTTTATTTATTTATTTATTTATTATTATTATTATTATTATTATTATTATTATTATACTATATATATATGTAAGCCCGAACAAAAATCCTGTAACCCCCTTAGCCCGGTCTAGACGCCCGACCCAAACTAGGAAAATTACACGGGGAAAACCGAAGTTAACTCATTAAAGTCGACCCCGATTATCGACCCTTTTTATCTTTTCTAGATGCTAATTATTAACCTATATGAATAGCAAAACAATTTAGTGAAAGCGGCACAGCGAACGGAACTCATTAAGGGCTTCAATTGCATACAAACAACTTGTATGGACTAACTTGTAAATTTCTAGAATTATAAGGGCTAATTAAGTTTTAAAGTTTCCAATCCACAATTAGTCATATAACACGCCAGCAGGACAAATTTCATCTCAAACAGATCATCCAAACTCATTTAATTAAGCATTCAACATTCAGGGACCAAAACGTATGAAACAGAAACCTGAAACAATTCAAATTCAACTTCAACGATCGGGTGTTTCGAAACACAAGGCCCTGTACTGGAACGGTCGTTTCGAAACAAATTTGACCGTTTCGATACTCGGGTGCGTTCCGAAACTTGTATCGAAGCACCTCTTTCCAGTAGCAAAAACGTTCCGGAACATTCTTACCCGTTCCAAAACCTCATGGCCATTTCAGGCCTCTGTTCCGAAACAGGCAAGGGTATTCCGATACGCCTTGCCCTGCAACATCAGATTTTGCTGGTTTTTCAACCATACACACCCCCGAAAACAATCAAATTCATGCCACAACATACGTACAACATGTTTAAGTAACAAAGATCAACATTATGAATTATGAGCTAAAACGTAGCATCATTCAAGCAAGCATTAGATCTATAGGAATGCTTCCTAGTCTTTAAAACCATTCCAAAGCTAAAAACCACATTCAAGCACAAATCAATCCTCAAAGACCATTTACAACTCAAAAATACCAAACCACATGTGATCAAAGTAATAATCAACATCCTCAATCATCCAAGAGTAGAAATCCCACTCATTGCCTCTTATTACACTAAAGTAAAACCACATAATTCGCTTAGACAAGTACTTGGATTATCCCCTTGCTTTCTTGCTGCCTCTAAAGCTCAATTCTCTGCATTGATGAAATAAATGAGCGTAAGCACAAAGCTTAGTGAGGATCCCTAAAACCAAACATTCATCAATGCATTTTATAAAACCAAGATAACATCATTTGCAAACTCATGCCTTTACTAAAATCATGCCCTCACAAGGCATCAATGCACTTTCCAAAACACATGCCCATATGCATCACTTAAAAACAGTAAATAAACCTTTGTTCATGCATTACCAAGCAATGCATGCATTCAAGCATAATTCACAAGCATCCCATGCTTAAACCATTAATCAACAACATTATATTGGCTACAAGTGAACAATCCTCAAACTATACCAAAAACCAACTCAAATGACAGAATCGGATACGCGGATTACAAGTGTTGTCCCACACACTTCATACACACTACCGGACTACACAAGGTGGATATATAAGGCACAATTACAACCCCTCAACACTCGTGATGGAGATAAATGGCACAATCACAACCCCTCTACACCCGTGGT
Organism: Hibiscus tridactylites; assembly: GCA_958450335.1. Lineage (NCBI taxonomy): Eukaryota > Viridiplantae > Streptophyta > Magnoliopsida > Malvales > Malvaceae > Hibiscus > Hibiscus tridactylites. The sequence continues at coordinate 37,354,345 of OY288290.1, forward strand.
GGAGTTAATGGCATAATCACAACCCCTCTACACCTGTGGTGGAGTTAATGGCACAATCACAGCCCCTCTACACCCTTGGTGGAGTTAATGGCACAATCACAACCCCTCAACATCACTCATCGGTAGTTGTATAACCCACTAGCGAGAGTCGGGACACAAAACAAGGCTTATATATGGGAGCTACCTCAACCATTGTAATCACCTTAACCGAGCTCACACACGGGAGCATTCCTCCACCGATGAGACGCTTAACTAAGTCTTCCCACGAGAGTCATCCTCCATCATGGTGACACTCATTCCTCAATCGCTAGGGTACTTGAATGGAGATTACGGCACAATCACAACCCCTCGACATCCAAGGTGACTTTATTCACGGTGCACCCAATCCTATAGTCGTCTAACTATATCTGATTAAAGTAACCAAAACCATTTACCATCACTTGTCAATATAATCATTTATCAACATCATTTCACTATTTTCAAGAATAAACAACAATGCCATCTTCACAAGCATTAACATGCTTAAATCAATTGCATAAATCATATAAACTCAAGGATCGCTTACCACGTGTATCCTTAACAAAATGGCATTTAAAACCAGCAACATCATTGCTCAAAATATGCTTTAAAATAGTAATCAAACCACATTCAAATCAAGTGCATTTTAATCCAAAACATAACACAATCCGTGAGAGACTTTCGTTTTACTTACTCTTGAGCTTAGCTAAGTGTTTCAAACTTACACTAAGCTCCAAAAAACCATGTTCAAAATGTTTCAAAGCTGGAAAACCCTTTTTCACTCACCGATACGTGAAACCTCACTCGCCAACGAGAAGATCACCCCTCCGAAGCCTCCAAAAGTGCTTCGTTTGCTACCGGATCAAGATCCCCTGTTTTCACATCATCAAAACATAGATCTAAATGCATTTCAACACCAGCAACTAAACTCAACTCGTTGCTCACCCAAACTACACCAATTTACCCATCAAGATCCCCAACTTTTCATTTTGGTCACTACCCAAAATGTACCTCTTCCGGAACTATTTTTTGTAAAATTGATTTGACCCGCCCCTTAAACATATTTTTAGAGGATTTTAGCAAATTTTTTACCATATTTTTATCCTATCCCAATCCTTGATTTCCTTAAATCACCTAACGCGATTCGAACCATTTCCAACCGGTCTAGTCCGATGTCTAAAACATCTAGGCCCAAAACCATGGCGTTACAAATCCGGTTCTACAGCTGCCCATCTTTGCTCATTGTTGTGGAACAGGAATAGGGAAAAGATCGAAAAGACACGGATTTTGTCCGAATCATCTGCTCGTCAAAGCTTGAAGTTGTTCTTCTTATTATGAATTTCTTCAATCTCTGATAATTTGGCGTCGCTCCATCTTCTGCGGTCTGAAGTTGTTCTTCTTATTATGAAATTCTTCATTCCTCATTCTTTCGATGGCCTACATTTTGCGGTGACACTAAATAAGCGAGCTTTTCTCATCTAGAACTTTTTTATTCTTCAACGAACGAACTCTTCCTTGCTGGGCCGACTCTTCTCATTATGAATCCTTCTTTGCTGGGCGGATTCTTCTCATTATGAATTATTCTTTGTTGGGCAGATTCTTCTCATTATGAATCCTTCTTTGCTGGGCGGATTCTTCTCATTATGAATCTTTTTTGCCATTTTCCTGTTAAAACAAATGGAATATGCAGGTTATTATGACCTTAATTTCCTATATGATGCATGAACCATGATTTACTCAGATCCATCAATCAACCTCTGCTCTTTTGGGTTCCTTTCTGGATGTTCCTCGTCTGACTTCATCCCACACTAGGACTTCACCATTGCAACCTCCTTTCTGCGTTTCTGGCCCTTTGCTCTAAAGCGCCCTTTCGTTCTCAAAGCCCCCTTTCAGGTTTTCACTTTGGTTTTTTTTCATTCTCTTCTTTTTTTCTCTTTTTCCTGAAAGGCACTTTTCAGGTTTTCACCTCCTTTTTCCTTTTTCTTTTCTTTTTTCTTTTTCTTCTTTTTTCCTTTTTCTCCTTTTCTTTTTCTCTTTTTTTGAGAGTATTATGGTCAAGGAAATTTTGCTTTGACCAGCCAGATACTTCTTTGATTAATGATGAAACTTTGCTGAACCTGTGAGTTTCTACCGAGCTGCAAACACTTCTCTTCTCAGTACCTGCAAAATTGTAACCTCCTTAACCCGGCCTAGACGGTTGACCCGAATTAAGAAAGTCACACGGGGAAAACCAAAGTCAACCCGAAAGTCAACCTTGATTAACGACCCTTTTTTTTTAATCTTATCTAGATGCACATTAGCCCTAATTGTGATCACACAAACATCATACTCAAAGATCACAAACATCAGAGATCAAACAGGGACCCAATTGGACAAATTACAACTTTAGGGACCAAATTGTAATTTCTGTTAATTAAAAGGACTTAACCCAAATTAATCTTACCAACTTGAAATTAGTCAGGTTCCATGCTTCTCTGTGAAATTTCAGCTCAAAAGGACTTCCCAAACTCATACCATTGCACAAACAAGTTTCAGGACCAAAACGCAAACAATTCAAAACATTTAACTGCCAATGTCAGCCCCCAACGGTCGACCGTTCCGAAACAGGTAGACCCCGTTTCGAAACACGGGCCGTTCCGCAACGGGTTCCGGAACACGGACTGGCAGAGGCCAAACCGTTTCGAAACGGTGCATACCGTTCCGGACGCCTGGGTTCATTCAAGGCACCCGTTCCGAAACGGTGCACATTGTTCCGAAACGCCCTGCACAGATTGCAGCATAATGCATTCCAAAACATGCAATTGATCATTCAAACATGCTCCAAATGCTACCAAACTTTACCAGCATGCAATTCAACATGTATAGGACATACTTGCATCAACAATTCATCAAAACAACATCATATGCAAAAAGCCCCAATTCTATAGGCATGCTTCCTACACAAGCTAACTATTCAAGCACAAACTTCCAAAACAAGCATGTAATGATCCAACACAAAAACCAGCATTCTCAACAACATTCAACATACTTAGGGAGTTCAAAACCTCTCCCAAACCATACACATTGGTCCCCCATTGCCAAATTATCAAAAGCTAAATGATCTTAGGAAAACCTTCCATACTTTGAGCTTTGCTTCCACTTGAATACTTGCCTTCCTTGCTGCCCTCAAGGTTCACTAATGTTCTGCATTATTGAATTAAGAAAACGAAGAGAGCGTAAGCAAAAGCTTAGTGAGGAATGCTCTTAAAACCGTTCAATAATGCATTTAAAAACATTTACTAATCATGCTTTAAATCAACCTTTGCACATGCTCAAAAGCATACTTAAAACAAGCATCTCATGCTTCAACATAATATAACATGTCATATTGGCTCAAGTGATAGATTCCATTTCATTAAAACGAGTTCATCAACTTCCCAAGGACTTTTAAACACCTTGGCCCCAAGGACTTTTAAACACCTTGGCCATGGACTTTTAAACACCATGAATGAGGACCACACAAGGACTTTTAACCACCTTTGTGTCCATAGCTTGAATCACCCCAAGGTCTTTTAAACACCTTGGCCCCATGGACTTTTAAACACCATGGAAAGGATCACCTAAGGACTTTTAACCACCTTAGTGTCCGCAACAAGAATCATCCAAGGACTTTTAACCACCTTGATGAGCTTAAAAATACAAGGCTCACTCAAGGACTTTTAACCACCTTAGTGACCTTAACCTTTTCAAAACATCACTTGCCAATATACATCTTTTTCATCATTTATTCCACTGTTTTAAAGCATTAAACCAAGCCATATTCAACATGCATTTAAAAGCATCAAACCACATCTTATCAACGTACAAAAACAAGGAACTCTTACCTTGAGTTTCCTTCAACATATGGCTTACAACAACAGCAAAAACCATGCTAAATCATGCTTCCAAAACAGTAATTAAAACATGCAAATAACCATTTCGCATCACAACAAAATCATGGCCACCACTAGAGAGTAATTCTGAAAACTTACACTTGAGCTTAGCAAAGTTGTTTAGACTTAAGCCAAGCTCCCAAGACATTGGTTTCAAAGCCGAAAACCCAATTTTCACAAACGCACTCACCGATTTCCACTTTGCTTCAAGCCAAAGCACCAAAACAAGCTTCTGGATCAACAACTCTTGGATCCAAAGATGCCTCCCCTGTTTTCAACACATCAAAGCAGAGGATTAATGCATCATCATGCATTAATTGCTTCAATGAAAGCACCTAAACTCGCTGCTCTCATCCACACACCATTTTCGGCCACCAAACACAACCGAAAATGCATCCAAACCACTTCTAAACAAAGCCCAGCCAATAACCAGCAAAACCACACATCCTTAAACATCATATAACATCTACAAACAACCTATCAACATCCTTAAACCTCCAGCAACATCAGATCCACAAGATCACCCCAAAAACAACCTTGAATCACAAGATAAACTTAGGAAACTCAACCTATCCGGGATTGCATTAATCAAAACTCAATTCCTTATCAATTTAGAGTTCATTTAACATCAAAAACACATCTCAAATCACAGATTAATCAGATCTAACGAAAATCATCAAAAATCATCAAATCTTGCATTATAAGCCAAGATCCATTTCACCACCTAAAAACCTTTAATTAAACATCAATTAAGGATTGAAAACTTAGGAATTTCAGTAAAGAACTGATAGTTTAGAGGAGAAGGACGTTCTTACCTCCAAACATGAGTTTCTCCTCTTTTTGGAATCAAAAATCTTGTTGAATCAAGTAGCAATTAAAGAGGTCTTGAAGATATGTTGATTAGGAATCAAATGAGAGTTGAAAGGAGGGATTTAGGTGAGAAAATCAGATCCAAATATCTGGAGAGAAAGTGTTTGGGTTGAGAGAAAATGAGAGAAAGAAAATTGAGAAAAGTTGGTTACAAAATCCAAAATAGCCAAATGGCTTTCCCTCCACTTTTAATATCATTTAAAATCAGAATTTAGTCTGAAAATATCTTAGAAAAATCTGGAGAAACTCCCTTTGGGTAAATAGCTCCTTAAAGATTCAAAGTTTCAACCCTTTATAAAACAGCCACAAAACTTTCGAAAATTACATTTTGGTCATTAGCCAAAATGTCACCCTTCCGAAACTCATTTTCCAAAATTGATTTCACAGTTCACTTAATTATATTAAAAGATGATTTTAGAACATTTTTCCATATTTTTAATGCAACCCGAACAAGGCTTTCCTAAATTCACCTCTTTAGATTCGAACAGCACTTTGACCGAACCGGTCAACGCTCAAACTTCTAAGCCCAAAACCGGGGCGTTACAACTCTCCCCCCCTAAAGAAATTTCGTCCTTGAAATTTACCTGAAGGAAAGAGATAAGGAAACTGCTTCAGCATGTCTTCCTTCCGCTCCCACGTGGCTTCCTCAACACCTCGATGCTTCCACAGCACCTTCACCAACTCAATGGTCTTGCCACGAAGAACCTTGCTATCCGAATCCAGAACCTTCACCGGTTCCTCATCATAGGTCAAATCCGGATTCAAAACCACTTCCTCCACAGGCATCACATGCGAAGGATCAGATCTATACTTCCGGAGCATAGAAATATGGAACACATCATGAATCTTCTCCAACTCCTGAGGTAACCTCAACCGATACGCTACAGGACCCACACGCTCAACAACCTCATATGGTCCAATGTACCTAGGGCTCAACTTACCCTTCCGGCCAAACCTCATCACCTTCTTCCAAGGCGAAACCTTCAAGAACACACGGTCACCCACCGCATACTCTATCTCCTTACGCTTCAAATCCGCGTAAGACTTTTTCCGATCAGAGGCAGCCTTCAACCGCTCACAGATAAGCTTCACCTTCTCAGTGGTCCCTTTCAACAAAGCCGGCATCGAAACCAACTTTTGACCAGTTTCAGCCCAACAAAGAGGAGTCCTACACTTCCTCCCGTACAAAGCATCATAAGGTGCCATCTGTATACTCGCCTGATAACTATTGTTATAAACGAACTCAACCAAAGGCAGATGTTTCTCCCAAGAACCTTGGAACTCAATCACGCAGCATCTCAACATATCCTCCAAGATCTGAATAACTCGCTCAGACTGACCATCCGACTGAGGATGATAGGATGTACTGAAATGCAACCTTGTACCCAGAGCTTGATGCAAACACTGCCAGAAACGCGATGTGAACCTCGGATCCCTATCCGACACAATCGACTTAGGCACACCATGCAGCCTCACAATCTCAGCAATGTACAGCTCTGCCAGCTTATCCAAAGAGAACGTAGTATGCACAGGCAAGAAATGCGCACACTTCGTCAGGCGGTCCACAATCACCCAAACAGAGTTCTTCTTCGAAGGAGACAGAGGTAAACCAGATACAAAATCCATGGTAACCCTCTCCCACTTCCATTCAGGGATTTTCAACGGTTGCAACAACCCAGAAGGAACCTGATGTTCAGCCTTAACTCGCTGACACACCAAACACTTGCTCACAAACTCCGCAACATCCTTCTTCAAACCCACCCAATAGTACTCATCACGAAGATCACGGTACATCTTAGTACTACCAGGGTGCATAGCAAAAGGACTACTATGACCTTCAGTCAGAATAGCACGCCTCAACTCAGCATCAGCAGGCACTACTATACGACTCCCATAACACAACACTCCATCATCATTAAAATAGAAATCCGAAGGCCTACCCTCCGCGATATCCTGAACATGAGACACCAAGGAATCATCCAGCAACTGCTTATCCTTGATCAACTGAACCAACGATGGTTTCACCTGCAACTCAGCAACAAGACCACCATCTCGAGATATGCTCAAGCTAGCAAACATAGCTCTCAGCTCAACAGCTACCTTCCTACTCAAGGCATCCGCAACAACATTAGCTTTTCCAGGATGGTACTCAATTGTCAGATCATAGTCCTTGAGCAACTCCAACCAACGCCGCTGCCTAAGATTCAACTCCTTCTGTGACATCAGATACCTCAAACTCTTGTGATCCGTGTACACAGTACACTTCTCACCATACAGATAATGCCTCCAGATCTTCAGAGCAAAAACCACTGCAGCCAGCTCAATATCATGCGTAGGGTAATTACGCTCATGCACTTTCAACTGCCGCGATGCATAAGCCACCACCTTACCCTCTTGCATCAGCACACATCCCAAACCAACATAGGATGCATCACTATAGACCACAAACTCTTTCCCTGATTCAGGCTGAACCAAGATAGGAGCTTGCGTCAAAGCCACCTTCAGCTTCTCAAAAGCCTGATGTCTCGCTTCCGTCCACTCATACTTAACATCCTTCTGCAACAACTTCGTCAAAGGAGCAGCAATCTTGGAAAAACCATCCACAAACCTTCGGTAGTATCCTGCCAAACCAAGGAAACTACGAACCTCATGAACAGACTTAGGAACCTTGCAGTTCATCACTGCCTCAATCTTCTGAGGATCAACACGAATCCCCTCAGCTGAGACCACATGCCCAAGAAACACCACCTCCTTAAGCCAGAACTCACACTTGCTCAACTTAGCATAAAGCTGATTCTCCAACAAAGCTTGCAAAACAATCCTTAAATGCTCTTCGTGCTCCTCCCCAGTACGCGAGTACACGAGGATATCATCAATGAACACCACAACGAACTTATCGAGGTATTCATGAAACACACGGTTCATCATGTCCATGAAAGCAGCAGGAGCATTTGTCAAACTAAACGGCAACACAAGGAACTCATAATGCCCATACCTTGTCCTGAAAGCTGTCTTAGGCACATCCACATCCTTCACCTTCAACTGGTAATACCCTGACCTCAAGTCAATCTTAGAGAACACAGCAGCTCCCCGAAATTGATCAAAGAGATCATCAATCCTCGGCAAAGGATACCGATTCTTGATAGTCAACTTGTTCAGCTGACGGTAATCAATGCACATCCTCATAGTGCCATCTTTCTTCTTCACAAACAAGACCGGTGCTCCCCAAGGTGATACACTCGGCCGGATGAAACCACGATCAAGCAGCTCTTGCAACTGCGTCTTGAGCTCCTTCAGCTCCTTAGGTGCCATTCTATAGGGAGTAATGGACACAGGAGTTGTATTCTCATACAGCTCAATTCCAAACTCCACCTCGTGATTAGGAGGTAAACCAGGCAACTCCTCAGGAAAAACACCAGGGAACTCCTTCACAACTCTGATATCTTGCACCCTCAACTCCTCAGAGCTAGGATTCATCACAAAAGCTAGATAAGCTTCACAACCTTGCCTCAGCATCCTACTCGCCTCCAAGGTAGAAACAACATTGGCAAGAAACTTCACATTCTCACCAACCACCACCACTTCATAATCATCCGCAAGCTTAAGCGAAACACGCTTATTCTCACAATCCACAACAGCACGATGCTCAGCAAGCCAATCCATACCAACGATTACATCAAAACCATAAAAGGGCAACTCCATAAGATCAACATGAAAAACATGTTCTTGAACAACCAAGGGACACCTTCTATAAAGCTTTCGAGTCACAACAGTTTCACCAAAAGAACTAGTGACGCGAACACCAACATCCAAAGACTCAACAGGCAAACCAAGCAATTCAGCATGCTCACGCAAAATGTATGAATGCGTAGATCCAGAATCAATCAAAGAAAGCAATGACAAGGATTGCAAAGTAAAGGTACCTGCAATCACATCTGCATCATTCCTCCCTTCACGCTGAGCATACACCCTCGCTTGGCCTCCACCTTCAGGCTGAATAGCCACAACATGGGCTACTCCACGACCACCTTCCTCACGCCTCTGGAAATTACCACGGCCGCGCCCACGACCTCTCTGTGGTGCAGCAACAGCAGGAGCACGCATCTGATCACCAGCCAACCTCGGACAATCTCGCCTCAAGTGGTCTGTAGAACCACAATTCCAGCATCCATAACTAGCTGCCGCAACAGGAGCTTGCACCTCCCTCAAAGCACGAGGACAGTCACGTTTCAAGTGACAACGTGAACCACAGATCCAACAAGCACTAGGGTCAGCTCTAGCATTGCCCCCTCTAGCAGGTGCACCACCACCTCTCTTAGCTGAGGACTGATACCTCTGATCACGTCCCCTCTTGTTCCGTCCACCTCCGGAACTATACTCAGCAGCTCTCTTACCAGAACTTGCTCCAGCACCTTTCGCAGACAAACCCAAGTTCATCTCTATATCCTTGGCTCGACCCACTAATACATCAAAATCATCATACTCAGTGGCCAGCACATACATCTTCACCTCCGTTACAAGACCATAACGAAACCTTTCGCACCTCTCCCGTTCATCAGGAATAAGCTCAGGTGCATACTGACTGAGTCGCACGAACTGCACCTCATACTCAGCCACTGTCATGCTCCCTTGGGTAAGAGTCATGAACTCACGTTTCTTCTCATCAAGATATCTCACACCAAGATATCTCCGCTTGAACACATTCTGAAAGAATGTCCAAGTCACATCAGCTTCAGCCATCCCAGAGATTGTGGTCGTCCACCATGTATATGCATCATCCTGAAGCAAGGATACCACACAACCCAACTTTTGCACATCCGTGCAACTCATCTGTCCCAAGATTCGCTTGGTACTCTCTAGCCAAGCTTCCGAAGTCTCAGCAGACATACCTCTGAACTCAGTCCCACCAAGACTGCGCAGACGCTCCAAAGGTAGTCTAACACCAGCATCTCCCTGATGCCCAGCTCCTTGAGCTCCAGCTACTGCTGCTCGAAAAGCACCCACAATAGCTTGTACTAACATAGACATATCAGGCATAGCTTGCCCCTGACCAACCTCTGGTCCTGCAGCCCCAGCACCAGCTGCTGCAGCTTCAGCTCTCCCTCCCTCAGCACCACCACCACCAGGTGTAGGAGGAGGTAACACTGCACTACCCGTGTTCTCTTCATTTTCATTCTCATTCTAAGCCGCAGCTCGCACATTACCTCGTAACTCTCTACGTGGTGCCATACTTTTACCATGCAATAACAATACAAATAAAACAAAGTCAGGCCCAGCAAGGTAAGCAATCCAAGTATTCAAGCTCAATTTCATTCAAAATCAACATCATTTCTTTAGCTTTGATTTGGCAATGGGTACCCACATCATGCTACATCACAGCATACAACTCAATTGCATCCAAATCACAAGCCACTAATCATGCTTCTAATCAACAAGCATACAAGGCAAACATACTTCAATCATGCATACAAACATTCCCAATTACTCGAGAACTCAGCTCTGATACCACCAAATGTAACCTCCTTAACCCGGCCTAGACGGTTGACCCGAATTAAGAAAGTCACACGGGGAAAACCAAAGTCAACCCGAAAGTCAACCTTGATTAACGACCCTTTTTTTTCTTTTTAATCTTATCTAGATGCACATTAGCCCTAATTGTGATCACACAAACATCATACTCAAAGATCACAAACATTAGAGATCAAACAAGGACCCAATTGGACAAATTACAACTTTAGGGACCAAATTGTAATTTCTGTTAATTAAAAGGACTTAACCCAAATTAATCTTACCAACTTGAAATTAGTCAGGTTCCATGCTTCTCTGTGAAATTTCAGCTCAAAAGGACTTCCCAAACTCATACCATTGCACAAACAAGTTTCAGGACCAAAACGCAAACAATTCAAAACATTTAACTGCCAATGTCAGCCCCCAACGGTCGACCGTTCCGAAACAGGTAGACCCCGTTTCGAAACACGGGCCGTTCCGCAACGGGTTCCGGAACACGGACTGGCAGAGGCCAAACCGTTTCGAAACGGTGCATACCGTTCCGGACGCCTGGGTTCATTCAAGGCACCCGTTCCGAAACGGTGCACACTGTTCTGAAACGCCCTGCACAGATTGCAGCATAATGCATTCCAAAACATGCAATTGATCATTCAAACATGCTCCAAATGCTACCAAACTTTACCAGCATGCAATTCAACATGTATAGGACATACTTGCATCAACAATTCATCAAAACAACATCATATGCAAAAAGCCTCAATTCTATAGGCATGCTTCCTACACAAGCTAACTATTCAAGCACAAACTTCCAAAACAAGCATGTAATGATCCAACACAAAAACCAGCATTCTCAACAACATTCAACATACTTAGGGAGTTCAAAACCTCTCCCAAACCATACACATTGGTCCCCCATTGCCAAATTATCAAAAGCTAAATGATCTTAGGAAAACCTTCCATACTTTGAGCTTTGCTTCCACTTGAATACTTGCCTTCCTTGCTGCCCTCAAGGTTCACTAATGTTATGCATTATTGAATTAAGAAAACGAAGAGAGCGTAAGCAAAAGCTTAGTGAGGAATGCTCTTAAAACCGTTCAATAATGCATTTAAAAACATTTACTAATCATGCTTTAAATCAACCTTTGCACATGCTCAAAAGCATACTTAAAACAAGCATCTCATGCTTCAACATAATATAACATGTCATATTGGCTCAAGTGATAGATTCCATTTCATTAAAACGAGTTCATCAACTTCCCAAGGACTTTTAAACACCTTGGCCCCAAGGACTTTTAAACACCTTGGCCATGGACTTTTAAACACCATGAATGAGGACCACACAAGGACTTTTAACCACCTTTGTGTCCATAGCTTGAATCACCCCAAGGACTTTTAAACACCTTGGCCCCAAGGACTTTTAAACACCTTGGCCCCATGGACTTTTAAACACCATGGAAAGGATCACCTAAGGACTTTTAACCACCTTAGTGTCCGCAACAAGAATCATCCAAGGACTTTTAACCACCTTGATGATCTTAAAAATACAAGGCTCACTCAAGGACTTTTAACCACCTTAGTGACCTTAACCTTTTCAAAACATCACTTGCCAATATACATCTTTTTCATCATTTATTCCACTGTTTTAAAGCATTAAACCAAGCCATATTCAACATGCATTTAAAAGCATCAAACCACATCTTATCAACGTACAAAAACAAGGAACTCTTACCTTGAGTTTCCTTCAACATATGGCTTACAACAACAGCAAAAACCATGCTAAATCATGCTTCCAAAACAGTAATTAAAACATGCAAATAACCATTTCGCATCACAACAAAATCATGGCCACCACTAGAGAGTAATTCCGAAAACTTACACTTGAGCTTAGCAAAGTTGTTTAGACTTAAGCCAAGCTCCCAAGACATTGGTTTCAAAGCCGAAAACCCAATTTTCACAAACGCACTCACCGATTTCCACTTTGCTTCAAGCCAAAGCACCAAAACAAGCTTCCGGATCAACAACTCTTGGATCCAAAGATGCCTCCCCTGTTTTCAACACATCAAAGCAGAGGATTAATGCATCATCATGCATTAATTGCTTCAATGAAAGCACCTAAACTCGCTGCTCTCATCCACACACCATTTTCGGCCACCAAACACAACCGAAAATGCATCCAAACTACTTCTAAACAAAGCCCAGCCAATAACCAGCAAAACCACACATCCTTAAACATCATATAACATCTACAAACAACCTATCAACATCCTTAAACCTCCAGCAACATCATATCCACAAGATCACCCCAAAAACAACCTTGAATCACAAGCTAAACTTAGGAAACTCAACCTATCCGGGATTGCATTAATCAAAACTCAATTCCTTATCAATTTAGAGTTCATTTAACATCAAAAACACATCTCAAATCACATATTAATCAGATCTAACGAAAATCATCAAAAATCATCAAATCTTGCATTATAAGCCAAGATCCATTTCACCACCTAAAAACCTTTAATTAAACATCAATTAAGGATTGAAAACTTAGGAATTTCAGTAAAGAACTGATAGTTTAGAGGAGAAGGACGTTCTTACCTCCAAACTTGAGTTTCTCCTCTTTTTGGAATCAAAAATCTTGTTGAATCAAGTAGCAATTAAAGAGGTCTTGAAGATATGTTGATTAGGAATCAAATGAGAGTTGAAAGGAGGGATTTAGGTGAGAAAATCAGATCCAATTCTCTGGAGAGAAAGTGTTTGGGTTGAGAGAAAATGAGAGAAAGAAAATTGAGAAAAGTTGGTTACAAAATCCAAAATAGCCAAATGGCTTTCCCTCCACTTTTAATATCATTTAAAATCAGAATTTAGTCTTAAAATATCTTAGAAAAATCTGGAGAAACTCCCTTTGAGTAAATAGCTCCTTAAAGATTCAAAGTTTCAACCCTTTATAAAACAGCCACAAAACTTTCGAAAATTACATTTTGGTCACTAGCCAAAATGTCACCCTTCCGAAACTCATTTTCCAAAATTGATTTCACAGTTCACTTAATTATATTAAAAGATGATTTTAGAACATTTTTCCATATTTTTAATGCAACCCGAACAAGGCTTTCCTAAATTCACCTCTTTAGATTCGAACAGCACTTTGACCGAACCGGTCAACGCTCAAACTTCTAAGCCCAAAACCGGGGCGTTACAAAAATTGACTCAAACGAACCATGTAATGTTTTGTCCGCATATTTCTAATCATCTCATTGTAGATAAATCATTGTTCTTCGGGTGACAGTCTCTGTCATGGCATTCATGATCAACCTTCAGTTTTGCACTTCCTCATCTTGTACACTCTTCTTCAATTCCTAGAGTGAAAAGGTCCTCCTGCATGTCTAAAACAAAGTAATACTAGAAAGTTGTCTGCTTTTCATTATATCAACCATTTTAAGATGCTTTGGAATAAAAAGAAAGCTCGGAAGTGAAGTCATGAATTTTATTGAAGCTTATAAATTGGAATACAACAGATTTCGAAATAGTCATGGCAAAAAAATAAAGAAACAAAATCAGATCTCTGGGCATCCAAGGCATGAAGGATACAACCACCCTATCAACTAGAAGTAGGGCTGAGTTTGCATTCATCTCTGATGGTCTTCAAATGTTGCTGGAATGATTTCGAATGTGAAACCCTTTCCGAAATACTCGGTGTCCGGGAGGTCTTGATTATCAGATGCCTAACTTCTCTCATCTGAGCCGCCTTTTCAGGTTTTCAACTCAGATCCTCCTTCGGTTTCAAGACGCCCTTTGCGGGTTTTCATCTTAAACCCCCTCATTTTATTATTTTTTATTTTTTATATCTAAGGCGCCCTTTTGAGGTTTTCATCATAGATATTTTCTTTTTGCGAGAGCGCCCTTTTCGGGTTTTCACTCTGCTTTTTTCTTTTCTTTTTCTTTTTTCAATCTCTTTTGTATTCTTCAAGCATAATACTTTTTGACCAAATCTGAATTCACCGGCTTATGTAGCTCTTTGTCGTCCATTTCAGCCAGTATTAATGCTCCTCTGGAGAAGGCTTTCTTGACAACATATGGCCCCTCTCAGTTAGGCATCAATTTCCTATGATCGTCTCGGTGTATTTGTAGGACCTTTCTTAACACAAGATCCCCCTCTCGGAATTCTCTCGGGCGCACCTTTTTATCATATGCCCGCATTATCCTCTTTTGGTACATTTGGCTGTGATAGATCGCCCTCAGCCTCTTTTCCTCGATGAGATTTAATTGATCAAACCGAACCTGCAACCATTCTGCATCATCTAACTTTGTTTCTGACAATACCCGAAGCGACGGAATCTCAACTTCAATAGATAACACCGCCTCTGTCCCATAAATAAAGGAATAAGACGTTGCCCCAGTCGAGGTCCATATTGATGTCCGATATGCGAACAGGGCGAATGGTAGCTTTTCATACCAGTCCTTGTAAGTTTCTGTTGTCTTCGATATAATTTTCTTTATATTCTTGTTTGTCGCTTCCACTGCTCCATTCATGTTTGGGAGGTAGGTTACTGAATTGTGGTGAATGGTTTTGAATTGTTCACACACTTCCATTATCACTTTGTTGTTGAAATTTGTAACATTATCAATAACATTTCTTTCTGGTAGTCCATAGCGACAAATTATCTCTTTCTTCAGGAACTTACTGACTATGGTTCTTGTGATATTAGCATAAGAAGCTGCTTCCACCCACTTGGTAAAATAATCTATCACCACAAGGATGAAGCGATGTCCGTTTGAAGCTTTGGGATGAATTTGTCCAATAACATCCATGCCCCAAGTAGCAAAAGGCCATGGTGAGTTCATGGTATGTAAAGGGACTGGTGGAGAATTGATCTTGTCAGCATATATTTGGCACTTAAGACACTTCTTTGCGTATTCAATGCAATCTCCTTCCATGGTCGTCCAATAATAGTAGTATCTCATAATCTTCCTGGCTATTGAGAGCCCATTTGCATATGTGCCACATATCTCGTCATGTACTTCTGCCATTATAGTCTGTTGAGTGTGCAAAAGTTCTACTTTTTACCTTTTATTTACCTCATATTCTTGTTGCATTCAAGCATATTTCATTGCATTTAGGATAGATTTCAATTATACATCACAATTATATAAAAAGGCACAGTTGCTACTGATTTTGGTTACTTTTACAGGTAGCTGCTGTAGCAGACTCAGGGCAGTGGAGAAGTAGACCTAGGGATAGGACAAGGCACAACAGGGATTCTTGCCAAACTTGAAGTACAAAGTTGTGTGATCGTTGCCGGGACAACAACAGACCGCTACCGCCGCAGGTGCTACCGCAACAGGAGCAACGACAGAACAGAAAGTTCTAGACATTGCAACACCTACACTACTGAGCAAATCAATACTGGCCTATTCTCTCTATCCTGATTTCGTTAATCCTTTATCTTTAGTATTCTTTAGTATTCCCTCGCCAACAATTAAAGCTATCTTCTTTCTTGTGCAGCAATTCAAGGTTAAGGCTATTTCCAGTCCATGTGGATTCGACATCCGATACTTCATGTATCACTTTACTACTTGTGTCGTGTACACTTGCACTCTATTGCGACAGACTCTTTTACACGCAACAAGTTGTTGGCGCCATTGCTGGGGACTGACAACATATCTTTACCATACTTTTATTGCACATTCTTTTCATTTTCCTGTTTTTATTTGGATTGTTCACCCTGTGCTTTTCATAAGGTTTTCCGTTTGCTTATAAGTAGATCGAGACGAGGAAAGGAACCTGAGTATCAGCTAGATCCTAAAATCGAACGCTCGTGCAATCTTAGGAACCGACTCCGACTCTTGTTAGCCAGAAACGATTACCTTGAAGAACAATTAGAAGCCATGAACAACAAAGGGAATCCCCAAGATCCTAACGATCCTATCAGAGATGGAGGAAACGGACGGCCTGCCGCTCCTCCTGCTACTGAGGCCGCACGTCGGTCATGCCGTGATTACATGATCAATGATCATGTGGAACTAGAGACCACCCTGCCATACGTGGAAGCTAAAAATTTCGAGCTGAAACCTGTCATGTTCAGCATGATTAATTCCGATGGCCAATTTAGTGGTGCTGCTACAGAGGATGCTAGGGAACATCTAAAAATGTTCCAAGAAATCTGTGGTTCGTTTAGACTACCAGGAGTAAATTCGGAGATACTTAGGCTTCGGTTATTTCCCCATTCATTGAGGGATAGAGCGAAAACTTGGTGGAATAAACAAACGCCGAGTTCAATACGAACTTGGGCAGATTTAACTCGTGAGTTTTTATCTCGTTTTAACCCTTCCCATTTATCTAAGCGATTACGTAACGAAATTGCTACTTTTCAACAGGAAGATGACGAATCAATGCACGAGGCATGGGACAGGTTTACTACTCTTCTAAGGAATTGCCCGATGCACAGATTCCCTGTTTGGAATCAAGTCATCAAATTCTACAATGCTGCCAACCTACAGACTCGCATGAGAATCGATTCAGCAGCCAATGGGTTGTTGTTGGATAAAGATCCGGATGAAGCTATGGTAGTGTTAAAGAATTTGGCAAAAAATGAAGAGCAATTTCCCACAGCAAGGAGAGGTAAACGAGTACTAGCTGTAAAGGATTATAAGGTCGATAACTCCCTAAAGACACAGGTTGCGTACCTCACAAAGGCAGTAGAGAATTTTCTGAAGAAAGATTCAAAACATGTCTACTCTGTAGAAGAGGTATGTGAAACTTGCAGTGGGAATCATAGTTCGGAAGACTGCCCGCTACAGCTAGAGGAAGGGATGTATGTTGGAAATTTCAACAAGCAAAGGAACTATGACTCCAACAACTACAATCCCAACTGGAGGAAAGATCTCAAATTCTCTTGGAGCAACCCGAACAATACCCTGAACCCTCAAGCACAGAACACTCAAAATCAGGGGGCACCTAGAATTCTGACTCGGCAGCAACCGCAACAGAGGCCGCAGCAGCCACCAGTAGCCACACCTAGTATACTGGAGCAGACCTTGGCCACATTTATGTCTCAGACAGGAACTTACATAGAAACCATGGATCACTTCGTCAAGAAGACTGAGTCGTTCATGGATAAAACAGAGATGCGGGTGACTAACCATGAAGCTACTCTGAAATCACTAGAGACACAAATGGGTCAAGTTTCTCATCATATTAAGCCAAGGCAGAACGGAGGATTCCCTAGCGATACTGAGGTCGCTAGACAACCCACACATGAGTAGTGCAAAGCTATCACAACTAGGAGTGGGAAGCAACTACCAGGGCCGGAGAAGAAAGCTGAATCAGTTAAGGAACCAGCCCTAAAATCGACTGCCGCGAACGCTGCTCCGGCAGACGATAAACAGCCTGCTGCCGCCACACCTGTCACGACAGCAGAAGGGACAGAGGAGGAGGATGAAGAACCTATGCCTCCTCAGATCCGAATACCATTGGAAGGACGCATTGAAGATTATCGTCCTCCACCTCCTTTTCCACAGCGGCTACAGAAGCAGAAACAAGAGTTCCAGCTTAAGATCTATGATATTTTTTAGCAGGTCCACATTAATATTCCGCTGTTAGATGCCATCAAGGAGATGCCCGGTTATGACAAATTTCTCAAGGATGCTATGTCGAAGAAATCCAGACTTGGGGAATTTGAGATGGTTAAACTGACAGAAGGATGCATGACTATTCTGCACAAGCATCCACCCCAGAAAAAGAAGGATCCTGGGAGCTTCATAATACCATGCATAATCGGTGATAAATTCGTGGGTAAGGGCACTTTGTGATCTAGGTGCTAGTATTAATTTAATGCCAAAATCTGTATTCAAGAAATTAGGTATTGGACGAGCACGACCCACGACAATTATGATGCAGCTGGCAGACCGCTCTTACGTGCAACCATAAGGGAAGATTGAAGATATTCTAGTAAGAGTGGATAAATTTATTTTTCCTGATGACTTTCTTGTTTTAGATTGTGAAGCAGATGAGAATGCACCAATCATCCTAGGGCGACCCTTCTTAGCCACAGGAAGATCACTGATTGATGTAGAAAAGGGAGAACTCACTATGAGAGTGAATGATCAAGAGATCAAGTTAAATGTTCTCCAAGCAATGAAACACGCTGATGCAGAAGAAGAATGCAACGCTATCACTGAAGTAATCCTTGATCAACCCTGCATCAGGTCGGACTGCCATGACATCAAATTTGGCCACTGCCACAGCAGCCATTTGGAAGACTGTCACGGCAGCGACGACGACACCAGCTCCTCAGATTCTGATATATCTGACACTGAAGGTCACGAGGAGGTAACTGGATAGGCAATCGTCCAGGTAAGTTATTCGAACCCTTAAACTATACCTCAAATGAACATATCATCCAAAAGCCATCAACTATAGAACCACCTGTTCTAGATCTTAAACCCATGCCAGGGCAGCTCAAATATGTTTTCCTTGGATTAAATGATACGTTTCCCGTAATCATCTCTTCCAAGTTGATGTAGGAACAAGAACAACAGCTAATAGGGATGCTGCAGCAGCACAAAAAGGCTATTGGATGGACGATAGCTGATATCCAAGGCATCAGTCTCGCAGTATGCATGCACAAAATTCTCTTAGAAGATGATCATAAGCCGACCATTGATGCCCAGAGACGTTTGAATGATGCTATGCGAGAAGTGGGTCGAAAAGAAATTATCAAATGGCTAGACGCTGAGATAATTTATGCCATCTCGGATAGTAAGTGGGTGAGCCCGGTGCAGTGTGTTCCTAAGAAGGGAGGAATAATCGTGGTGACCAATGAAGAAAACGAGTTAATCCCAACCAGGACTGTGACCGGTTGGAGGGTTTGTATGGACTACCGGAAGCTTAACAAAGCTACCCGGAAGGACCACTTTCCCCTGCCTTTTATTGATCAAATGCTTGATAGATTAGCAGGAAAGCCTTATTATTGTTTTCTTGATGGTTACCCAGGTTATAACCAAATAGCCATCGCACCATAGGATCAAGAGAAAACGACGTTCACTTGCCCATACGGCACTTACTCTTTTCTGAGAATACCATTTGGACTTTGCAACGCACCAGCAACCTTCCAGAGGTGTATGATGGCAATATTCTCCGATATGGTGGAGGATTTCTTAGAGATATTCATGGACGATTTCTGTCTTTGGAGACAATTTTGAAAGCTGTTTAGGCAACCTACAGAAAATGCTCGAGAGATGCGAGAAAGCGAACTTAGTATTAAACTATGATAAATATCACTTCATGGTGGATGAAGGGATAGTCCTAGGCCATAAGGTAAGCTGTCGTGGCATAGAAGTCGACAGAGCCAAGATTGAGGTAATTGAAAAGTTACTGCCACCCACCACAGTCAAGGGAATTCGGAGTTTATTAGGGCATGTTGGGTTCTATCGAAGGTTTATAGCAAATTTTTCGAAGATCACCAAGCCATTATGCCACCTATTGGAGCATAATCGTCCCTTCGACTTCAACACTGAATGTACTGAGGCATTCAGAATTCTGAAAGAGAAGCTAGTAACAGCCCCAATTGTACAGCCACCTGACTGGAAGTTGCCATGCGAAATTATGTGTGATGTCAGTGATTACGTTGTAAGGGCAGCACTTGGGTCAGAGGAAAGACAAGGTATTCCACGTTATTTACTATGCTAGCAAAACACTCAACGATGCACAAGTAAATTACACCACAACAGAGAAGGAACTGTTAGCAGTGGTGTTTTCAATTGACAAGTTCCGATCCTACATACTTGGAACGAAGGTGGTGGTCCACACAGACCACTCTGCACTGAAATATATGTTTGCTAAAAAAGATGCAAAACCCAGACTGATTTGTTGGATTCTGCTACTCCAAGAGTTCGACATAGAAATCAAGGTTAAAAGGGGGACAGAGAACCAAGTTGCAGATCACTTGTCAATATTAGAGAGGGGAAAGAATCTCCCAACAGATAAGACGCACATACTGGAGACCTTCCCTGACGAGCAGCTGTTCGCTGCCACAAGCACTACCGCGACAGCCATGGCGGCATGTAAGTTTTCTGAACTCCCCCGGTATGCTGATTTCATTAATTATTTAGTTAGCAGAATATTTCCTTCTGAACTTAATTATCAAGCTAGGAAGAGGTTCCAAAATGATGTTAAGCATTATTATTGGGACGAACCTCTCCTTTTCAAAAATTGTGCAGATCAGATTATCAGGAGATGTGTACCACAGGATGGACATGGAGCTGTGCTTCATCACTGCCATGCTTCACAATATGGAGGACACTTGGGTGGTAACAAAACTGCTGCCAAGGTTTTGCAGTCTGGTTTTTATTGTCCTTCACTGTTCAATGATGCCCAAGCATTCTACAAAAGCTGTGACAAATGTCAACGAACTGGAAACATCTCAAGGAGACATGAGATGCCGCTGCAAAACATCCTTGAAGTCGAAATCTTCGACGTTTGGGGGATTAATTTTATGGGACCGTTCCCAGAAACATGTGGGAATCTTTATATCCTCCTGGCAGTGGACTACGTGTCCAAATGGGTTGAAGCGATTGCCACACAGAAAAATGATGCCAAGATTGTTCAGAGATTTCTACATAAGAACATTTTTTTTTCCAGATTTGGCATCCCTAAGGCGATTATCAGTGAATAAGAGAGGCATTTTAACAATAGGGTAATAGTTGTTGCCTTAAGGAAATATGGCGTTAAACATCGGATCGCAACAGCTTATCACCCTCAGACCAATGGACAGGCTGAAATATCAAACAAGGAGGTAAAGAAAATTCTTGAGAAGATGGTTAAACCAACTCGAAAGGACTGGTCCTTACACCTCAATAATGCACTCTGGGCCTACAGAACAACATTTAAAACTCCATTGGTGTAACACCCGTGTTTAATAATAATGAAAAAAAGGAGAAGAAAAGAAAATGAATAAAAGTGAGAGTGGGGAGGCTCGAAACCACGACCTCACCCCTCACCATGCAATGTGCAGGCCATTAAGCCTATGGCTCACATCTGATCTAACCTCATCCCTTTAACTTTTATGGTTGAAGAAATTAATTCATTTGAACCAATTAATAATGTTTGCCCATCCACCAACCCCATTGAATTTCTCTCGAGACCCAGTTCCCTTTCTTCCTCCTTTCACGATAATGAGCTCTCACCTACCCTAAAACTCTGGCCGTTCATAACACCGACCATCGCCGGCCGTGGCCGTCATCGCCAGCACCGGGAGAAATGCCACCTCATCCCGAGCCTGTCCCTGCCCTCCACTCGTGCGACCGTTGTTTCGATCGTCGTGAAATGAGAGTCAAAGGTTCGACGAACCTAGGGTTTTTCGCTTCGAATATTTGAGTTTTCCGGCGGTCTTCGTCGCCCTTTCGTCACACGGTTGTCAGATCTGAGACCCCTGTGTTAAGCCGAGCAAAACCCATGTCACCGGACAACGAACGGCCACCGTTTAGACCTTCGTCGGAGCCACGACAGTGTTGAGCTTTTTTTCGGATCTGGGTATTCGCAGTTTCTTGTATTGGAGATGTTGAGGACATTGCATTCGGGTTCAAGAGTGATCGAACGGAGTATCATGGTTGACCGATGTAGCAAGTATTAAAGGTAATACACTACTACCTCTAGTATGCTTTATGAACATGTTGGTATTCGGTTAATGCATGCATGAATATGATGGATAGTGCTGTTAACCCTGCTTAAGTCAAACCAAATATGAAATTGAGTATGATAACCTAGATAAGATCGAAATGCTCGAATAAGAAAGTTAACAAATGTAAGGATCTGGAGTTCAATAAATTAAGTAATAAGGCAACTAATCTCCAAACCCGATTATTAATGTCAAATGAGTAAAAGCTAAAAATATTTGGATATGAAATTACGAAAATGCCCTTAATGTATGAGAATGACTAAAATACCCTTGGAATTGGGAGCGATCTAGTAATCTACACTGGATATGATAAAACAACTCGATTCATCTAAAATCCTCGAGCTACTTGGAAAGTTATGGTAACAAGATTTAAACCATCAAGATTTTAAGGTGTTAGGCTTCCTTGAATTTGGAATGAATCTCCGAATATAGATTTACGGGAAACTATCCAAACCTCTAAATTAATCAAGTGACTCAAAATATTGAATTGATTGTAATGACTAAAAGTATCGTAAATATTGTTATGGTTAAATTAACTAGAATGATCGTAGTGACCAATGAGGCTGAAGTATCTTCAGACACTCAAGTTTGCAAATTAACTGGAAGGATGGATAAACCCTTGAGTCTGAAATGAATGAACTGGTTGGAGAGTACCGAAATTTCTTGAATGACTGAAACACCCACGAGTACTGAAACGATTGAAATATTATAAATGGTTTAATTTACAAGAATGAGGGATATCCCGAGCTTTAGAATGACTGAAATGCCCCTAAGGGTTGGAGCATGACTCATGTACGTCAATCACTCCTAATATTAATATAAGGATGGAAGTTTTCCGTACAGAGTATTAGTTCGACTACTCCGTGCCAAGTCTTGTGGTGAAACATGAAGGCAACCTTTCCTATATACGATACAAATAATATATGGAAATGATACCCATGAAATGCTTACATCAGAAGGTTTGGTTAGTATTGTAAGGTTGGGACATGTTAGTTCGACTGGTTTTAGAGGCTCGATAAACTTCTGGAAATTTTAAATATTGTAAAATTGTCATCTCATCACTATTGGGCTAAATTACAAAATCACCCCTGATAGTTAAAAGACCAAAATGCCCTTATTGGCCGAAGTAATCAAAATAGCCCCGAATGTATCTGATATCGTGAAAGATCTTGACGTAGAAATCTCTGAATGCCTGATTGGAAACTTAATGAGCAAATAGAATTTTTTAAGCCATTGTTTACGCCCTGTTGGTATTAATTACCAAAATGCTCGTGTATAATAAAATGACCATAATGCCCCTAGTAAGCTTAGATGGCTAAATCACTCATGATATGCCTAAACTCTCAAAGATCTTGATGTATCATCTCCTGAGTATCTGGTTTGAACCGTTGGTACGAACCCTTCCTTTATTAGGGGCCTCGTTTCAAAAATCCGTTAAAATTGTCAAAAGTTTAATGTGTTCCCTTCCGTAAATGCCAAGTATCTCTAAGGAATAAATTGTTTCCACCTAGTGTGTTCCACTTGTGCTACACGACTGTTTTTGCATATTGATTTACATGTTATAATACCGATCACGTGCACATGACTAACATACTTGAATTTACAGGAACATGACATGATATTTTTTAAATTAAACATGACCGCATTGTATTTCTGATATATGCCTATGCATCTGATATGACAAACATGCTATATGGATAATGTGTTACTAAAAATACAGTTATTGATTAATGAACTATTGATGATCTGATTCACCGGGGTACTTGGGAAATGATATGAAGTTGCTAACGGCCCAGCCCTGATCCAGCTGGTAAGTCCGCCCGTTTTTTGATCCTAGGCTTCGACTAGGTCCGCCCGTTTTCAGATCCTAGGCTTCGGCCAGGTCCACCCATATTCGGATCCTAAGCTTCGGCTAGGTCCGCATGTTTTCGTATCCTAGGCTTCGACCAGGTTCGCCCGTTTTCGGTTCCTATGCTTCGGCAAGGGCCGCCCGTATTCTAAGGTATATCCTTAGGATGGTACCCACGCCCAATGGGCCCGGGTTAATGCTTGTACAAGATACCGCACTAGGTAAACTATATACTGGAGTATGGTTGGAGGGTAAATATAGAATTAAAATGAACTTTACGGCTACTTGAAACAAATGTATTTTAAATAAAAAGGTTTATTGCATTGTTACATTTTATGCATTAACGTTGCACTGTTGGTACACACTAGACACTAAACTCTCTGTTTCTGCCTCCGTATGTTACCAGCCTATATAATTTTGGTCTAATTCACGATATTTGAATAAAGAACAAATATCATTATTCTCGAGTATGATGCAACCTCGAAATAGTAGAACAAAAATTGGAGACTGTTACTACATAGAATATCATGAAAATGTTATGGCTACCATATATCTGCATGAGCTTATAGCATCTTTTGGTAGTTTTGTATTACAGAGCTTTTTCAAGCTCACGTTGTTTTTACAATCGCAGGTTAAAAGAACATAGCATGGTATAATGTTTGACATCAGTGTTCGGAGTTCTCTCGGTGTTGCTTTTGGAGTACGGTACTGTATAGTTAGTGGGCATGTAGGTCATGTACGTCATGTATTGTTTTATGACAATGTCTCTAAAACACTTTCTGAATTTTTCGTTACATGTTTAAATGACTTCCCGAAATGGTATTTTAAACAAAAGTTGATTTTTACAGTTTAATAAGTGTTTGAAAAAAATGTTTTTTATGTGTATTTTTACCTTGGGTCGCTCTTGTGACCCTAATGTGACTTCCTAAGATCTGTTGTAATGCATAGGCGGGTCTAGGGGGTTACATTTAGTGGTATCATAGCTTAGAGTTACGTCTTTCTGGGTAGATCGGCCGATCGTCTGTCATAGGGTGTTTGGTATGTGCATGCCCCTAACATAACCGTACTCTTCTGAGCCGAAACTCCGATGTTGAATCCTTTCTTTTGAATTAAGTGAATTTAAGCATTCTGCCTTTCATATATCGATTTGTACTACCAGGAAATGTCTATAATGGTCATCTGTGTTTTGGAATAAATTGATGGACTTGAATCCGAATAAAAAGAATGAGATGGTTCATGCATGTGAAATTGAAGATATGAATCAGATTGAGATTAAATGTTTAATCATGCGAGGTAACCGATATAAGATTACATATAAGGCTATTTGGAGATTAAGGATATGTTTGAGAATATTCTGATGGGATTTAATAAAAATCTAACGAATTTAAAAGAATTGTGTTTGTGATATTGGTGAAAGTATAAATTTCGGGGTGACTGTCATACACGAAGGGAGCAATCATCAGAATGTTGTGCTTTAAGTAAGTGTTATTCGTTGAAAACCCTGGTTATGTTCGATCGGCTTGAAGAAAGACTTCTTATATAAAATGTTGCATGGCGTATCGTTATATCATCCTTGACTGTAATTTGGTGTTATATCCTGATTCTAGAAGACCCTAGTGGAGGCCTTGAGTACTCGTATGTATTTCAGGTACCGCTTCTCTTTCGTAAATTGATATTCAACCTAGTAGAAGGATTAAGAATATAGAGAAGATACTTCAGGGTTGTAAGATTGACTTCAGTGATAGTTGGGAAGATTTTGACCCATGGCTGAGATCATTTTAATAACAATTATAAGACCAGTGATCGTTTACTTCGTAAGTTCTGTATAGATTCATATTTTGTGTTCTGATTGGTTGGTCTGAGATGTATGATGGGATAACCTTGGGTCCTATGATAGTTCGGGTGACTAAAGACACTACCAGATTTACCCGTGATCATTTGAGTGTCGAGAAACAAGGGTATTATGATGGATAAGTTTTAGTACAAGAATGGATGAAACAATAGTTTTTACTTTTTTCCCGACTCTGGTAAATTTCGAGGACGAAATTTTCTTTAGGGGTGGAGAGTTGTAACACCCATGTTTAATAATAATGAAAAAAAAGGAGAAGAAAAGAAAATGAATAAAAGTGAGAATGGGGAGGCTCGAAACCACGACCTCACCCCTCACCAGGCAATGTGCAGGCCACTAAGCCTAGGGCTCACATATGATCTAACCTCATCCCTTTAACTTTTATGGTTAAAGAAATTAATTCATTTGAACCAATTAATAATGTTTGCCCATTCACCAACCCCATTGAATTTCTCTCGAGACCCGGTTCCCTTTCTTCCTCCTTTCACGATAGTGAGCTCTCACCTACCCTAAAATGCTGGCCGTTCACAACACCGACCACCGCCGGCCGTGGCTGTCACCGCCAGCACCGGGAGAAACGCCACCTCATCCTGAGCATGTCCCTGCCCTCCACTCGCGCGACCGTTGTTCCGATCGTCGTGAATTGAGAGTCAAAGGTTCGACGAACCTAGGGTTTTTCGCTTCCAATATTTGAGTTTTCCGGCCGTCTCCGTCGCCCTTTTGTCACACGGTTGTCAGATCTGAGCCCCCTGTGTTGAGCCGAGCAAAACCCATGTCGCCGGACAATGAACGGCCACCGTTTAGACCGTCGTCAGAGCCACGACAGTGTTGAGCTTTTTTTCGGATTTGGGTATTCGCAGTTTCTTGTATTGCAGAAGTTGAGGACGCTGCATTCGGGTTCGAGAGTGATCGAACGGACTATCATGGTTGACCGATGGAGCAAGTATTAAAGGTAATACACTACTACCTCTAGTATGCTTTATGAACATGTTGGTATTCGGCTAATGCATGCATGAATATGACGGATAGTGCTGCTAACCCTTCTTAAGTCAAACCAAATATGAAATTGAGTATGATAACCTAGATAAGATCGAAATGCCCGAATAAGGAAGTTAACAAATGTAAGGATCTGGAGTTCAATAAATTAAGTAATAAGGCAACTAATCTCCAAACCCGATTATTAATGTCAAATGAGTAAAAGCTAAAAATATTTGGATATGAAATTACGAAAATGCCCTTAATGTATGAGAATGACTAAAATACCCTTGGAATTGGGAGCGATCTAGTAATCTACACTGGATATGATAAAACAACTCGATTCATCTAAAATCCTCGAGCTACTTGGAAAGTTATGGTAACAAGATTTAAACCATCGAGATTTTAAGGTGTTAGGCTTCCTTGAATTTGGAATGAATCTCCGAATATAGATTTACGGGAAACTATCCATACCTCTAAATAAATCAAATGGCTCAAAATATTGAATTGATTGTAATGACTAAAAGTATCGGAAATATTGTTATGGTTAAATTAACCAGAATGATCGTAGTGACCAAGGAGGCTGAAGTATCTTCAGACACTCAAGTTTGCAAATTAACTAGAAGGATGGATAAACCCTTGAGTCCGAAATGAATGAACTGGTTGGAGAGTACCAAAATTTCTTGAATGACTGAAACACCCATGAGTACTAAAACGATTGAAATATTATAAATGGTTTAATTTACAAGAATGAGGGATATCCCGAGCTTTAGAATGACTGAAATGGCCCTAAGGGTTGGAGCATGACTCATGTATGTCAATCACTCCTAATATTAATATAAGGATGGAAGTTTTTTGTACAGAGTATTAGTTCGACTACTCCGTGGCAAGTCTTGTGGTGAAACATGAAGGCAACCTTTCATATATACGATACAAATAATATATGGAAATGATACCCGTGAAATGCTTACATCAGAAGGTTTGGTTAGTATTGTAAGGTTGGGACATGTTAGTTCGACTGGTTTTAGAGGCTCGATAAACTTCTGGAAATCTTAAATATTGTAAAATTGTCATCTCATCACTATTGGGCTAAATTACAAAATCACCCCTGATAGTTAAAAGACCAAAATGCCCTTATTGGCCGAAGTAATCAAAATAGCCCCGAATGTATCTGATATCGTGAAAGATCTTGACGTAGAAATCTCTGAATGCCTGATTGGAAACTTAATGAGAAAATAGAATTTTTTTGAGCCACTATTTACGCCCTATTGGTATTAATTACCAAAATGCCCTGTATAATAAAATGACCATAATGCCCCTAGTAGGCTTAGATGGCTAAATCACTCATGATATGCCTAAACTCTCAAAGATCTTAATGTATCATCTCCTGAATATCTGGTTTGAACCGTTGGTACGAACCCTTCCTTTATTAGGGGCCTCGTTTCAAAAATCAGTTAAAATTGTCAAAAGGTTAATGTGTTCCCTTCCGTAAATGTCAAGTATCTCTAAGGAATAAATTGTTTCCACCCAGTGTGTTTCACGTGTGCTACACGACTATTTTTGCATATTGATTTACATGTTATAATACCGATCACGTGCACATGACTGACATACTTGAATTTACAGGAATATGACATGATATTTTTTAAATTAAACATGAACGCATTGTATTTCTGATATATGCCTATGCATCTGATATGACAAACATGTTATATGGATAATGTGTTACTAAAAATACAGTTATTGATTAATGAACTATTGATGATCTGATTCACCGGGGTACTTGGGAAATGATATGAAGTTGCTAACGGCCCAGCCCTGATCCAGTTGGTAAGTCTGCCCGTTTTCGGATCCTAGGCTTCGACCAGGTCCGCCCGTTTTCGGATCCTAGGCTTCGGCCAGGTCCGCCCGTATTCGGATCCTAAGCTTCGGCTAGGTCCGCCTGTTTTCGGATCCTAGGCTTCGGCCAGGTCCGCCCGTTTTCGGTTCCTATGCTTCGGCAAGGGCCGCCCGTATTCTAAGGTATATCCTTAGGATGGTACCCACGCCCAATGGGCCCGGGTTAATGCTTGTACAAGATACCGCACTGGGGAAACTATATACTGGAGTATGGTTGGAGGGTAAATATAGAATTAAAATGAACTTTACGGCTACTTGAAACAAATGTATTTTCAATAAAAAAGTTTACTGCATTGTTACATTTTATGCATTAATGTTTCACTGTTGGAACACACTAGACACTAAACTCTCTGTTTCCGCCTCCGTATGTTACAAGCCTATATAATTTTTGTCTAACTCACGATGTTTGAATAAAGAAAAAATATCGTTATTCTCGAGTATGATGCAACCTCGAAATAGTAGAACAGAAATTGGAGACTGTTACTACATGGAATATCATGAAAATGTTATGCCTACCATATATCTGCATGAGCTTATAGCATCTTTTGGTAGTTTTGTATTACTGAGCTTTTTCAAGCTCACGTTGTTTTTACAATCGCAGGTTAAAAGAACATAGCATGGTATAACGTTTGACATCAGTGTTCGGAGTTCTCTCGGCGTTGCTTTTGGAGTACGGTACTGTATAGTTAGTGGGCATGTAGGTCATGTACGTCATGTATTGCTTTATGACAGTGTCTGTAAAACATTTTTTGAATTTTTTGTTACATGTTTAAATGACTTCCCGAAATGGTATTTTAAACAAAAGTTGATTTTACAGTTTAATAAGTGTTTGAAAAAAATATGTTTTTTATGTGTATTTTTACCGTGGGTCGCTCTTGTGACCCTAATGTGACTTCCTAAGATCCGTTGTAACGCATAGGCGGGTCTAGGGGGTTACAATTGGGAATGTCACCCTATTGGCTGATATATGGAAAAACATGTCATTTACCTATTGAGATAGAGCACAGAGCATACTAGGCCATCAAGGCAGTGAACATGGACTTGGAAAAGGCAGGACAGAAGAGGTTACTTGACTTGAATGAGATTGAAGAAATTCGAGCAATGGCCTATGACAACACAAGGATTTACAAGGATAAGACAAAGAAGTGGCATGACAAGAAGCTGCTGCCACGACAGTTTTGCCCAGGACAGCTTGTGTTGTTATTCAACTCTAGGTTGAAACTCTTCCCAGGGAAGCTGAAATCTTGATGGTCCGGCCTGTTTCAAGTTGTGCAAGTTTTTCCTCATGGTGCCATTACGATCGAATCCTTAAAAGACGGGCACCAATTTAAAGTCAAAAGACAGAGACTAAAGCATTATCAGGGGACTGAAGCCCCAAGAATGCAGGAAGTGGTTACTTTAGGAGATGCCCCTCCTGGCATCCCTAATTTAACTTAATTTCATTTTTATTATTAATTATTTCTATATATATATATATATATATATATATATATATATATATATTAGGAAATTGGAATTATTTATTTTTAAGAACTAAGTTTTTATTTTAATTATTTTTAGGAAATAAAGGAGACAAGGAGAGGAGAAGAAGTGAACCAGCCCACCATTTCACCAGCAGCCCAAAAAGCCCAAAGGAGGAGCCTGTCGTCACAGCTGTCGCGATAGACGCAGAAAATACAGCATGTCAACACGCTGTCGCAGCAGACACGCAAATGCGTAACAGACGTACAACAGACACGAAAACGCGTGACAGATGAGTCAGAAACCGCGTAGCAGTTGGCGCCGTTATTCGCACCTGTCGTTACAGCTCCAACGGGCAGCAAACTCTTTATCTATATAAACCACGTTTTATTATTCATTTATCACTTCACTTTTACTCTCTCTACTTTCTTTCTCTCTAGATTTACTTTTCCTTTCATTTTTCTACAGTCTCTTGCAACTATGAGTACCAGAAACACTAGAAGAAGTGTTGCCTCAAGCTCTGCTGCAGCAGCAGCCACTCCCAGCCACGACAGAATCCCAAACCGATTTTCCAACGTAAAGTCCAATGACCGATACTACACCTCCTTCCAGAAATGGGAGATGTGGGAAGAGAAAGGGTTCACCTACACCAAACGAACGGAGAACCTCGGGCTCGAACCATTCATTGCCCGCAAGATCAGAGCACTTCAATGGCAGATGTTTGCTGCCCAACCTGAAGAAATGAACGTCACTCTGGTCAGAGAGTTCTACGCTGCCGTCTACAGCAAAGACACGACGGCCGTAACAGTACGTGGTAAGGAAGTCCCCCTTGAGACGGAGTACATTAACACCCTCTACGGATTCTACGTTGGCAGAAAGGAAGATAGGCATAAAAGGTTCGTGGAGAGCCTGGGGGCAGCAGATTATGATGTTGTCATGGCAGAACTGACCGAGGAAGGGACCCAGTGGAATACAGACCCAAAACATCCACGGACAGTGAAACGAGCTCAACTCACCCCCGAAGCAAAACTATGGAACGCCTTCGTGAAAAAGAGGATTATGCCTTCCTCACACAACAGCATAGTGGATCAACCCAGGTTAGCTCTCGTTCATTCCATTTTAAACGAGCGGCCCATTAATGTTGGTCGATATATTCGGGAAGGGATTTTGGATTGTGCACTGCGGCCATCGGGACCCCTTGTCTTCCCCTACCTCATCACAGAAATCTGTCGTGGCCACAATGTCCCTGAAATTGCTGAAGATCTGAAGGTGCGAGGAAAAGGATTGACGGAGAAAAATATCTTCAGTTTGATGGAACTGAAAGCTGCAACACCAATCTCCTGCTTCAACCCTTCTACCGCGGCAGGTGAGCCAACAGGGCTACCCAGACAGAGCCTGCCGCCACAGAACAGAGGCAGCCCACAACAGCAGCTCCCACAGTAGACTCCTCCACCCAAATCCTTGATGCCCTGCAGAAAATGGAGGGACGGCAGCTAGGTCTGATGAGCTTTGTACGCAACTTCAAAACAGCAACGGTACATTTCATTAAAAGCAATTTAAATTTTCCTGATGTACAATTTCCTGTCTTCCCCGATCATTACTTTGCTGCACCCACACCTGCCCATACCCCTACCCTTGTTGCCACACCGAGAACACCTTCTGTTGCGTCCACTCCAACCTCGACCATGACAGCTACAGGTGGCAGCCACACCGCCACTACCTCTGTCATGGGAGAAAAGGGAAAGGAGCCATCGTCCGACCTCGACGAATTTATTGATGGTTTCTCCCCCTCCTCAATTTGGGAGGAATCCGATGGCGAGCCCTCTGTCAAGAGGAACCTTTCCAAAGAATTCACCCAGATAAAGCGGCAGAAACCCAACACCGGTGACGGACCATCCGGCCAAGGGAAGTCTGATAGCAGCAGCAGCAGTGGTAGCAGCAGCAGCAGCTCTTCCGAGGAGGTTCAAGTGCTGGAGAAACTGCCCGCCGGCAGATACAGATCAACAGCAGCAGCAGCAGCGACGACAGCGCTTAAAATTTAAGTTTTTTATCTTATCTTTGATGTCTGCTATTTTGTTATAATTATGATGTTTTTATTTTCTTTTCTTCATTATGTTATCATGCATTGAAGGCAATGCAACCCTTGAGTTTGGGGTGGCATCCCTTCATTAATGAAGTGTCTATTATGTTTAGAATTTGTGTCTAAGTGTTAGTTTATCTTTGCTTAAAAAACAAAACAAAACAAAACAAAATTTGGCTTAAATTTTTTAACTTTTATTATCTGCTACTGCCAGCTCTGTCGTGACAGCACCTTAAAAATATTTTAGGAAGTAAGTAGAGCCTTAGTATAGTTCTAAAAAACTAAAACACTTTGGGACTTACTTGATAAAATACTTTCTCTAGCATACTTAGAATAGAAAAATTAAAACTTAGAGTAGAAAAAGACTAGAAACTCAGGAAACCTAGAGGTGCCTATCACTGGCTCTAGGAAAATAACCCGAGTAAAAACTTCTAGAGGTGCCTATCATCGGCTCTAGATAGTTAACTAGAGGTGCCTGAAATACTGGCTCTAGTAGAGAAGAGAAAAATTCTGACAAAGAAGGAAAACAACTAGAGGTGCCTGTTACTGGCTCTAGTGAAAATTGAATTAAAGTCTCAAAGAAAAACTCTAAATAAGCTAAGTATAATATTCTAGTTGCTAGGGAAGTCTATATTCAGGTATGTTCACAATAATTGCACACACATGCACGAGAACTATACTTTTGCTCTAAGAAGATCCTTAAATATTTGAACAGGTGCTAAACATGATGGGGATAGTATGGTGGATAAGGATTGTTCACTGACTTAAGCCAAGAAAAAAATTATATATATATATATATATATATATATATATATATATATATATGCATTCATGTTAGTTAGGTTGTATTTGCTTGAGGACAAGCAAGGATTCGAGTTTGGGGGTGTGTTGAGTGTGCAAAAGTTCTACTTTTTACCCTTTATTTACCTCATATTCTTGCTGCATTCAAGCACATTTCATTGCATTTAGGATAGATTTCAATTGTACATCACAATTATATAAAAAGACACAGTTGTTACTGATTTTGGTTACTTTTACAGGTAGCTGCTGTAGCAGACTCGGGGCAGTGGAGAAGCAGAGCTTGAACAAAGGACTAAAGTCGAGAAGGACGATGCTGCCGAGGCCGCTTCCGTGGCAGCCAAGGACGACAACAATGGTGAAGGGAAAAAGTGAAATGGAGCTTGACAGAAAGAGGAAATTAAGTCGGTCTGTGGTGGAGCACTCATATATTTTTCCAAGCCCTAGATCAGAATGAAGGCCAAGCCCAAAGTTCAAGGAAGAAACTCCAAGCAAGAAGAGAGGACAAATTAAAGACGTCTACTCTAAAGATTTAGTCTTTAATAGAGTTGCACTTTAATTTAAACTTGTATTCTTGTCATATTAGAAAACTTGAACCCAAGGCCTATATAAAGGTATGTAATTCGACCTAGGGAAGGATATCTTATTCTCTAGCCGTCTTCCCCTAAACCCTAGTCGTTTTCCCCCTTCTCATCATGTTCTAAACTTCCCTTAGGGCTAAGGGTTGATTATGTAAAGTAGTTGCAAGGATTGCTTTGTTTTAAGATTTTTCTGTTCAATAAAATAGACTTCAAGTTTGCTTATTCTGGTTTTCAACATCTTGCAAGAGTATCGGGAGAGCATTGTGAGATTATACATTTACTTAATATCGAGAGAGTTAAGTATACGAAAGGAATAAGTACGGGTTCTCCAGTTTATGGTTGAACTATCTCGGACCTAGGGATAGGACGAGGTTAAGTGGCTAAGGAAGAATTCAACAACATCAGTGTTCATCCTTCGATTCACACCGGGAGGTATCATCAAGACGTGTTCATCGACGGACTTGGACCTAGGGATAGGACAAGGCACAACAGGGATTCTTGCCAAGCTTGAAGTACAGAGTTGTGTGATCACCGCCGCGATAACAACAGACCGCTGCCACCGCAGGTGCTGCCGCGACAGGAGCAACGACAAAATAGAAAGTTCTAGACATTGCAACACCTACACTACTGAGAAAATCAATACTGGCCTATTCTCTCTATCCTGATTTCGTTAATCCTTTATCTTCTTTCTTGTGCAGCAATTCAAGGTTAAGGCTATTTCCAGTCCCTGTGGATTCGACATCCGATACTTCGTGTATCACTTTACTACTTGCGTCGTGTACACTTGCACTCTATTGCGATAGACTCTTTTACACGCAACATAGTCTTTGCTTTGTTGGCATCAACACACCTTAGCAGAATCTGATCTCGGCTTCTTTTGTATAGGATTTCCCCGTCGAGTACATATCCTGAAGTCATTCTTCTAATAGTTCTTTTTCATTATCATTTGCCGCCAGAGAATAAGTCTGATACTTTATGTATTGCAAAATATCATGATTTATTATTGTCTTGTCATTTTTAAGTAAAATGGATTTATTATTGTCTGATACTTTAGGTATTGCAAAATCTTTTAACTATAAAATGGATTTTGTTCCGAATGAGAATATCCTTTTGTAAGAAAATACATTTCGATCGAATATAATTATGAAACATCCAATTACATGAGGACACTTCAACTTATATTCGAAAAATGTACTTCAACACAAAATGTTTAATGCATGATTTATTATTGTCTTGCCATTTTTAAGTAAACCCTAATTAGGCTCCATTAGTTAATTTGATTAAAATTCTAAGAATGTTATTAATTTTGGACATAAAAGAAAACACCCAAAATAATATTGGGCACTTTCTTTATCAAGCCCAAAAGTAACAACATTCTTAATTAAAATGTCTTTAATTATTAGCTCTATTTTATTTTATTTTTTAAATTTACCTAGTTTATGATTTATTTCCATTTTCTAAGTTAAAGTAGAAAATCTAAACTTTTATCGGAATACTCATTGGTTAACATCACTCTACATTGAGACACTAGCCAATATTGAGTATTCTAACATTGTTTCAAATATCTACTTATTTTCTACAATGATCTCCCTATTCAATTATGATTAGGTGAACTACACTAATGACTCTAATTTAATTTAGTATGTGATTAATTGTCTAAACAATATATGGCATAATACTTTAAAAACATTCGATCATATAAATTAATTGAAACAATTAAAGCAACTAAATAAAATAATTAATTAAGGCAATTAAATAAAATAATTAATCAAAACAATTAAATTCTAGAAAAAGGACTAAATTGATTTAAATTGAACTTTAGGGGATCATATTACAAACTGATAGGGGTTAAATTGTGAAGAAATTGAAATCTAAAAGTCCAAGTCTAAAGACCTTAAAAGACCAAGCCCAGACTCATTAACTAAGCCCAGACCGTTGACCCAAGCCCAAACCATATGTTTTAGGCCGACCGAGTCACGAACCCGTATCCAAACCCGTGTAGAAACATGTGGATCTTCTGTGACCCGGCTTCTCAAAACGGTGTTGTTCCCAACTCGGTATAAATAACCCTAAACCGAGTTGGAACAGTTATTCAACCACATTCTCTCTCTTTCATCAACTCTCTCTCTCTCTTAAATCCGTTGACTTCAAACACTTAAAACCCGAAAACCCAATGTTTTTTTTATCAAAACCCTTGTTTTTTGCCCATGTTCTTCCCTAGTTCTTCAAAAGCCACCCGTTCAATCTTCACTAACACCAAAAGCCCTCACAAAAATTGTTTTTGAAGATCAAAAACCCATTTCTTTCAAGAACAAACCAAGAACACACTGAAATCTCTTTGTTTGATCCCCTCAAACATCCAAACTCTTCTAAAACCTGTTTTTAAAGATCATAAACCTCATTTTTCAAGAACACAACAAGATCTTTTTCAAAAAATTATCATTTTGATCTTCATTTCCCCTCAAACACTTCTCCGACCTATTTCTTAGCCGCCGGGATGATATCGACCACCAGATATCATCTACGATCTCATCTTTCCTCTTTCTGATGAACGAACCTTCTTTGGTCATCTTCTTCGGTGTCCCTGCAATTTCCGACCACCGTCTGATCTTCTTCCACCATTTTTCGTTGACCAGACCTTCTCCGGCCAGACCTGGCTTTTCGGGCCACCGTCTGCAACTCTAACCACAGTCTTTGTCGTTGTCGGAACCCTAATTCTACCCAAAAAGCTTCTTTTTCACCCTAATGCTAGATCTAAGTCCAATT
The DNA here is from genome assembly GCA_958450335.1 of Hibiscus tridactylites. NCBI lineage: Eukaryota > Viridiplantae > Streptophyta > Magnoliopsida > Malvales > Malvaceae > Hibiscus > Hibiscus tridactylites. The sequence continues at coordinate 37,390,579 of OY288290.1, forward strand.
TCGTCAGAAACACCCCGCTTCACCCAATCCTAGGCTATCTACCCAAAACCAGTGACCTCTCCACTCTGTTTTTCGACTCTGACAACGGCTCTAGCACTCAATTTTTGTAACGCCCCGGTTTTGGGCTCAGAAGTTTTGGGCGTTGACCGATTCGGTCAAAGTGCTGATCGAATATATAAAGGTGAAATTGGGAAAGCCTAGTTCGGGTTGCATTAAAAATATGGAAAAATGTTCTAAAATCATATTTTAATATATAAAAGTGAACTGTGAAATCAATTTTGGAAAATGAGGTTCGAAAGGTTGACATTTTGGCTAGTGACCAAAATGTAATTTTTGAAAGTTACGTGGCTGTTTTATAAAGGATTGAAACTTTGAATCTTTAAGGAGCTATTATTCCAAAAAGAGTTTCTCCAGATTTTTCTAAGATATTTTAAGGCTTTATTCTGATTTTAAACATAAAGAAAGAGGAGGGAAAGTCATTTTGACTATTTTATAACTAACTTTCCATTTTTCTCCAAATTTTCCTTTTCTCTCATTTTCTCTCAACCCAAACACATCTCTCCAGATTTTCTCCTCTGATTTTGTCACTCAAATCTTCCTTTTCAATTCTCTATGGATTCCTAATCATCTCTACAACAAAACCTCACCATTTGCAAGTTGTTTCATCAAGCTTTTTGGTTCTAAAAAGGAGAAATTCAAGTTTGGAGGTAAGAACGTCCTTCTCCTCTAAACTATCAGTTCTTTACTGAAATTCCTAAGTTCTCAATCCTTGATTTGTGATTTGTTAAAGGCTTTTCAATTGAAATCTTGATTTTAGCTTAAAATGCAAGATTTGCTTGATTTTGGTGGAATTTTCGTGTGATCTGTTTGGGCAGTGTTTTGAGATGTCAAATTGATGTTAAATGAATGCTAAATTGATTAGAAGTTGAGGTTTAATTAATGCAATCCCGGATAGGTTGAATTTCCTAAGTTTGGCTTGAGTTTTTGGTTGTTTTTGGAGTGTTTTTGGTGATCTGTTATACCTGGAGGTATAAGGATGTGTTTGTGATCATTTTGGATGTTATTTGATGTTTAAAAATGGTTAGAAGTGATGGATCTTGGCTGGGTTAAGTTTTGGAAGTGTTTGGAGGTGATTTCGGTTGTGTTTGGTAGCCGAAATGTTGGATTTGTGATGAGCAGCGAGTTGTGTTGTGTTGCTGGTGTTTTTAATGCATAAAGATGCATTAATGCTCTGTTTTTGTGTGCTTGAAACAGGGGAGTTTGATCCGTGAGCTTTGGAGGTGTTGTGGAAGGTTTCGGATGCTTGGAAGGCTTGTTGGCTAGCCTTGTTTTGTGTATCGGTGAGTGAAGTTGGGTTTTCAGCTTTTAAACCAAGGTTTGAAGGTTTTGGGAGCTTAGTATAAGTCTAAACAACTTTGCTAAGCTCAAGAGTAAGTAAATGGATTTCTTTCATGGTTTGTGTTATGAAATGGCTTTTAAAGCAATTGTGGTTGATGATTGAAATGCATGTGTTTTGCATGATTTAAATTCTGTTTTGAAAGCATATTTTGGCATGGTCTAATGCTGGTTTTGAAAGCCATATGTGAAGGATGCTCAAGGTAAGAGATCCTTGGTTTTATACATTGTAAATGTGGTTTTGATGCATGGTGTTGCATGTTGTTCAATGGCTTTGTGTAATGCTTAAAAACAGTGAATTAATGATGGTAAATGATGGTTTTTGCATTGTGGTTATGCATGTGGATCATTGGACTAATGTGGTAAGATGGTTATATTGGCAAGTGATGTAAGTGGTTCTCGGTTTCTTTGATCGGATATAGTTAGCCGGCTATAGGATTGGGTGCACCGTGAATAAAGTCGCCTTGGAGGTGGAGTGGTTAAGAGTGAACCGGTAAACTCCCTTCAAGTATCCTAACGAGATGGTTAAGGTCATAATGGAGGTTGAATGCCCATTCGAGGACCTTGGTTAAGCAAAGGTTATATGGTGGTTAAAAGTCCATATATGGGAACCTTGTGCTTGTTAAGATCACAATTGAGGTGTAAAGTCCATGTGTGGATCTTGTGTAGGGTGTCCCGGATCTCGTTAGTGATGTTATACAACTACCAATTGGTGATGCAAAGGTTGTATGGTGTTTGAAAGTCCATACATGGGAACCTTGTGCATGTCAAGGTTGTATGGTGTTTAAAAGTCCATACATGGGAACCTTGGGAAAAGTTGAGGTTGTATGGTGTTTAAAAGTCCATACATGGGAACCTCGGGAAAAGCTAAGGTTGTATGGTGTTTAAAAGTCCATACATGGGAACCTTAGGATGTTGAGGTCAAATGGTGTTTAAAAATCCATTTGGAGACCTTGGATTGGTAGTGTGTATGAAGCGTGGGGGAAAACGCTTGTGATCCGCGTATCCGATCGGGTGTTGAGTTGAAAAGTGGATGTGGTTGATCACTTGGAAGCCAATATGATGTTCTTGATTATAAAGAAGCATGAGATGCTTGAAAAGATGCATGGTTGCATGAAAAGTGTTTAATGCTTGAAAAGATGCATGGTTGCATGAAAAGTGTTTAATGCTTGAAAAGATGCATGGTTGCATGAAAAGTGTATAATGCTTGTGAATGCATGGTTGCTTGTTAAGTTGAACAAGTGTTGATAATCATTTGGTAAATGTTGCATGTGTGCATGGAATCTCTTAAATGCATTGGAGTCTTGTTAAGACTTGTTTTAAAAGGCATGTGATGATGATGTTGTGGTTCATAAGTTGCCTTTGGTTAATGCATGTGTTGGATTGTTTGAGCAAATGGTTTTAAAGGGTTTCTTGCTTGAATGGTTTTCAAGTATAAGAAAGGTATGTTGTGAAATAGAAGTGTTTTCCAAGATTTTGAATTTAGTTTTGCATATGGTGTTTATGCATGGAATGGTTAAATGGATGATTTTGCAAGTTGTGCTTTGAAAAGGTTTTCTTAGCTTGCTAAGCTAAGGGTTGGTTTTCATGTATGTGTAATGCATGGTTTTAAGCATGATGTTGAAAAGGAGTTTTCAAACTTTGCTTGGTAAACAATTCAGGTTTGTTTTAAAAGTGTTTTGTGACCCGCTGCATTGATGGTGTTTTGGTTTTGAGCATTCCTCACTAAGCATTATGTGCTTACGCTCCTTTTTGTCCATCAATGCAGATTCTTGAAGTTCGGACAGCGAGAAGCAAGGGATTCAAGGAGGACTCCAATTGAGATGTATGTCTCGGTGAATAGCTATAGTTAATAAAGGCAATGGGGGTAGAATCTCTTGGGTTGATGTTTATGTGTTCGAATATGTTTGGACAAGAATGGTTTTATGTTGTTGATGTTGTTGGAACGTGTATTTGGCTTTTATGAGATTGATTTGGAGATTTATGCTTGAATGGTTGCTTGTGTAGGAAGCATGCCTATAGATTTGGGGTTTTTCGTATATGTTGATATTTTGTTGAATTGTTGATGCAAGTATGTCTCATATATGTTGAATTGCATGTTGGTAAAGTTTGGTGGCTTTTGGAGTATGTTCGAATGGTCAATTGCGTGTTTAAGCATGTCTTTTTCTGCATTATGTGCAGGGTGTTTCGGAACAGGGACTACCGTTTCGGAACGGATGCCCTGAATCAGCCCAAGCGTCCGAAACGGTAGAGCCTGTTTCGAAACGGAAAGAATTCTGCCAGTCACCTGTTTCGATACGCGTTGCGGAACGGCCCCGCGTTTCGAAACGGGCTTTGCCTGTTTCGGAACGGGTGACCGTTGGGGGCTGACATTGGCAGTTGAATGTTTTGAATTGTTTGCGTTTTGGTCCTGAATCTTGTATGTGCAATTGTATGAACTTGGGATGTCCGTTTGAGCTGAAATTTGGCAGAGAAGCATGAAACATGATTAATTTTAAGTTGGTAACTTAAAATCTGGTTAAGTCCTTAAAGTTTTCAGAATTTACAATTTGGTCCCTAAAGTTGTAATTTGTTCAATTGGGTCCATGTTTGATCTCTGATGTTTGTGATCTTTGAGTATGATTTTTGTGTGATCACAATTAGGGCTAATGTGCATCTAGACAAGTTTAAAAAGAAGAAAAAAAAGGTCGTTAATCAAGGTTGACTTTCGGGTTGACTTTGGTTTTCCCCGTTTGACTTTCTTAATTCGGGTCAACCGTCTGGGCCGGGTTAAGGGGGTTACAATTTTTCACTCCGATGGCGTTTCCAGTAAAGACAAAGCAAGATAAGGATTTTTTATTTTTTTTTTAGTTTTGAACTTTATCTGATACTTATAGCTTTAGATCTGTTTTATTTACCTTAGATCTAGGTTTTTACATATGTTATGGATCTGTTTATGCTTAGAATTTTGGTTTAAGAATGTGTTTCAAGTTGAGATGTGTTTTAGACAGACTCGAGTTCGGTTTCTTTTAAGGATTTAACTCGTTTTTGTGTTTTTCGAACAGGTAAGGAGGGGAAAAAGCAAAGAATAGAAGTTGAAATACCTCGGTTCGGTATTTTGACGGATCTGTTGAGCTTCCGAGAAGGTCTCCATGTCCGGTTATCTTTCTCGATCGACTCAAACTCCTCAGGTAAACTCTTCCTCTCTCTCTCTCTAAGTTTTTGTTTTCTTTTTTTGGTAATTATTAGTGCAATTATAACTGTATTAATCAAAGTTTTTCTCCCTCTTCGCAAGTATTTATACCTGTGTCAGGTGTGACATCATCTTTACACGGCTGGCGATGCCAGCTGGTCCCAGTTCGGTAGAAATCCGAGTGAAAAATAACGGGCCAATGCCATGTTGACACGTGCCCCTTGGGCTCGAATTTGAGCGGGAAAAAGAAACACAAAGAGGCTTAGAGGGGTTTTTATGCTTGTTGGGCTGGATATGGGTTGTAGACAGTTGTAATGGGTTGGGTTTGAGTTGTTAACTACTTTAATGGATTTTTAGCTTTTGGTTCGGGCTTTTGTATTGTATGGGCCTTTTGTATATATTTGAACTTTGTATTATTTTTTTACTTTAATATATTTGAATTTTATTTTATTATCTGTTTTATTTATTATTATTTTTTATATTATATATATATATATAAGCCCGGACAAAAATCCGGTTCTATAGAAAGAAAAGAATCCCTTGCCCCTTTTTAAAAAAAATCCGAATGAATCCCTCAACATTTAATCAAGATCTAAGTCCCCATGGCTGAATTCACGTTGCAACCTTCATTCTCTCACTAAGCTTCTTGGATTTGGCCAAGCCTTGAAGAGGAAGATGATGGAAATGAATGATCCTCCAAAACTGTGGCTTTCCCATTGAATTTCCGTATGTTCATTTAAGCAAATGACAAGTGTATCAACCACTAGTTAGATTTTTCTTTGCATGCAACCATTACATTCTTCCACTCTTTCAATTTAGCCCTTCACCGATTTGGTTAATCAATTGTTCTTTTCTTCAATTTGGTCCTATTTTACCAATCCAATTTAACAAGTGACAACTCTCCAACCATTCAACTAGTGATGATCATTTGTATCTTACTCCTAGGCCAGAATTTATGGTATTAGATATTTTGCATTTGACTGGTGTAAGTATATTTTGCATTTGACTGGTGTAAGTATGCTTTGTATTTGACTTGTGTAATTATAGCTTGTTTAGTTATAATTGATAAGTTTTGTAATATGTCTAATTGAGTTGAAATTTCATATGTAAACATGTTTTTATTGAATTTGTTGAATATGCCTATAAATTTACTAAAAGCCTTGAAATTTTAGTATTTACATTTTAGTCCCTAATGGTGAATCAAGACCCTTAAGTCAATAATTAACTTGATTTTGTTATAGTAGGACTAAATTCGGTTAAAAGGAAAGCTTATTGAATGTTTTCTATCAAGTCCCTAAACTTTTGAAACTTTGTAAATCGGTCTCTAATGACTAAATCAAAATTAAGAAACATAAGTTCTTCAATGATTGATTGATTTGACTTGAATTTGTATATGTTTTGTATTTGTTTGACTTTGGAATTGAATGTTTGATTCTCTAATTTGATTTTCGATGACATCTTCGACTCGATTTTTTCTAGTCAAGAAGGGGTGTTACCGGGACACAACTACACTCACCGAAATTACGGAGCCTCATGGATCACTAAACCGAGCTTGAATTCCTCTAGCATCCATTGTCAAATTGATGACTCTCATCAAGAATTATGTGGGTTAGGAATTGTACAGGGAGGTTTAGTGTTTTCATCTTTCGAGCTGAATTTCACTTCAGATGGTGTGACGTAGCGAGTGGTTCTATGAACATTGCTCGTCTTCCAATGCAACGTAACTGGGGTGCATTGCATTGTGTCTAATGCATCCTATCATGTACATATGTATATCCGAATGTATGATTTGAGATTGAGAATGATGACATGATTATTATGTTTTGTGTTTATATTTATTTGTAGTTTAGAGATACACTGAGCCTTATAACTCACCCCATTAGTTCTTCTTTCAGATACTTAGACATTAAGTGTCACATTACTTGGAAGATCTAACTTTTATCAGAATTTATTATTTATCAGTTTGATTTGTTTTCCAATTACTCAAACTTTTATTTACTATTTTTGGGATATATATGTGATTCCAGAAAATGGACTTTTAAAATTTTTAGATTATTATTTATCATGCATTTATAGATTTCTTTCGGTTATTTTGTCAAACTATCAAAACATTGGTTAAATGATTAAGTTTTATATGAGATTGAATTAAAGAAAGGATGGTCAATTGCAAGTAAAATTGAATTCAATATTGTTAAGGTTCAAACGACGAGCACCGATGAGCACCATTAATTTATTTTGTAAATATTAAAAATCTAAAGGACTCACTGTATAATTATAAATTATTTAAAAATTAAAAAATAAATTAATTAAAATATATTATTTTATTTTTAATTTTCTTTTAACTATAAATCAAAATACATATCTACGATTAAATTACAAAATAATATTTTTGTTCATTTAAAATTGCCGCCGCTGTCATCACTTTCACTGTCCCCGCTGCTGTTTTAAATCCGTTCGACTGTTGGTAGCCGTCCCAATCTGTTTGAAAATAAATCCCACTCTCATCCATTAATGTTTTTTCTCCCGTTTATAAACAAATTTGTGTCAAACAAATTGATAACAAATACGTTTCATTAATTTATGAATCCGGTTTCACCCATTTATTTATATTTTTTTTCTCCTGTTTTGAATCTGTGGGGAACGACAAGGATCCATTAAACTCCCATCTACTCACTCATCAATTGCCAATTTTCCGATAAGATAATAACACATCGGATGCTCTAATCGGTAGGGAACATCGGTCATGCAGAAGCAACGGCGGCGGCGGCGGCAGCTTAAATTTTAAATGAACAAAAATTAGGGTTTTGTAATTTAGGGGTAGATAGGTATTTTGATATATATTTAAAAGAAAATTAAAAATAAAATAATATATTTTAATTAATATACCTTTTGATTTTTAAATAATTTATAATTATATGTTGAATCTTTTAGATTTTAAATTTTTATAAATTAAATTTATAGTGCTCATTGGTGTTCGTCATTAATAGTGCTCGTCGAGCGCCGTAAAATATTCCTAACAAAAATCATTGAATAGAAAGTTTCTTTGGTTAAGAGTTCATTGGTTTTGGAGCCAAGATCTTAACAGATCTTTCTCAAAAATCAAATTTGACCGAGTCTTAATTGATTTTTTTTCATTTACTTTTAATGGACTAACAAAACGAGAACTGATTGGATGTTTAGGTTAACCTAATTGTGTAATCAATCATTGTTACTTATACTGAATCATACTTTTTTCAGGAATAATGGCAAGCCATTCATAAAATTCTTGATTTGCAGAGGTTCTTATACATTTTCACAGATACCAAGTCAATAGTTGGTATTCCTTTTAAATTAATTGGAGAAATTTGAATTATGGTTTCTATGAATCTCTTAACGAATAATCTTAAGTTTTCAATTAACTTGCCGAATTTCTTGGATTCTTGTAAGAAAAAAAATTAAAGTCAAATTGTTGGGTTTATGAGGTTTGAGTTGTCATGATACATGCATTCGAATACACTTAAGCTAACCGAAACTTAGATGTTGTCACTCAAATTGACTTGGATCTCAACTAGGGTGTTCAAAAATACCTGACTTAGTTGATCCGCCGATCTGAACCTTGAAATCGAATAATTCTTTAAAAAAATATCCGATTGGGTCGATTATCCGACTCAAGATTTTTTCCGGATAGTTGGGCTGAATTTGAGCTAAAAAAATTGTAATCGGGTACCCGACCCGATACTTTTAATATTTTTATTTTTTAATTTTAAATTATAATTTTATTTGAGGTTCTTGATATTTTTACCCAAAAACTAAATTTAAATCTATAAATTCTTTCTATGTTCTAATTATGTACTTTTAAGTTTTAAAAATTTTAAAAATATTTTTATTAATTTGTTAATACAATAATATATTTTTGTTGATAAACTTTAATGCATTTTTCAAAAAAATTTATATCTTATAACTAACTTCAAATCAATAATTTTTGTTATTGGATTATATATTATGAACTTTTAAATTTTATGTATTTATTATGTGGTTTTTTAAAACTTTTAAATTTAAAAATAAATAAATAAAAAAGTGAACCGGGTACCCGGTACCCGATTTTGTGGGTACACTACTCGAGTTTTATGGGTACCTAGTATTTACCGTCCGGGGCCAGGCCAAAAAATTCAATACCCGAAAAACCAGGTACCCAAAAAGTGGAGTAGCGGGAATGAACACCCCTAAATCGAAATTTCACATTTACAGAGTTTAAAAGAATTGGCAACCACAGAATGGTTTTGAGATGATTATATAAGCTTGTTCTTGATCCTGAATTAGATCATTTTATTCCTATAATCTGTAAAGACCGTCAAAGCATTCATTAGTTCAAAGATGTTATAGGACTTCATAATGATTAAAACAGTTTGTGGAGTGTTGAAGCAAATTGATATACTAAGACATAAAGCCCCGGATTAACTCTATGACTAGTGTTGCTGAACTTATCACTTAAGGTACTCAAAGCATAATTGAAGATCAAAAATCTTTACTCACCAGAGCATATGAAGAGACTAAATGCACGTAAGAGAATGTGTTTTGCCTTGTCATTTAGTTTGCAATTGTCTCTTGTCTTCTTCATTCCACTCATTCTTGCTTTTAAGCACAACTATCTCTTCTTGCTTCTTTTGAGGGATGGATGGTCCATCAATGACAACATTCCAAAGTGTATAGTAAAAGAAGGAATGGATGGTCCATCAATGACAACATTCCAAAGAGAATAGTAAAAGCGTTATCATATTCTTCCAACATTCCATCCATGAGGGGTATCAAAACCCAATGCAAGGTTAGGAAGTAATTTTTACAAGTTGAAAAACATGTTTTGACAAATTTAAAATAATCAAATAATTCTTTATAAATTATTCCTTGAATAAATTGGTTATATCAAAATTAAAACAAAGTTAACATGTTTTAACAATGATATTGGTGACATGCAATAGTAGTTTTGATATAATGAGTTTCCAGCTGTGGGGGGGAGTAGTTCTCAATCGATCCAATGGTACTTCAATAAATATAATGTAAGGATTAGAGTTGTTGAAGATTTGAAGATCAATGCTCGGATGAAATTTTGCTGAAATTATAACTGACAAGCAACGGTCGAAAACTTTAAATGCAAAGATTTATCAAATCAAATCAAACCGTATCGATGCGGGGACAACTGTATCGGTACGTTATGCCTTAAAATTAAGCCCAGAAAGAATATCGTTTCGATACGGGTATACCAGTATCGGTACGCTTTTGTCAATTAAAACTCCAGAACCTTAAAAACGTATCGATACTACTATATTGTATCGATATGCCCTAGCGTACAAGTAAGGTTTGGGCTTGAATACTTAGAAAAATTTGTTTTGAAATTTTTATTTAACTTAGAAATAGTTTTGTTCTAGTTTGCTTGTCAATTTGTGAGACATTGAAATAATTAAAAATTTATTTACTTTTAAAATAGGTCCTTAGATAATTTGTTATATCAAAATTAAATTAAATTTTATATTCATGTTCTCTATGTTAAAAGTGAATTATACGTTTCTCTCATCGATTGAGATAAATAAGGTGCAATCACGTTAAATCTCTTCTTTTGCACCCGCTTTGTTATTTTTCGCATACAAATGAGTGGAATGTTCTTTCACTTAAATAATAATTAATATTATTATATTGACATTTTTATCTTTTCATACTTTATAGAATCTTTATATAAGACAATTAAAATTTATTTATTTAGAGACAAAACCCGTAATAATAAAGTTATAAACTAATATTTTTCCATTATGTGTATATTGGTCCTCAACTTTTATGAATTTACAAATAGTTCTTATACTATCAGGGATATATCAGGGACGAACGATAACGACGAAACAAATAAAATGGGAGTCGCAAACAAATCAAGGAAATAAATAACACCAAGATTTATGTGGAAAACCCAAATTGGAAAAAACCAAAGGCAGAGGATGATGACTTTCACAATAACGAAGAAAAAAATATCACAACATGTTTGTGACTTAAAGCTCTATAGAATCCTTGATCTACATGTTGTATTTTGTGTTGTGTCTAGAACCCTAATCCTCAATATCTATTTATAAGGATAGGTTGCTTGTTTACAAAGGAAACCTGCATAGAAACAAATTCTAATCAAACTGAATTTTCTAACTTTAATTAATGTAATGTAAACAAAATCTACTGAAAGTAATATTCTTAATTTAAACCAAATCCTACAAGAATTTGGATCAAAACTCTAACAAATCTCAACCTTAAGACAAATTATTTTCAAACAATATCTCCACATCTTCCACGAAACCCCTTCAAGGGGTAGTCTTCAGCAATGACACTTGAACAAGTTCAAGCTCTACTAAAACTTGGTTGTAGAGAGTGACTCCACGACTTCTTACATAACCAACATCCACTTGCTTGAGTCTTCACCACCAACTGCTCTGAATATGTGTTAACTCCTCAAAAGTACTACTTTTCACATATATATTATCATGGTTTTGCTTGACTTTGAGTACATATTTGTGCATTTAGCTAGTAGAATCATGAATTTGCATATAAGAGTTAGGGAATGTTCTTTTTGTCAAAGTAGAAGTGTATTTCCTTGTTGTGGAAGGTAGTATAGGAGCAGGAGCATGGCATGAGCAGATGCGGAAAGCAAAAGGACTAGAAGAGAAATGATGAGTCGAGTTAGTAAAAGAAGGACGAAGATTACCAGACTTGGTTGAAAAAAAGAAGGATGTCGATGTCCGATTAGTTAGCCATTGGTCAAAGACCCAATCAGCCCTAAAAAATTTAAAAAGAATGTAAGAGGATAACGTGCCCATCCTGGTGCATAACAAACTTTCAGGATTCAATCCTTATATAGGGTTTCCATGAGTGCCTATTTAAAGGAAGTATATCAATGAGCCAATGAGGCTACACCGTGGTGAAGAAAGAGGGTAGAAGGCAAACCAAGGTTCGACTAGGCTATGACCGAGAGCTCTGGATCTATTGAAGGGTTGCATCGCCGGATCTCCTTCTTTGTCCATTTCTCTTTATTTTAAATCCGATTTTATGATGGTGTTAATTGAAAATGATATGGTGTGTGATAGTTCCCCAGCCATGAACTAATTTTCTTAAGTTGGCTGCGGATGTTTTTGCAATGAACGTTTAGCTATTTTGTAGTTTTTAATAATTGAATGCTTTGGCCTTTTTTCTATCCTTCTAGTGCTTAATTTTCTTAAATTTTTTGCCATATGATAGTTGGCATTGCATGATTATTATCCCTTAATATCTTAACAGACTTAGAAGATAACGATTGATTGCTCGGTACTAAGGAGAAAAACTTCGACAGAAGATGTTCAAGTAGATTAGCTTACTTTGGAAGTGAATCCACCCCTTTGGAGTAAAGATTAAAACTTTGCCAAGTTAATTATTGAAAATCATCACTATAGACATATAGGAGTTAATCGTAATTAACTTATTGTATTACCATCAATAGAGGCAATACAACTTAAAATCTGCTCGGCAATAAAACCAAGGCTGACCGTTATTAATTGTTGTCATAGCTAGCGTGAAATCCAAGCATCCCTTGCCAACGCCAACCATCCATTTGAATACATTTGTTTGCCAAACTATCTGAATTTTCATTACATTTTTCTTTAGTCATTTTTCTTAAACCAAAATTCGAATTCCAAATCAAACTCATTTATTTGAATTCATAAGTAAAATCGTGGCATTTAATTCTTGGACAATCCATGAGGATACGATACTCAGCTTACTTTTGTATTACTTGCTGACCGTGTATACTTGCACGCAAAAAGAACTAAACTTGGCATTATTTTTTGGCATATTTACATTTAAGTCTTCAATTGTTTGCCAAGCGTTAGTCAGTCGACAATATGTTTATGGTTCTTGGCTTGCATACATACGACACGTTCAACGCATATACCATTAAATCAGCCTTCTCATACCTCTTTGAACGTCTATTATCCCTTCTAGGTTTGTCCATCACAATAGAATATTGAGGTTTTATCTATGGCAAAGGAATTTGGAGTAGAGAAGCCTGACTTTGCTCTATTGTACCATTCTGCAAAATATGGTTTGATAAGTGCAAGCGAATCTGAGGTATTGTTTCCCTATGACATTTTTTTTGCATCTGAACATTATGACGGCAACTCATCAGACCATTCCAACACAACATCTAAGTCTATATGTACAAGTACATCCCGAAACTTCACATTCCATAACAAGAACATGGTGTTACGATCCAATAGCGGAATATCAAACTTCATTGTTGCCACCACCGTGACCAGGATGAGAAACCTGGATCTCTAATATCTATTTTTAATACCGAGATATACCAACGACGAACGATAACGGTGAAACAAAGAAAGATGGGATCACAAACAAAACAAGAAAATAAATACCATCAAGATTTACGTGAAAAACACAAAACATGAAAACCCACGAGTAGAGAATGAGAACTTTCACTATGACGAGGAATAAATTATTACAACATATTTGTGTCTTAACGTTCTGTACAATCCCTGACCTACATGTTGTATCTTGTGTTGTGTATAAAACCCTAACCCTTAGTATATGTAGAACAAATGTTTTGATATAATAATTGAAAAATATTTTGGATAAAGTTAAAAAGAATTCAAAACAATTTCTAAAGTCCAAACAACTTGAAACTACGTTTATGGGATATTGTAAAAGGTTTTTATATGTTTTCAAAGCCAGATTCAACAAAATCATCCAGACGTTTCGAAATGCCTTTAGGTGTTTCGATACAGGTCTTTATAGTGGCAAAACGTTTCGAAACATGTTTCGAAACGAACTTTAATCTGGATGAGATTTTTGCATAGCGTTTCGATACGACCTCTGCCGTTTCGATACGCCTATGTGGCATCGACCTCAACGGTCATAAAACCCCCAACGGCTATTTCCCAACTACCTTTTAAATACAGAGCGTTTCGATACAGGAACAAGTATTTCGATACGCCGTTTCGATACGGCCAATGGCGTTTCGATATGATTGCTGCAACGGCTCATTCTATTTTAAGAGTGTTTCGAAACAGGGAGCTGCAGAACTACAATTATAGTGGGAAATCAAGTCTCCAACTATTCCAATTCAACCCCAACGGCTAGTAACGACTACAAACTCATTAAGGAGTATAAAAGGGACCTCCAAGCATCTAGTAATGGTTAATGCTTCAATTTTAATACAACATATGATCAAAATGTGTCTTGGTGCTTAAGTGTCAATTCTTTGTATATACAAACACTAGTGAGCCAAAATTGTTAGATTTTCTCAAGTGTTTTAGAATTGGGTGAGAGCTTAAATGTGCAAACAAATACCTATTAGAGGGATTTGAGTTTGCTTATTTTTATCTTTTTGTAAATAGGGTTTGATCAAGGATTTGGGTAGAAAGCTTGATCGGTTTGTAAGGGTTTCCTCCTAAGCCTAGAAAAGGGGACGAATCAATAGTGAATTGATTGGAAATCCTTAGTGGGAAGCTAAGGTAGTGGATGTAGATCTTGGTTACAAGGTTGGACCACTATAAATCATCTTGTCTTTATCCTTTTAGCTTCCACACCTCTTTCACCCAAAATTCCACTTCTCCACCACATGGCGAGCAAGAACGGTTGAAGAAATTGAGCACCTAAAAACACAACAATTGGTATCAGAACTTGGCTCAATTGAAGAGGATTAACATCCTATTGAAAAGATCTGGAAAGCTCGATCAACATTTCATACAACCGGCTCAATAGCGTAATCCATCGACAAACCTCCCTTCTTCGACGGAACACACTATGCACATTGGAAAACAAGGATGAAGTTCTTCATAAAGTAAAATGACTACAAGTTTTGGGACATAGTAGAAGATGGTCCGTTCGTGCCTCAACAAACAAGGCAGATTGGAGTGCCGAAGATCGTAAGAAGATGGAGCTTAATTGCAAAGCCTTGCACATCCTATTTTGTGCATTTGGCCCCAACATCTATGAGAAGATGTCTTCTTGTGAGAGTGCCAAGGAAGTTTGGGACAAGCTCGAAGTTACATACGAGGGGACAAACGAAGTAAAGGAGACCAGGATTGGGCTTCTCAACCTAGCGTATGAAAACTTTAAGATGGATCCGGATGAAGACATTGAGAAGATTTTCGATAGGTTCTCCACCATCACCAATGGACTTAAAGGTTATGGAGAAGCCATCTCGGAAGAGAAACTTGTCCGAAAGCTCATCTACTCCCTTCCCGAGTCATGGGACTCAAAAAGGACTGTCATCATCGAAGCCAAGAATCTCAAAACCTTGAATCTTGATGAGCTCATGGGGTCTCTTCTCACTCACCAAATAATGAAGAAGAATAAAGAAGAGGAGAAGAAGAAGGAAGAAATTAGAGCTATGGGGGGAGAAGAAGCTCAAGGGGTTTGGCATCAACACAAATGTCATTGCTCTCAGTCCTCCACATGCCATCATATAGATTCAAGTGAAGAGGAGGAGAATGAAGAAGAGATAGTTCATCTCTTCAAGAAGTGTGCCCCTTACATGAAGAAAACCTTGAAAGAGCTTGAACGAGAATCCATGAAGAAGAAGAGGGCAAGCACTTCAAGCCATAAGAAGAAGGCATATGTGGCTACTCGGAGTGATGAAGACTCCACCGACGATGAACAAGCCAACATTTGCCTTATGGCCATCAAAGAAGATTCAAGGGTAACTTCTAATTCATCTACTTCATGTTCATATTCTTTTGATGAATTACAAGATGCCTATGATGATTTGGTTTTAGAGTTTAAAAATCACATTTTGAAAAACAATAAAATAATTTCAAAGTTGAAAATTCAAAATGATTTGATTTCTAAAACCAAACTTGAACTTGAAGCAAAACTCGAATAGTTTGAACAAAAATGTTTTGATTTACAAAATTTGCTTCATAAAGTTCAAGAAGAAAATGATTTGATTTCCAAAGAGCTTGAAAAGAAAAATAATTTTAGAAAATTAAACTTTTATGTAAGACAATCTAGTGCCCCTAGATTTGTAAATGGTAAATGTGTTAGAAGTATTTGGGTCCCAAAAGGACTAACCACTTCAACTAAAAAGAATGAAATTGAAAAATGGATTCCTAAGGGGACTAAATTTTGTGCTACTAACGTCTATGGATCCAAAGCAATTTGGATACCAAAAATTACTTGATTGTCTTATGATAGGTGTGATGGAGAGTGATCAACAAGTCAAACATTGAGGGGGAACTCTATGCACACAAAGAAAGATACTTGAAGAAGGAAGGCTTCACATCCTCCCTTGTGTTCAAGTGTGGTAAAAATCTAGTTGTTTTAGTTGTTCAATTTAATTTATTTTTTATTTCAACTAGATGATCATATATGTTGGACTAACATTCTATGATGATGCTTTGAGTAAGGGGAGCCATTTTTAAAACAAAAAATTCTCATTTTTGTAAATTTTTTAACCTCCTAAGTTATTTTGAACTTAATGTCTTGTGAATTCTTTTTGATATAACAAAAAGGGGGAGAGTTTGGTTTGAAAAATTGCATTTTCAAATGAATAAGGGAGAGCTTTACTTTATTTTAAATTTTTTATCTCTCATTCACATTTTTAAACTTAAAGGGGGAGAATCCCAAACAATTTTTCAAGTTGGTTTTATTATATCAAAAAGAGGGAGATTGTAGAACTAATGTTTTGATATAATAATTGAAAAATGTTTTGAATAAAGTTAAAAAGAATTTAAAACAATTTCTAAAGTCCAAACAACTTGAAACTATGTTTATGGGATATTGTAAAAGGTTTTTATATGTTTTCAAATCCAAATTCAACAAAACCATCCAGGCGTTTCGAAACGCCTTTAGGTGTTTTGATACGGGTCTTTACAGTGGCAAAATGTTTTGAAACGTGTTTCGAAATAGACTTTAATCTGGATGAGATTTTTGCATAGCGTTTCGATACGGCCTCTGCCATTTCGATGCGCCTATGTGGCATAGACCTCGACGGTCATAAAACCCCCAACGGCTATTTCCCAACTACCTTTTAAATGCAGAGCGTTTCGATACGAGAACAAGTGTTTCGATACGACGTTTTGATACGGCCAAGGGCGTTTCGATACGGGTGCTGCAACGTCTCATTCTATTTCAAGAGTGTTTCGAAACGGGGTCGAGCGTTTCGAAACGGGGAGCTGCAGAACTGCAATTATGGTGGGAAATTAAGTCTCCAACTACTCCAATTCAACCCCAACGGCTAGTAACAGCTACAAACTCATTAAGGAGTATAAAAGGGACCTCCAAGCATCTAGTAATGGTTAATGCTTTAATTGTAATACAACATATGATCAAAATGTGTCTTAGTGGTTAAGTGTCAATTCTTTGTATAGACAAACACTAGTGAGCCAAAATTGTTAGATTTGCTCAAGTGTTTTAGGATTGTGTGAGAGCTTAATTGTGCAAACAAATACCTATTAGAGGGATTTGAGTTTCCTTATTTTTATCTCTTTGTAAAGAGGGTTTGATCAAGGCTTTGGGTAGAAAGCTTGATCGGTTTGTAAGGGTTTCCTCCTAAGCCTAGAAAAGGGGACGAATCAATAGTGGGTTGATTGGAAATTCGTAGTTGGAAGCTAAGGTAGTAGATGTAGACTTTGGTTAGAAGGTTGAACCACTATAAATCATCTTGTCTTTATCCTTTTAGCTTACACACCTCTTTCACCCAAAATTCCACTTCTCCACCACTTGGCGAGCAAGAACGGTTAAAAGAATCGAGCACCTAAAAACTAACAGTATCTATTTATAAGAATAGGTTACTTGTTCACAAAAGAAATTTGTTTATAAACAAATTCTACTGAAACAACAGAGTTTCATACCTTTAATTATGTAAAGTAAACAACATCAACTAAACGTATGATTCTTACTTTAAACCAAATACTAATAGAATTTAGATCACAACTCTAATAGATCTTATATGATATAATTTGACTCTTGAATTTATGAGTGTTTGTAAATGAGTTTAATGTGATAAGGTTATAGTTTTAAAGTCAAGCTAGTGTTTAAAGTTTTCTAGTATTAAAGGCTAGCTAGTGTTTAAAGTTTTACATTATTAAAGTCTATCTAGTGTTTAAAGTTTTATAGTATTAAAGTCAAGCTAGTCTTTAATTGCTTTCAAAATTAATTATTTTTTTCTTAAAATTTAATTTATCAATTATTATTTTATAATTTTGAGTAGTCTTATGGAGATTAAAAGATAGTATATATTCATACTTTTTTCTAAACCCTTTAATAACGCACATACATCTTGCAGACAAAACTGCTCGAACCTAAGACTACTAGGATGATCATCCTCTTTTCTATTGGGGCCACTTGTAGAGTTCTTTTATTTTATAATTTTGTAATCTTATTAATTGTGTAATCCAAAAAAATAAAGTAAATGTACTATCATTATACACTTTAACTTATATAAAATTTAAAGTTTTAAACAAATTTTTAATGAAATTTCAAACATTTTTTTTAATTTTACACGTAACTAATTGGTTAATCGCGTGAGTATACAAACTAGCTGATATATAACACATATACACGTATATATAATATACAGGTCGAGCTTGGGCTTAAAAAGTCTTGTGCAAGGCTCAGCCCAAACAAAATAAGCCTTAAATCATGTCCAAGTCCATTTTTCGAGGTTTTTAATTTTACTAATTCCTTCCTTATTTTGAATAGACCTTCAAGTTTGTATAAGTGAGTAATTACATTTGGCCGGTTGACCAAGTTATTTATCTGTGTTTCATCATATTCTCTTAGGTCATAGATTATAGAGCAACTAGAAGCACCCCCTTCCTTCTCCTAGAATCTTTGTTCTTCCCCCTTTACGTAGGATTAGAATTAGAACTTGTATAAAAAAAAAGTTTGTATAGGTAGCCTGGCCTTCAACAGGTCTAATCTTGAACATAACTAACTCTTAAAATCCAGTTATAAGTAATTAACAAAAGAAATGTTTATCTATACTATTAATAAGATTTTGATTAATCGACATCTCCAAAATTACTCATGAAAACCCTAACTCGACTCATTAAGGATAGGTGAAGCCCAAATCAAAGAGCTAATATGGTAAGTACACCTTATGATGGCCCTTCATTCTCCAAAATTCTTAATTGGACAAGTTGTTCACTTTTTCTTATTAGGTAGATATAATTATATTTTTCAAGGCAAATATTAGGATTCGAATTTATATAAGATGAGATAACATAAACATCGTTGACCATCATTCGAATATATAAAATAAAATAATATAAACATCATTGACCACTCAACAAATTAGTGAATCTCAGAATTTACTTTTCGCACATCAACATTCACATTATCAATTTCATAAACTCGAATCCAAGCTATTAAATAAATAACCCTTAGACTCATCTCTTGCAAATGTGAAGTGAAAACTAGAGATTTCTCTCTCTCTCCCTTTTATATATGATTTCACTGTTGTTTGTTTTCCCATTCCAAGTCAATTAGTGTCCCTTCTACGGCTCTCCCCTATTAATAATCTCTTTGTTTGACTTATAAAAGTTTGTGCCGTCCAATCATGGATTAACCTATACCTTTCTATGTATTTGTTTAATAGCAATAAAATGAGCTACAAACCAATTACACGTGGGTTGATTCACTCTTTCTCTCTTCTATTATAGGACTGTTTTTTTAGGTTATTAGATTCTATTTTAGGGTTTTAAAACAGCTATAGTTGAGCCATACTTGTCCTGCATACCTTCCTCATTGTATCATGGCTCTTGGAGAACTTGAAAGAATACATTACGAACTCGGTATTCGACTCTTTTACTCATTACAAAATCCTTAACTATACCAGCATTAATACATTTAATATAATATGTTTGTTATCTTTTTATGACCTTTTTCTTTTGTTTTTAAATAAAAACTAATTTTATAGCATAAATTTTCGATTCACATTTATTGCATGAGTGACTCCATGATTTAAGGGGTTATATACAATTTATTAAAATGAAATCTTATATATTTTTTTAAAAAATAAATACTTATTGACTTATTTTGTAGAAGGCATATCGAGTTTTGAATAAAAAATGAGTCTAACAGGACTCAAACCCATAAAGTACAATGACAATTCACTATCTTCATATATATATTTTTTTTCACTAGCTTATGTTTGTTTATTATATAGTTGTGGTGATATGCAATTGCGTATAAAGATTTGAACATTAACATCTGGCAAGACATAAGCCATACAAAATATATATATATATATATATATATATTATTGTATTCAAAAAAATATATCTACAATTATTCAAAACAATTATATATCTACATTATTGTTTTTTCCTCGACCAAGTATAATGTTATCGGTTAATCCGTTATTCAATTAATTGAAAAATGATAAAAAAAAGTTTGTACTTTGAAGTATAATATATATATATATATATATATATATATATATATATATATATATATATATATATATATATATATATATATATATATATATATATATATATATATATGTACATATATACTATAATTTTATGAGTGTTTTCCTCTTTTCATAATTTTATAAATAATAAATGAAAAATTAAAATGTATTACTTCATATTTAATCATGTGACCAAATAATTTCATAAACAAACATATTATTTATCTACCAATAATCATTTATCAATTTAATTTTTGTCAAATATAATTATTACATAAAATATTTTTGTATTTATAATGTATATTAATTTATACTTATAATATAATGATGTTAAATTTTGTTCGAGTTTGGTGGAAATATTATCATAAGAGTATTGTTGTTTTTCCATAGTTTTGTAAAACTTTAAATAAAACTACAAAAAACCATTACATGGGATTGGAACTTATGTATACAAGCTTTTTATCATCTTACCTATAATCATCTGATAATTTAACTTTCGCAAATGAAACTGTTTACATAGAATATTTTTAAAGTGTATTTTTAAAATGTACATAGAAAAGTATATATTTATAAGGTTCAAGGAAGGGGTTGATCGGTCCACTTTATACGTTGCTGGATTTTGAGTTGATGTGGGGTTGCGTGCAGCAGTGTAGATTTGGTATGAGCTGCCTTTTGTTTTTTTCTCGGCAAAATAATTTTTATTATTAAGAAAATCAAGTTGTATGCTTTATTAAAAACAATGGCGGATTCAGAAATATTTTTAGGGTGGGTACAAACTAATTTTTTTTTAAGGTGGACACAATAATAAAAGTTTTAAAATTTCAGGTGGGCAGAAATCATAAAAATTAAGGACTAATTCATAAAATTTTTAAAAATTAAGGACAAATGTTTGAAGTTTAAAATTTTCAGGGTGGGCACGGGCCCACTCAATGTAAACTTTGCATCCGCCACTGATTAAAAATATCTCTAAACTTAAAATAGAAAAAAAAAGTACACACAACAAGGGAAAATGCAAAACAGCAAAGAAAAACACACCCGAAATCACAACAACAGACAACAGTAGACCACCAAACTTGCTAGATTGTCTAATTTCAGCCAAATCACCCTCCCAATACCCACCCTAAATGACTCGAAGACTACTTAGGAGGGGCAAAAAGAGACCACCAAACAGCTGCCTTTTGTTTCTTGTTCTTTCCTGCGCTGTGTGGTGTTATGGTATGGGTTGCATTTGTTTTGTGCTTGGTTGGCACCGTCCCTGGAGTTCTTTGGTTGTGTGTATAAGGGGCCGTGGGGATTACCCCTATGGTCGAGTGCAGGTTGGTTCGAGTGTTGATTGGTCTGTTGGTGGCGTATGGGGTTCGATTCGATGCTTGGTGTGGCGTTTCGCTTTTGTTCGTGTTTGGTTCTCTTTGTTTCTATGGCTATGGAGTACTCTTTTCTACCATTTTAAGATTAGAGATTTTAACGAGGCTCCTGATTATATTTCGTATTTTGTATGATTTATTAATAAAATCATACTTGCCGATAAAAGAATTATTATTGAAAATTTCTAGTTCCCTCAATTGTGAATGCTTAAATTATTTTTACAATATGATTTTTTTTTGTTATATGCATGTCCATTTTATGGTCCATGTTCGGGGTGCGAAGCTGCCACTCCCAACAATGTCATTTCTAAGGTTCAAGCTCACGTCCTCTCCTTGAGAGTGCAATGTGCCTTACCAATGCACCAGCACTTGTTAGTTACAATATGATTTCTTTAATAAGTTTATTTAATTTTTTTATAAAAAAACAAAATTTAAAAATAACTTTATTTAAGATGAATATTTTTAAAACAAATAAATATTGTGCACACGCAAAAGAAAGAATTTTATAAAGAAATCTAGAAAAAAAATCATGAGTTTCACGTTTCCACCACAAGTTCAGGAAAACAAGGAAAACCTTAACCCTAACATGGGTGATAGGGCTCTGTCGGGGGCTGTTGATTTCTCGAATACTGGTGGCTGGCCGCCAGGGGAAGAGCGTCGTAGACTTATTGAGCAATCGGAGGCGGCTCGCCTGCTGATTTGTTTGCAACCGAGAGTGCCGGTGATTTCTACAGCAGGCTCGTTAGAACAGCTTGGGTCAGCTTTGTCCTGGTCATCACAATGTGAGGGTAAGAAAAGTAAGGGCGATCTTGCAAGTGGTTCTGCGCAACTGGTGGAGGCTATGGGATTGGAGTATGTGGATACAACTAAGGATCTTATGTGTGTCGAGGATGGACCTGCTGGGGCTGCGAACCATGTGACTGGAACTGGTACTCTAGGGGGTGCTACGGAGAATTTACCTCCAACTCGGATCGATGCTCAACCACGAACATATGCTAATATTCTTTCCGGTTCAGATGGTAGTTCGGGGGCACAATTTATTGGCATAACAGATGAAGAGATCTTAGTCCAGGATGAGGACGTAACGATTAAGGATGGCGGCCCGTATCCGGTGATTTGTTTCTTCGAACGTATCCATGAGTTAATTGATCGTAGCATGGGTAGGGCTTTTATTGTACGCCTCCTTGGAAGATCTATTAGTTATAGAGTGCTATGGAATCGTATTCAATCTCTGTGACAATTGTCTGGTCGATTTCAGCTTGTTGACCTCGATAACGAATATTTCCTGGTGAAGTTGGAAAAAGAAGACTACTCTAAGATTCTAACAGATGGCATCTGGACTATATTTGGTAGTTACCTCACGGTGCAACCACGGAGTAGGGAGTTTTCGACCTCAGAATCTCATCCTTCACATGTTGTTGTTTGGGTGAGATTACCAGGACTGCCAATACGATACTATACGAAGAATTTTTTCTGTCGAATTGCCGACGTTATTGGGAAGGTGATCAATGTAGATTATAACACTGTTGCAGAGGAGAGGGGTAAGTTTGCTCGCCTTGCCGTGATGGTGGACCTAAACAAGCCACTCTTACCTTGTATTGGCATAGATAATTTCCTTCAAAAACTTGAATATGAGGGATTACATCAAATATGTTTTCATTGAGGGATAACACTCAAGATTTTTGTGCAGCTAGAGTCGCTGATAAGGCTGAGGCTCCCACTAAGGATTCGATACACCCTGAGCAGAACAATGGTCTATCGAAGTTTTATGGACCTTGGGTGGTTGTGGAAAAAAGGAAGAGAAGGTCGCGCAAATATGATGATAGTGCCCATCCAGCAAAGGGGTTTGGAATGGTGCAATGACATCACAGTTCTATATCCTACAAGACTCGGACGAAAGAGCTATGGAAGAGGATAGTTGAGCCAAAGAAAAGGTGGTTGTGGGTGATACTACGACTGATATACCAGGGAAAAAGAATGGCAAACAGGTGGTGTCGTATGAGGGGAGTATGGTTGCAAGCTCTAGTCGGTCGAAGGGAGTGTGAAGGTCAATCATGGGCAGCCGGTAGTGGCTACGCGGGTAGAGAATCTATCGTTGTCTATTGCTCTGACCGTAACGGGTAATGTACCAACTATGGTTGAACATAAATCCCGAGGTGCTGATTCTAACCATGCTGTGATTATGATCATAAACGGTGGAAGGAAGGTCCATTCGATGCAAAAAAAGGGTTTTAAGGTTCGGATCCATGGTGTGCATAAGAACAACAAAGGTTTGACGAAACCGCAGTCGCGTGGGAAGAAGAAATAAGATCTACACTTGCCGACAATGCCATTGTTATCGGAATGGGTTCAGTTGGCTTCTGCGTGTTTGGATGCCTTGCAGCCGAAACCTCCGCGTTTAAAATCAGCGGATTTGGATGGTCGGGATGTGTTGCAAACTGAGTCGCAGGAGGTGCAAGGGAACACTAGTGAATCTGGTACCTTTGCGGCAGTGGATGATCTACCTGAGGATGGTATTAGCTCAGACTCGGCCTCTCTTATGGTGGAGGACTAGGTCTGCTTTATTCCTTTGTTGTTTTTTATTATAATGATTAACATTATTATATGGAATATTCAAGAAGCAACTAGCTCCTCTTTTCGAGATCATTTGCGCATGATTGTTTCTTCATCACATCCTTCTCTTGTTGCTTTGATGGAGACTCGCATTAGTGGCGACTGGGTTGACCGTATTATCCATAGTCTGGGGTTTTTGTTCTCTTTTCGGGTTGAGGCCCAAGGCTTTAACAGAGGCATTTGACTGTTATGGAATTGGGCGTTAAGGGTAAAGGTTTTATCTGTGTCAAACCAGTTTGTTCATGTCGCAATCTAGGGGAATATGTTGCTTCGTCCTATGCATCTGACTGTAGTTTATGCAAGCCCCTATATTCAGTATAGGAAGTATATTTGGTAACAGATTGCGGCTTTCAACCCAAGTGTTGATCAACCTTGGCTTCTTGGCGGAGATTTTAACTCTATCTTGCATATGGATGATCGACGAGGCGGAGTGGGGAACCGTCACCGTGTGAGTCGGGATTTTCAAAATTTTGTGTTTGATGAGGCTCTACAGGAGATTAAATTTAAAGGGCCTCACTACACTTGGTCACATAGGGATTTGTGTGAAAGATTGGATCGCTATCTCATGAATTCAACGTGGGCTGAGTTGTTTCCTGATTCCTTGGTGTATCACCTTGACAGAATAGGGTCAGATCAACTCCCCATTCTTCTTCGTACAGCTGCTCTTGTCCCGGATATGGGGGAGAAACCTTTTCGTTTTTTTTTTTGCATTGCAAAACTCCAGTGATTTTTTTGTTGTCCTTCAAAACTCGTGGGATAACCACTTGCCATATGAGGAAAATATTTAGAATTTGCAGAAAAACTTGTCCCATTAGAATGATCATAGCTTCGGTCAAATGGGGAGGAAGAAACGGAAGGTTCTTGCACGACTTCAGGGAATTGATAGAGCGCTGAATAACCGTCACTCGACTTTCCTTTGTGCTCTCGAGAAAACTCTAAAGCTTGAGCTGGATGAGATCTTTGTGATGGAAGAAAGCATCTGGAGACAAAAGGCGAGATGTAACTGGATCCTTAGTTGTGACCGTAGTACTAAATATTATCACACGTTGCGAACGAGAATGGTGAGTGGGTTTCGGATTAGGGAGCTCTTAAACATATGGCACTGGATTATTTCACCAAGTTGTTTTCATCGGAGGGCGTTAATGGGTACACTTATAATAGCCGTTGCATGTTTTGTAAGCTTGAGCCAAAGTCTAAAGATTCGCTAGAAATGCATGTTACTGTTGATGAGGTGTGCCATGCGTTGTTTCAAATGCAACCTTCCAAAACCCTGGGTATCGATGGATTTCACGCTTTATTCTTCCAACGTCACTGAGACGTCGTGGGAGAAGCCGTCTGTAGTATTATTCAGCATATGTTTGCCACTAGAGAGGTGATTCCTAATCTAAATAGAACCCTCATTGTTCTTATTCCTAAGGTGGACACGCCGGAGTCGATTGCTCAGTTCAGGTCGATTAGTTTGTGCACATTAGTGTATAAAATCTTCAGCAAGATCATTGTGAACCGGATGAACCCTATATGGCTGATTGGATTTCTAAGAACCAGACCAGCTTTGTCCCAGGGCGCTCTATTACTGATAACTTTGTGATCGCGCGGGAAATTATTCACTCGATGTGCTTGAAGAAAGGTAAGAAATTATGGTTCGCTATCAAGGTGGACCTTGAGAAGGCGTATGACCGATTAGAGTGGCCGTTTATTGATGACACCCTGTTAGAGCTTGGTATCCATACTCATTTGTGTTCTCTTATTATGAGCAGTATTTCATCAGTGTCGATACAGATCCTTTGGAATGGCACTAAGTCTGGGAAATTGAAGCCTTCTTGAGGTATACGACAAGGTGATCCCCTGTCACCATACATTTTTGTTCTTTTCATGGAAAGATTGGCTCATGTCATTCAGCGTGAGGTGGATCAGGGTAATTGGAAGGCTTTCCAAATCAGGCGGAATGAGCCATCTATCTCACACTTGTTCTTCGCATATGATTTGGTTTTGTTTGCGGGAGCTTTTTTAGAGCAATTTGAGGTAATTCAACGGGTTCTTGGGGATTTCTGTATGTGTTCAGGGCATAAGGTGAGCATTGCGAAGACCAATATTTTCTTTTCCCGCAACGTTCACTCTTCTTTACATGAGGGTATCAGTTCATCCTTTAGGTTCCAGTGCGTTACAGACTTAGGCCAGTGCTTGGGTGTTCCGCTCATTCATGGTCGAGTTACTAAAGCAACTTATAGTTACCTTATACAAAAGCTGACGGATAGGTTAGCAGGGTGGAAGATACGCTTTCTTTCTTTTGCCAGACGTATTGTGTTGGCAAAATCCATGCTGGCTTCTATTCCTATGCATGCAATGCAATCCACAAGACTGCCAAGGAATGTGTGTGATGAACTTGAGTGTCTGATTCAGAGCTTTATTTGGGGCCATAGTAGTGAATCGAGGGGAGTACACTCTGTGAATTGGGACACTGTTTGCTCTCTAGTGGCGAATGATGGGTTGGGTTTTAAACACCTCGAGCCTCAAAATGAGTCTTTCTTGACGAAGCTTGCATTTGCAAAGATATCGAATCTGGAAAAGCTACGGGTCTGTGTTTTGAGAGCAAAATATTGTTTCTACAACATGGTGCCGCACTCCCTGCCGAGCATGAAAGGATCGAGGCTATGGAAGGGCCTTTGCTTAGTTTGGGAGGATGTTAGGAAAAACCTTGTGTGGAACATTGCTGACGGGAATCTGATTGACTTTTGGATGACTTGTGGGTAGATACTCTTGGACGGGTGCGTTGTTATAGGATGGATAGGGTTACTCATGCCTCACATTGCACTCCGATACAAAGCATGGTTGACCGTAATGGGCAATGGAGATGGTCGGATTTTATCGATTTGGTTCCCCCTAGTTTAGCTATGTGCATAGAAGCTATTAAGCCGCCTATCGCCGTGGGGTTTACTGATTTTCCAGGCTGGTCTTTAGAGCCTTCCCGCCACTTTACGGTCAAGTCCGTTTACCGGTTGCGTACGAATCATGCTTTGCTCGAGGGGGATCGGTTTTGGCTTTATCTTTCTAAGTATAGAGGGCTTCTGAGAGTTCGAATGTTTCTATGGCAAGCTTGCCATGATCTTATCATGTCGAATGCGGAACGCATTCTTCGACATCTTGCGGATGACCCTAGCTGTGTGATCTGCGGTGCTGTTAATAAAGATGTATCGCATGTGTTGCGTGAATGCCTGGAAATTAAGGAAACCTGGTTGCGCGTGATTAAGAAGGATAAAGTGCAAGAGTTTTTTGAGTTGTATATTCGATTGAGGGTGCTTAAAAATCTGACCGAGCCAACGTTTTTTCCCAGGGTTTCGTTCGATTGGGATCTGGTCTTTGGGTCTGTAATTTGGTTGAGTTGGATACACCGAAACAAGGCGCTATTCGAGCCGATGAGCTTTGTCCCGGAAAGCTTATACCAATAAGCTTTGCGGTTGTGCAATGAAGCGTAGTGTGCTGGGGCGTTAGAGAAGTAGACTCGATCCTCTATTCGTGCGCGAGTTGTCTTAACAAGATGGTTGAAGCCTCTGATAGGCTGGATTAAAGTGAATGTCGATGAGGCTCGAAACACGTCATCCGACTTAGCTTCTTGTGGCGGTGTAGGTTGCGATGGCAATATGAAGTGGTGTTTCGGTTTCTCGAAGAAGATTGGGATTTGCTATGTTTTCGATGCTAAATTATGGGCTGTCTATGAAGGTCTTGTGACGGCTTGGTTGTTAGGCTACACTCGTGTTATTATTGAGATGGATAATAAGGAAGTGCACAGTGGTTTGGCCCTGAAAAATCCTCTTTGTATTCCATCTTCCATTCGAATCCATCTTGATGAGATTCTTGATAGAGATTGGGAGGTATGTTTTAATTGGGTATGACGCAAAGCTAACTCGGTAGCAGACAAACTTGCAAGGATGGCTAAGGACTTCCCCATGGCGTATCATAGATTTCTCTATCCTCCTCTAGCTATTTTTGATGCGTTAAATGTGGATTGTATAGTTGGAGTGTGATGGTCTTATGGCTTTGTGATGGCTAAAATTTTTTGCTAGGCCGAGGGCCTGTGCTTTTTTGTTTTGAATCTTTTCCGCATGTAATGATTACTATAGGCACTCTTTTTAACGAGGCACGTGGTAATCTCCCTTTCAATTCAAAAAAAATATTGTGGACACGCATACGTACATTGTTAATAAAAAATAATAAAAATATCATTTAAATATTAATAAGGGTACTATTGTGGAAGACATTTCGTGCCTCCCCAATTGATATCCAAGGCAAGAATATAAAGCAACGAATTGTGAAATGTTGAATGGTACTTTCATTCTCATTAGGTACTATAAATACTTATTATAAAGGAGACATTTCTATTCTAATTCATTCCATTCAAAATATTATGATTCAAGCCGCTAACCTTGTTTAATAAATCTAGTACTTCATCCTACGAGATCATCTTGTTGGTTTTATTGCAAATTTGTGACGATTAAAGTTTGGAAGAGGAAATCCATGAATCAATTTTGCTTTCTTTTATCGGCAAGTATGGTTTTATTAAGATTGAATCATACAATAAATACTATTACGAGCTTCATTAAAACCCCTAAAACTAGTAGAAGGAAAATAGTGTTACAAAATAAGCGTCAATCCAAGAATAAATAATAAGATAAAATAATATTATTTAAACGAACAGTACAAAATTAAGAACAATACAACAATATATAAATCAAACCGATTTGGAACCAAAAGAAACGTGTTAAGGCCTGCACGAACGCAGTTTCCTTAAGACAAATTTTCGGCCACTCCTATGGTGCTTGAGTTCATTGGTCGTCTGTCTCCTAGGATACAACAACATAAGATCAGCCATAATTGCACTACTATGGAGATCACGAACCGACCCTTACCTTCGCCTATCACCGAAAACCACTTGTAAAATCCACAAAGTAAAACAATAAAAAAATTGTGGTTTTTGTTGGTTGTAAACCTAGAAGCTTTACTCCCTATTTATAGGATTGTCAAGAGGGTATATGTGGAAATTTTGACCTAATGGAGCATTTAATATTGAGAATCAATTGATTCTCCTATAAAGCAATTTCCAAAATTATTATCTGAATTAAAGGTAACTTCCAATATTTACCCTTTTAATTCCAAGATAAAATTTGGTAAATTTATACTTTTATTTGAGGAAAATTCATTTCAAATTTGGGTCAAAATATCTACAAGCCCACGAAGGACCAGACCGGTTCAGACATTTGCGTTACCCACGTCGTGTACGTCTACACATTTATGAACCAACAATTGGTTCCACATTTTCCTCAACAACATTTGAAATAATTTCTTATTCAAAGCTCCAAAATTATCAAATTTTTCCAACAATCCCCCACATGAATGAAATTGATTTAATCAAAAACATTTTGACTCGATATGGTGATAGATTCTACAATCGATAACTACATAGGATAGTTAGGTGTCCACCATTGAACCTTCCCTTATGAAAGTATATTTACTTTACTAGCTGACCAGTAGACGTAATGTCCTTGAACTGTTCTGTCGTTTGTGTAAATGATGATATACTTCACACAACTACCTCTCTGACAAGAGTATTAGTTCTCATGGGTATGTCCATATGGCCGTGGACATCGCCTGGTTCTGCAAGAGTTTGAAAGAACGATGTCCAATAGTCTCATTGAAGCGGCCCTACTCCACTCTCACACATGTGACTTATTTTGTTTGACTCACAAAAGCACACAATGGTCATTAAAAGCATTGCTTAGCCTAAACCACTTTGATCACTGTTTACAACATAGGAATGGACTTGGGGTTAAGAGCCCCTACATTGACCGCACAGGTCTATGCAATTAGGTTGTCCCTTTGAACCTAGATCTTGGGATCTCTAGTCAACTAGGTAGGGTTTCCTTCACATAGCACCTTAAATTTACATGGGCTTTAGTCTCATTCCTTTCGGGTTTTTTTAACTTGATCTCGACTTAACCCTTTTGTTAGTGGATCCGCAATGTTATCCTTTGATTTCAAAAAAATCAATAGAGATAACTTCATTTGAGACCAGTTGTCTAACGGTATTATGTCGACGACGCATATGTCTCGACTTACCCATTATACACAAAGCTTTGTGCTCTACCAATTGTGGGCATTGGCTTTGGTCGTTCAGGAATATCCTTCAAGAAATTTATGAAGCCATTCGACTTCTTTTCTAGACTTGTCTAGAACTAAAACTCAAATTCTATTATGGATTTGATTATAACCATTTTCTTAAGGATTTTCATGACACGGTTCCTCCTCCCAAAGTGAAGACATATCCACTTGTGCCTTTGATATCTTGAATATCAGATATCCAATCGCATCGAAGTATCCTTCTAAATAGTAGGATCTCGGGAATAGTGCAATTCATAATCTCGAGTATATCTAAGATATCTCAATACCCTCACAATTGCTTTCCAGTGATTTTCACTTGAATTGCTTGTGAATCTACTTGAACTGCTCACAGTAGAAACAATATCTGGTCTATTGAATCTACTTGGTCAACACTTTGGTCTTTGTTCTTGGACAATAGTTGCCATGCATTTATTGGAGTTTTGGCTATGTCGGAAACATCCTTGCCAAACTTCTCTTGCCCGCGCAGTGTGACTACGTCAATATGAGACCTTCAAGTGACCGTTTGATTTGGATGCCCAAAATCAAATATGTTAATCTCATATTTTTCATGTCAATCTAGAATTTGACAAGTCTTTGGTACGTTTACCATTTTATTGTTGCTTCCAACAATGAATATGCTATTAACATACAAACATAGAATAATATATCCAATGTTAGTAGTTTTGACATATACACATTTGTCACACTCATTTATCGTGAAGTCGTTTGTCATCATGACATTATCGAACTTCTCATGTCTTTACTTTGGTGCTTGTTAAAGTCTATACAAGGACTTCACCAATCTACATACTTTTCTCTCTTGACTTGAAACTACATAACCCTCAGGTTGTTCCATGTATATTTCTTCATCAAGATCTCTATTTAGAAAAGCTCTTTTAACATCTATTCAATGTACGTCTAGATTCTGCAAAGCGACAATTGTAAGTATCATCCTTATGGAGATTATCCTTGATACATGAGAGTATGTGTCGAAATAGTCAAGGCATTCGGTAACCTTTTATTACAAATCTGGCCTTATACTTATCAATTGTTCCATATGCTTTCATTTTCCATTTGAAAACCCATTCAAAACTTAGTGGTTTAATTCGCGGAGGAAGATCCACTAATTCCCCACGTATGGTTTTGCATGATGGAATCAATTTCACTCTTAATGGCATCCTTCCAGAAAACGCCTTCAGATGAATGTATAACATCATTATACGTTTGAGATTCAATCTCTAGCATAAAGTTTAGAAAAATGATCCAAAGAATTTTTCTACCCTTGCTCGTTTACTTCTTTGTGGCTCTATTTCAAGCTAAAACCCTTGTTGATCATTTGAGTCATCTTTATCGATAATCTCCGAAGTTCGTTTCCATTGAACTTTGACCAACTTCCCTAGCTTTACAAGGGAATACATTTTCAAAGAAAATGCATCCTTTGCTTCCATTATCTTATGCTTGTGAATCTCAGGGTTCTTCGATTCATACATAAGAAATCGATATACATTGCTATGTTCTATATAGCTAATGAAAATACAATCCACCATTTTTAGGGATCTATTCTCAGTTGTTTTAGTAATGAGGTCATTACCTTTGCAAGACATCCCCACATTTTCAAGTAGTTGTAGGAAGAATTACCTTCAATAACTTATATGGTGTCTAGTCTCTTTAATTATGGGAAATTTTGTTTAAAAGTTAATTATCTTATAGAACAGCTTCCCCCACATGTTAGGCACATTATAGTACCAACGTTACTCATATAGAGCTTCTCCCCATCTTAAACCTTTAATTAAGTTTGGGATTCAACATCATGCTCATAGAGAACAATTTTCACTATAGCTTCATCTTTACATTATTTTTATGCTATCATCAATGAAGGTAATAAACATATTCCTTCAACCAATATGTTGCCATATCAATTGGTATGGCAATAACATTGCCCTCGTTTGGAAGTCTATAGTCTGAATACTTGTTCCCATCTTATGACAATTGAAGCATTTTTTCATCAAATTTTGCTTCTTGAACACACCGTCTAGTTTACGGTTTGAAGTCGTTTTTGACTTCTGCTACGTTTGTCGTGATAATATTTGTCTTAGCAATATTTATCTTAGTAACATTTGAAGGTGATAACAATATTTACCTTATCTTCTCTAATAATAGGAGGATTATCCTTCAGATATTTAACCAGGTTTATCACGGTCAATTATGCAACATCTTTTGTTGCCATGTATGAAATTCTTTCCAATAAATTTTACTGATTTTTCCATTGTGTCACGTAGACACAATCCAAAACCAAGCATTATGAATCTGTTAAACGCTAGAAATTTAGTCAAAGACTAAAACCAGAAACAGAAACAAAATTTCTAACTTTTGTTAGACGACGGTGATTTTGTAAACTAAACCCCAAACAAAAGTTCACACGGTATTAATAGAAAGAACAATAATAAACAACACACTAGGTAGGTAACTTATGAAAGAGAGGTGGTGCACTAGGCACGCTTAAATACCAAGTCTCTCAAAGAACCAATCCTAGACATGCATTTTTAAATTTTCTTTCAATCACTGTTTATGGATTCTATTCTTGAAATCATTCCAAGCATGGATGATCAATCGAAATCACTACCTTTGATTCACAACAATTTAGAATCTTCCATTTATGGTCCAACGACCCTCTCGATTCTTTAGCCATTTTTAAACATTGTGCACTTCATAGCATGCACCAGAATAAGCTTTAAGAATTCAATTTTAACATAGAGAACCAAATTCTTCTATGCTTTGATTCGAGACCTTAGTCGGAATTTAGTAACCAATGTTATTTCCAAAATAAATTCACCGATTTATTTCTAAAATAGAATTATACTTGATTCTTTAAGAAATAATAACTTTAAGTTATTTATCTTTCCAAAATAAATTCACCAATTTATTTCAAGGTTGAATCATTCTAGATTCTCACGAAATTAAATCCAACCATTTATTTCCCTTAACAAGTTAGAATCAACACATGATTCTAGTACAGAAATAAATTTAATGATTTATTTCCTTTTACACAAATTGAATCATATTTGATTCTTACGAAAATAAATTCAATGATTTATTTTTCTTAACAAGTTAGAATCAACGCATGATTCTAGTACATAAAAAAATTTAATGATTTATTTCTTTTTACACAAATTTAATCATATTTGATTCTTACGGAAATAAATTCAATGATTTATTTTTCTTAACAAGTTAGAATCAACATATGATTCTAGCATAGAAATAAATTTAATAATTTATTTCCTTTTACAAAAATTGAATCATACTTGATTCTTACGGAAATAAATTCAATGATTCTTGCAACGTTAGAATCATACCAAATTCTCTTGAAAATAAATTCAATGATTATTTTCTTTTTTAAAATTAGAATCAGCACAAGATTCTAATTTAGTAGTTTATTTCAATTATATCTTCTGTTAAACAACAGAGATATCAATCCAACTTAGTTCTGTTTAACCAACATAAATCAAAAAGAATTAATCATTTGATTTTAATTCCATTTCTTGTTTGGAAGATTAAGTAAACACGTTAAAACAACAAGAATTAAATTCCCGAAACGAATTATTTACGATATCTTTTATTTCCAAAACAAAACACGACTTCGCCTGGATATCGTATTTCTCTCTACAAATTTTCTCAAAAGAAATTGTTAGTACGAAATAAAATCCACATAATTTCCAAAAATACAAAGAATCACAATTAAGACCAAAAATGTGACAAAGTATAATTTATATACATGTCATATTTAAAATGTCCACATTATAAGGTAACACTATCATAATAATATTACCAAATTTAAAACTTTATCTTAACAATACATGCAAATATGTATTTAAAGTTTTTATTTTCATTCCAAGAAAGGTTGACATATAAGGTTATAAAATTACCATATTTTCATATTGAATGTCATATTTATTATTTAATATTAATGTAAAAAATGTTTAAGGAATATTTCATTATTACCTTAACAATGTCATAAAAAAGTTTAATTATGACATAAACCATACCATATTAAAAGTCAAAATTTAATATGGAATATTACCTTAATATCGAACCTTCCTTTCGCTTGCCTACAAAGGGACACTCCTCACGAATGAGGAACGCGTGAGACGTCATATGGCATCTAATGATCGTTGTGATTGGTGCAGGGGAGGTGTCGAGAGTGTGCTGCATGTGTTGCATGATTGCATACATGCTAAACGGGTTTGGCTACAGCTGCGCAATCTGGATGATTGGGGCTGTTTTTGGTCACAGTCTTGTGAGACTTGGATTTGCTCCAACATCACGGGAAATGGTGTATGTAGGGATGACAATTGGAAGGTGTTGTTCGCGGTGGTTTGTTGGAAGTTGTGGTCAAGAAGAAATAGTAGATTGTTTGATATAGATTGGATTGAGAAGGTTGATTTTGTTGCCGAGGCGCGTAGATTTGCACAACTTATTTTGGAGTGACGTGAGGATTGGAGTGGGGATACGTTGAATCCGTCTAGGACGGAGGTTATTGAGACTCATTGTATGTCACCGGCTTCGGGTTGGGTGAAGGTTAATGTTGATGCGGCGAGATCCATTACCAGCGATATGGCAGCGGTAGGGGGTGTTATCCAGGGTGACTAGGGTGAATGGTTGGTTGGGTTTACTCGCTTCTTAGGGCGGTGTGATATTGTAACGACTGAATTATGGGCGATTAAAGACGGGATTGGGCATGCTCGCGACCTTGGGTTCGACAAGGTTATCATTGAGTCGGATTGTGCCGAGGCAATTCGTATGGTGCAAGGTATGGTGGATACTAGTAGGGAAAATGCACTTCTAAAGGATATCAAGGCGAGTTTGAGGGGGGAATGGGAGGTCGTATTGAGGCACATTGATCGATCGGCTAACGATGTTGCCGATAGGCTTGCAGCGAAGTCAATGGACGACGTCTCTGCTAATGTGATGTTAGCTGTTGAACCAGCTGATTTGCATCAATGGTTGGACCAGGATCGGATGCATAGTATGGTGGCTGTGTAGTTCCGAAGGGTTGGGGTTGCCTGTTGGGTGTTGTTCTTGTGTTGCCGTTTGTGGTGTTGGACTTTGTGGTTATCCTATGTTGCTACATTCGAGTGCACTCTTTTTCCTCCACTTAGGCTTAGGGAGGTTTTTTAATGAGGCATGAGGATGCAGCGAGTTCTCTTCTTTAATAAAAAAATATTAATGTAAAAAATGTTTAAGGAATATTTCATTATTACCTTAACAATATCATAAAAAAGTTTAATTATGACATAAACCATACCATATTAAAAGTCAAAATTTAATATGGAATATTACGTTAATAATACCATAATTTATGGTTTTAAAAGTGTCATATTTACAAGAAAACTTATTAAGGAATATTTAAATTACCTTACTAATCGAATATCGAAATGTTCTATCTCAAGAAAACTGCTTGCATCGTGTTGAATCTGTGGTGTTGGTGATCTCAACGTTTCTTGTCTTTGGGCATTCACTGCCATGAAAATCGTTGAGATGTCTTTGAGCATTTACGGGCACCAAAAGCTTTGAAGACAAGAAAAAATGGTCAAATGCCAAATATGAAATAATTGGTCACTTTAGTTTAAATCCATATAAAGGTTATGGAAAAAGCACGCATGTAAATCACAAATAACAACGTTAGGCTTTCCTTTTTCTATGCGTGAAAATTTCCTCATCGTGTGAATCATTGTTTTAGATACAATAATTTGTTCGTCTTGGATTAAAATTGAGAATCTGTCTTAAGATTGTTACAAAATAAGCGTTAATCCAAGAATAAATAATACGATAAAATAATATTATTTAAACGAACAGTACAAAATTAAGAACAATACAACAATATATAAATCAAACTGATTTAAAACCAAAAGAAACGTGTTGAGGCCTGCACGGACGCAGTTTCCTTAAGACAGATTTTCGGCCACTCCTATGGTGCTCGAGTTCATTGGTCGTCTGTCTCCCAGGATACAACAACATAAGATCAGCAACAGTTGCACTACTATGGAGATCACGAACCGACTCTTGCCTTCGCCTATCACCGAAAACCACTTGTAAAATCTACAAAGTAAAACAATAAAAAAAATTCTGTGGTTTTTGTTGGTTGTAAACCTAAAAGCTTTACTCCATATTTATAGGATTGTCATGAGGGTATATGTGGAAATTTTGACCTAATGGAGCATTTAATATTGAGAATCAATTGATTTTCCTATAAAGCAATTTCCAAAATTATTATCTGAATTAAAGGTAACTTCTAATATTTACCCTTTTAATTCCAAGATAAAATATGATAAATTTATGATTTTATTTGAGGAAAATTCATTTCAAATTTGGGTCAAAATATCTGCAAGCCCACGAAGGACCAGACCGTTTCAGACATTTGCGTTACCCACATCGT
This sequence comes from Hibiscus tridactylites, assembly GCA_958450335.1. Taxonomy (NCBI): domain Eukaryota; kingdom Viridiplantae; phylum Streptophyta; class Magnoliopsida; order Malvales; family Malvaceae; genus Hibiscus; species Hibiscus tridactylites. Next base: position 37,427,124 of record OY288290.1, read on the forward strand.
GCACGTCTGCACATTTACGAATCAATAATTGGTTTCACATTTTCCTCAACAACATTTGAATCAATTTCTTATTAAAGCTCCAAAATTATCAAATTTTTACAACAAAGAGTAACCGTAATAGTATGTACAATAGAACAAAAATACAAAATAGCAGCCAAGAAACAAAACCAAAGTGCTCTAAACGGCTTTTTTGGACTTTGAAAACAATTGAAAGAGTACATGACATTGACCATATCTTGTTTGGTCTGAGTTGGTGCTAATTGTGATTTGGGAAGGAATTGGTGATATATATTTGGGTGCTGCGTGTTCCATTTTTGGATTTTGCTGCTGTTACTTTGTCAACAATGAACGGAGACGGCTGATACAAACTTAGGTGCAAAATTTGTTAAAACAATGGTAAACTATCACAAAGGTCACTAAACCATCGGTTCTGTTCTATTTTGACAATTGGACTAAATTTTTATCAATTAAAACACTAAACCATCAAATTAATTTCAATCAAACCATCTTTCGTTAAATTACTAGCATGACTCCCTTTTAATTGAAATATGAATATTTTAGCCCTTCATATTTAGACATTCATTCAGTTTAGTCCATTTTAACTCTTGGCTTTATTAACTAAAATGGGAATCTATAAAAGATTTTTAGCCATGTAACCCTTAAAGATGAGATTCACCGTTGATGGGGGGTTTTGGGGTTATTGAGCAATGGCGGAAGAAAGAAATAAGAAGTGCGGGGGTAGAGAGAGGGTGATTTGGGACGAGATTGATGGAATTTATAAATGAAAAAGGTTAAATTCATTAAATTATTTAGAATTATAATAAAATTAAAATGACGCCTAAATATGGAGGTTTTATTATATCCCAATTAAAAGGGAACCACGTCTGTTTTGTTGTTAGTGATTTAATGGGTGGTCTTATTGAAACCAATTTGATAGTTTAATGACCTAAAACGTGTTAGTTTTGCGGGTTATGATCTATCGTATCATGTAAAATCTATTTAATTTTATACTTTTTTGAACTATTAGATGAGTTAAATGGATAATTGAAATTATGTCTTTTCCTTTTTCACTAAAAATCACTTTACTTTTAATCCCAATCATCTATTAATCCACAATAAATAATCTCAAAAATATAAAACTCCAAATTTTTTATATGATATAAGAGAATTAAACGTCTAATTTTATCAATAATATTCTTTGTCCTACCATTAAAATTTGCCAACCCAATCCATCCTAGGCATAGGTGTCATCGTACACCACCTCGTGTCAAGAAATAAAGGTATTATAGGTCATAGTATTTTTTTCTAGTTTAATTTTTAAAAAAACCAGTATAAATTATTACAATTAATTAATCGATAAATAATTTAAATTACATTTATCAATCAAATTATTTAAACTATAAATAATCAGTCTTTTGTTTTTCCTGGACTTTGCAGTAGAAAGTAATGTGTGTGGATTGTACACTTATTTACTCTTTTTCTTTATTTTAAGTTAGGAAGGTTTTTAACTAGACATACAATCCGTTTTGGTTTTATCTTTCGTATGGCTATTTAATAAAATTCATACTTTGCCTAGCAAAAAACAAGAATATACAGTTATAATAAATTTCTGCAATAATTGATATCTAACTTAACCGATGGCTTAAATAAAAAATAAATGTCCAAATTATACATCTTTTGAACTTTAGGTGCCTAACGTATTTCTTTTTGCTAAAAATAGGTATTAGTATTTAACTACGGTTAAAAAATTCGTTAACCAATCAAAACATAACACATGTCTCGTTTATTTTTCTTCAAAAATTAAAAACTTAAAACAATTTTTTACACAAAAAATTTAATCTTTCAGAAAATCCTGATTTTTTTTTTAATTTTTACAAAATAGTGCCTAAATCCCTAAAATTTCCCAAACCCAAACTCTCAAATCGCTGCTCCTGAGCACACCCCTTGTTCGCAGGACCTAGCCGGTCATTTCTCCCAACACATCGTCGCCGAAAACGACGAACGGAGTGCCAGTCGAACGCGAAATTGACATTCGGTTGACACACCGTTCGTCGTTTCTAACAACGTCGTGTTGGGGAAATGACTGGCTAGGTCCGACGACCAAAGAGTGCTCAAGGGCGGTGATCGACAGTGATTTAGGGGTTTGAGTTTGGAAATTTTAGGGATTTGAGGATTATTTTGTATAAATTGAAGAATTTTGTGATTTTATGAAATTTAAAAAATGGTTTTTTCTTAAAAAAATAAGAAAAAACTAAATTATTGTCATGTGTCAAGCATTGATTGGTTAACTGATTTTTTAACGATAGTTAACTATCGGACACCTAAAATTGTATTGGTGTAAACTTTATACACCTATTTTTAGTAAAACAATACTTTAAACACCTAATTTTTGGAAAAATATAATTTGAGTAGTTATTTTTGAAACCTTAATCGATTAATGAATTGAATGATTGTTATAAAAAAATATAGATAAGTAATAAATAATTTCTTTAATTTTATTGAAGTCACCGTCATCTACTCTACTCATTCACAGTATTGAATGAGATCACTTATTGACTAACAAGTTATTGGTCCTGTTTGGCAATTAGCGGATAGCTGATAGCTAATAGCGGATTACATTAGCTGATAGCTGATTGCATTAGCTGATTTGACTAGCGGATTGTATTAGCTGATTGTATAAAAGTGTTTGGTAAAATTAATTGATAGATGATAACTGTTTGATTATTTAAACAAGCAAAATGACATATAAGGACATGATTATATTCAATACTTGTTTGAATAATTTATCAGTTATGAATATTTTGTATCTAATAAATATTAATTAGATTTGTAAAAATTATTTTTAATATAAATTTCCTAAACATATTTGAAAGATTTATATATTAATTTATTATTTATATAATTATTAAAAAAAATTATATGCACATATAAATATGTGATAATAAAAAATAAAATTAACTTACAAATATCACCATATAAATTAGTAGTAACAACAAATAAGTCGAATATTTAATATGTTAGTATTTATATTAAAAATGTTATTATTCAGTTTAAGTTATTTGGAGATTTTTGGTAATTGTTAAGGGTAAAAGAGTCAGTACAGCTCTAATATCAAACCTCTAATCTCAAAAAGCTCATATTAGGAGCTTTTTCAAAATTAGCTTTTTCACCTCAATCCGCTTTTTCAATCCGCTATTTACCAAACATTAATATTAGCGGATTTGACTAGTCAAACCTCTAATTATACCTCAAACCTCTAATTTTTGCCCAAACTGCTATTCACCGTTAATGTTTGTTTATTAAAATATTAGGTTTAGGGTTTATAGTTAAAGATTTGAGTTTAAATTATTTTATAGGGTGTATTTTTTAAATTTAAGATTTAAAATTTAAAGTTAAAGCTTAAAATTTATTTATTTTAATATTAAGCATAAAAGGTACCGAAAATGATTATTGGAAAGTTGAGAAGTCTTTTTGGACTAAAAATTTGTGTTTCCAGTGATTTCCTCCTAATTGGGATTTCTCTCGCTATAAATACCCCCTCCTGCCTTTTTCTCACATTGTGCTACCAGGTCCAGTACTGAACTAGTCTACACTTCCATTGTTCGCTCTTCTTTCACCTTGTATCAACCAATGTCCCTTCCTATAACACAGGAGAAAACACTTGACGAAGCCTGGGACTACAAGGGTCGCCCTGCCGAGCGGTACAAGTCCGGTGGCTGGACCAGCGCCGCCATGATTCTTGGTCTTCTATTGCCCTCTCCTTAGTTTTAATATCTTCATTTCCCGGTTTTGGAATAAACATACATGTATTTATGGTGTTTTATTTCAAATTATCTGTATCTGTTAGGCGTGGAGGCATGTGAGAGGCTAACGACGCTGGGTATCGCTGTTAATTTGGTGACGTATTTAACGGACACCATGCATTTAGGCAATGCTACCTCGGCCACCACTGTCACCAACTTCCTCGGCACGTCTTTCATGCTGTGTCTGCTCGGTGGTTTTGTCGCTGATACATTCCTTGGCAGGTTTGGTCCCTTCTCCCCTCTCATCAAATATAACACTTTCCCATGCACTGCTCTCACCAAGTTACTAACAATTTTCCTCCTGCTATATGAATTCACTAGGTATCTAACAATTGGAATCTTCGCCACAGTTCAAGCAACTGTATGATTCACATCATTTGATTGAGAAATCGAATTCATCGTCTAAATTGAAAAAAAAAATGTACTGATTTTGATTTTGATTATGTTGGCAAGTAGGGCGTCACCATTTTGACAATCTCAACAGCCATTCCAAGCCTAAGGCCTCCAAAATGCAGCAGGGAAAGCAACGCTACATGCACCCCAGCGAGCGGCATGCAGCTCATCGTTCTCTACTTAGCCCTTTACCTGACCGCCCTCGGCACCGGCGGTCTCAAGTCGAGCGTCTCAGGGTTCGGGTCGGACCAGTTCGATGACACGGACCCAGAAGAGAGATCCCGAATGACAAACTTCTTCAACTGGTTCTTTTTCTTCATAAACATAGGTTCACTTGGCTCGGTCACCATCCTGGTATACATACAGGATAACTTAGGTCGTGAATGGGGCTACGGTATTTGTGTTTGCGCTATCGTGATGGGGTTGGTGGTGTTTTTATCGGGTACCAGGCATTACCGTTTCAAGAAACTGGTTGGGAGCCCGTTGACCCAAATCGCGGCAGTGTTTGTAGCTGCCTGGAAAAAAGGGCATTTGGAATTGCCATCTGATTCGGCGTTGCTTTTCGACATTAATGATGAGGCTGAGGGATTGAAGAAGAAGAAGAAACAAAAGTTGCCCCACAGCAAGGAGTTTCGGTAAGTGTTGTTATCTAACAACCAATCTATTTCATCAACTTATCCCTCTATGTAACCAACAAAAATCAATTTCCCTTTTTTATGGACTAACATTAAAAATTACTTCAAAATTAAATTTTAAATCATAAACCCTAAACTTAAAAATACACCATACTCCTAATTCTCTATACCCAAACCATAAACTCTAACCCTAACTTCAAACTCAATTTTTAAAAAAGTAAGACACTAAAAAGTCATAGTTGGAGACGGACTATTTCCATCCCTTCAATACATGCAAAATACGTACAGTTAGATGGACCACTCTATAGACTATACCAAAGAGTAAATTTATTGAAATTCTAGGGTTCTTTCGTGGCTATTTTCTTAACCAGCTATAACTGTGTACAGATTCTTAGACAGGGCGGCGATCAGGAACCCATCTGGTCCTGAGCCAAACCAGTGGAATTTAGCAACGTTAACCGATGTCGAAGAAGTGAAATTGGTGCTAAGAATGCTACCCATTTGGGCAACCACCATCATATTCTGGACCGTCTATGCCCAGATGACGACATTCTCAGTGTCTCAGGCCACTACCATGGACCGTCACATTGGCAAATTCCAAATCCCACCAGCATCGCTCACATTTTTCTTCGTGGCCAGCGTTCTCTTAACCGTCCCACTTTACGACAGGCTCGTCGTTCCCGTTGCAAGAAAAGTTCTGAAAAGCCCACAGGGTTTAACCCCATTGCAAAAGATCGCAGTTGGTTTAGTTTTATCCTTTATTGCAATGATAGCGGCAGCACTGACAGAAATAAAGCGACTGAGAACCGCTATTTCACACGGTCTCACAGATAACCCGACGGCTCAAATCCCATTAAGCGTCTTCTGGCTGGTCCCTCAGTTTTTGTTGGTGGGGGCCGGGGAGGCCTTCACATATATAGGGCAGCTTGACTTTTTCCTAAAGGAGTGCCCCAGAGGGATGAAAACGATGAGTACGGGTCTGTTTTTGAGTACCCTTTCATTAGGATTCTTTGTTAGTTCTTTGTTGGTCACTATAGTTCAAAAGGTCACCGGAGCCGAGAAACCATGGCTAACAGACAATCTGAACCAAGGGAGGCTCTATAATTTCTATTGGCTTTTGATGATTTTGAGTTGCCTGAATCTGGCAATTTACTTGTTTTTCGCTAAATGGTATATCTACAAAGACAAGAGGCTTGCAGATGAAGGGATTGAATTAGAAGAAGCCGAACCTACCTTCCATTAAAACAATATGCGAGGTTATTGGATTGCACAAGTCGTTCTTATTTAGGATTTGTGTCAATAACTTTGTATCGTTATCAGTTTCTGCATAAGCTTGAAACCGCCTTTACATGTAAAACAAAAATAAAAAGAAATAATGTCACTCAATTACATGTTTGGTAATTAATGGACAATTTTTTACTTTTTTTAATTGAAATTCACTTGTTTTATTGAACGAAGATATATTTAAAATTACAATAAAAGATTACAACCTAGTAAACAAAAACATTTAATCTGAACATATTATTATAACCATTGAAACAAGAAACTAGCTTCTCAAGATCATAACAAGACCCTACAAGGAAAAGATAAAAACTCAATCTAAAAACTCGAAACAAAAGATAGATACAAACATCACCAAAGATCGACGATGAAAGATAAAAGCATCAACAAACAACATAAAAATGCATATTACAATAACGCACGTTGACAACACAGTCATTACCACAAACTCAAATTGCGAATAAGAAACAATGATTGTAAGCATGTATCCAAATCCAGTTTGAGGGTCCAAATTAGGGATATCAACATGGTAACTAAAAAAGCGTCATCTTGATTAACCCTGATAAAAAACAAAATAAAAGAAAGACCAAATATCCGATAAAGAAAAGAAAAACGTGTCAAAAGGCAGAAGAAAAATATCAAAAACGTAGAGTAAAGCATGACACAAGAGCATAATTATTTATTAAAAACTAAATTTCAAAACAAAAATAAGACAAATGATGGGAAATATGAGAGCAAAGGAAACAATGGATCCCCGACGATCGGCGACCAGTACCAAAGTTAGTGTCGCCGTCAACAGCAAAGAACAAGAAAAAAAAAACAAAGAAATAAGAAGACGATGACACCAAGGCTAAAATGGATATTTTTTAAAAAGTTATAAACATGCCATTCAATTAAAATTGTGAGAAATAGAACATTGGTAGTTAAATATTAAATGAAACAGTGTCATGGTCTTGTATAATAACAAATTTTTTGGATAAAATGTGTGCTTTATTTATCCAAGAAAATAGCGAGCTACTTAAAAACAAGATAATCCAAAAAAAAAAAAATTAAAGAGGGACTCCCTTCTAAACCGGGATCCACCAAGAAAGGCATAAATTCATATTTACATTGTTAATGACTATACTCTTCCTATGAAGTTTAGAACAAACAAAATCCTTTATAATATTCACAAGTTCATTAACAGTACTTGAAGAGTTCTGGAATAATCTCCCATTTCACTCTTCCCAAATGACATAGATGCAAGCATTTATAGTAGCATTGATAATGAAAATAATGAGAGATTTGCCCTTCAAATTTTCAGCTGTCCACCTCACCTCCTTATCTCAGGGCATAATATTTCTATGTAACCCGCAAAGGTAAGGGATATCTCTCCAAATTTTTTTTCGAAAATGGGCACTCAAAGAACAAATAATTTCTTGATTCAGAATTCTTTGTGCATAGCACACAACAGTCCTCATGGATGATGCCCCATTGCATCAGACGATTTTTTGTTGGAAGCCTATTAAGCAATACCGTCATTACTATAATAGAGTGTTTAGGTGTATGCATTGGAAACCAAATCAGTTTTTTCCAGTTAACTTTTTTTTCTCCTGCACGAGTCTTTTCTAAGATTCATTTGGTCCCAATGATAGACTAGTCAGTAATAGAAGAGAAAAGAATAGCAACCTTTGCTCAAAGCTTTAGCAGTTTCTTGGTGAGCCAGCTGAAATGGGATTTTGGATTTATGTCCTAAAAATCCTCATTTCAAAATACATAAGCCTTCAGCCAAGCAACCCACAATGAGCCATCTCTAGCTAGAATGTTCCTAATTAGGAAGAGCAAACAAGCTTTATTCCAAGATTTCACATTTTTCAATCATAGCCCTCCATTGGATTTCAGGGAACATATGATCTTCCAGCTCACACGAGCCCCTTTTGCTGAAGAGTCCTCCCTATTCTAGAAAAAACAAGAGCATATTTGTTCTATTTTAGTAATCACTAATTTAGGTAAGACAAGTTGCCTACACCAGTAGCTAGTGATACTAAATAGAACAACTCGAATAAGTTGTAACCTCCCCCCATAGCTAAGGTTTCTTGGAGCCCATGAGTTTAGCTTCAATCTGAGATCCTCCAAGAGGGGATAACAATACTTTTCAGACAGCTTCTTAGTGATTAAGGGAACCCCCAAATATCTCACTGGTTAGTGCTCTGTTTTGAAGCTAGTAGAAGCATGAATTGTAGATAGACTTTCCTCAGGGATACCACAAGTAAAGATCTCTGTTTTAGCAGCATTCATCCTCAAACCCGATAGCTTATAAAAGATTTCCAGAAAACTAAACACTCATAAGACAGAGTCAATGTTTTCCTTACAAAAAATGAGCAAGTCATCCGCAAAACATAAATGTGTAAGGAAGATTCTTTTGCATTTAGGGTGGAATTGAAAAATACCTTTAGCAGCAGCCATATTCAAGAGAGCAGAGAAGGCATTCATGAACATTACAAATAGGTAAGGGGATAGGGGATCCCCTTGCCTAACCCCACATTTTCCTTTGAAGAAGCCAATAAGGGATCCATTGAACGAAGTGGAGAATTTGGAGTTCATCACATATGCACTAATCCAACCTCTAATGATCGCAGGCAGCCTCAAAGCCTCTAAAATATTTATCATACAATTCCAATCAATGGAATTAAACGCCTTTTGAAGACTGACTTTAAAGGCACAACGAGGGAAGAGAGATTTCCTAGAATATCCTTTAATAATCTCCTAAGCCAAGATAGTATTGTCCACGATATTTCTATCTTTCACAAAGACAAATTTATTAGTGGAGATCATGTCTGAGAAATAAGGAGATAGTCTATCAACAATGATTCTTTTGATGGTCTTGTAGACCGCTGTGCATCACGAAATTGGTCAAAATTGTAGGACTAATGTTTTGATATAATAATTGAAAAATGTTTTGGACTGATTTAAAAAGTATTTAAAACATTTCCAAAGTCCAAACAACTTGAATTTATGTTTAGGGAAGTTTTTATAAAGGGTTTTACATGTTTTTCAAAGCCAAACTTCACAAAACTGTCCATGCGTTTCGAAACACCTTAGGGCGTTTCGATACGGGAATTCCAGTAGCAAAAACGTTTCGATACTCGTATCGAAACGGGCATTCCATGGATAAGATTTTTGCCCAGCGTTTCGAAACGAGCTATGCCGTTTCGATACGCCTGCGTGGCATTGACCACAACGGTCATAAACCCCAACGGCTATTTTCCAACTAACTTTTTAAATGCAGGCGTTTCGATACGGGCTTTAACGTTTCGATACGAGTGTTCCGAAATGGCCAGAGGCGTTTCGAAACGGGTGCCCTGACAGACTGCAACGACTCTTTCTACTTAGAGAGCGTTTCGAAACGGGTTTGAGCGTTTCGAAACGGGGAGCTGCAGAACTGCATTTATGGTGGGAATTAAAGTCCTCAACGGCTCCAATTTGATCCCAACGGCTAGTAATGGCTACAAACTCAATTGGGAGTATAAAAGGGACCTCCAAGCATCAAGTAAAGGCTATTGCTCATATTGTCAAACAACAAATGACCAAGAATTGTCTTAGAGCTTAAATTGTCATTTATTGTATAGACAAACACTAGTGAGCCAAAATTGACAAATTTGCTCAAGTGTTTTAAGTTTTGGGTGAGTGCTTTAATTGTGCAAACAAACACCTATTAGAGGGATTTGTGTTTGCGTTGTTTATCTCTTTGTAAGAGAGGGTTTCAATCAAGGCTTTGGGTAGAAAGCTTCATTGTGTATAAGGGTTACCTCCTAAGCCTAGAAAAGGGGACGAATCAATAGTGGATTGATTGGAAATCCTTATTTGGGAGCTAAGGTAGTGGATGTAGACCTTGGTTAGAAGGTTGAACCACTCTAAAATCATTGTGTCAATTTCTTTTTAGCTTCCACAACCCTTCCACCCAAAAATCCACCTCTCTACCACTTGGTGAGCCTTATAGGTTGAACGAATTGAGCCTCATACAACTCAACAATTGGTATCAGAGCTTGGCTCAATCGAAGATGATTCACATCCTATTGAGAAGATCCGGCAAACTCGATCACTATTTCATCAACCGGCTCAAATGGCACAATCAATCGACAAACCGCCTTTCTTTGACGGAACCCACTATGCCCATTGGAAGATAAAGATGAAGTTATTCATCAAATCAAGAGATTACAAGCTATGAGATATAGTTGAAGATGGTCCGTTCGTGCCTCAAAGAAGCAAAGCAGAGTGGAGTGCCGACGATCGCAAGAAGATGGAGCTTAATTGCAAAGCCTTGCACATCTTGTTTTGTGCCTTTGGCCCAACCATCTATGAGAAGATGTCTTCTTGTGAGAGTGCCAAGGAGGTATGAGACAAGCTTGAAGTCACATACGAGGGGACCGATGAAGTCAAGGAGACCAAGATTGGGCTCCTAACCCTAGAGTATGAGAACTTCAAAATGGATCCGAAAGAGAACATTGAGAAGATGTTTGATAGGTTCTCCACCATCACAAATGGTCTCAAAGGCTATGGAGAAGCCATCCCGGAGGAAAAGCTTGTTCGAAAGCTCATCTACTCACTTCCTGAGTCTTGGGACTCAAAGAGGACCGCCATCATCGAAGCCAAGAATTTGAAGACTTTGAAGCTTGATGAACTCATGGGGTCACTCCTTACTCATCAAATCATGAAGAAGAACAAAGAAGATGAGAAGAAAAGGGAAGGAATTAAAGCTATGGGAGAGAAGAAAATCAAAGGGCTTGGCATCAATGCAAGTGCCATGGCTCTCAAATCCTCCACTTGTCATCATGTCTACTCAAGTGAAGAGGAGGATGAAGATGAAGAGATAGTTCATCTCTTCAAGAAGTGTGCCCCGTTCATGAAGAAAGCCTTTAGAGAGCTTGAACGAGAATCCAAGAAAAAGGAGAGGGCAAGCACTTCAAGCCATAAGAAGAAGGCACATGTGGCTACTTGGAGTGATGAGGACTCCACCGACGATGAACAAACCAAACTTTGCCTTATGGCCATCGAAGAAGATTCAAGGGTAACTTCTAATTCATCTACTTCATGTTCTTATTCTTTTGATGGATTACAAGATGCCTATGATGATTTGGTTTTAGAGTTTAAAAATCACATTTTGAAAAACAATAAATTGATTTCAAAGTTGAAAATTCAAAATGATTTGATCTCTAAAACCAAACTTGAACTTGAAGCAAAACTCGAAGAGTTTGAATTGAAATGTTTGATTTACAAAATTTGCTTCAAAAAGTTCAAGAAGAAAAATATTTGATTTCCAAAGAGCTTGAAAAGAAAAACAATTTTGGAAAATCAATTTTTTATGTTACACAATCTAGTGCCCCTAGATTTGTAAAAGGTAAATGTTTTAGAAGTGTTTGGGTCCCAAAAGGACAAACCACTTCAACAAAAAGGGATGACATTGAAAAATGGATTCCAAAGGGGACTAAAATTTGTGCTACTAACGTTCATGGATCCAAAGCAATTTGGATACCAAAAATTACTTGATTGTCTTTTGCTAGGTGTGATGGAGATGTTCAACAAGTCAAACATTGAGGGGGAGCTCCATGCACACTAAGGAAGAACACTTGAAGAAGGAAGGCTTCACATTTTACCTTGAGTTCAAGTGTTGGTAAAAATCTAGTTGTTTTTGCATTTATTTGTATTTTATTCAACTAGATGATCATAAATGTTGGACTAACATTTGATTGATGCTTTGAGTAAGGGGGGGCCATTTTAAAACCAAAGTCTTATTTTTGTCAAAATTTTTACCTCTAATGTTATTTTGAACTTAATGTTGTAAATTCTTTTTGATATAACAAAAAAGGGGAGAAATGGTTTGAAAAATTGAATTTTCAAATGAACAAGGGGAGCTTTATTTGATTTCATATCATTAATCTCTTATTCACACTTTTAAAGTTAAATGGGGAGAATCCCAAACAATTTTTCAAGTGAGTTTTATTATATCAAAAAGGGGGAGATTGTAGAACTAATGTTTTGATATAATAATTGAAAAATGTTTTGGACTGATTTAAAAAGTATTTAAAACATTTCCAAAGTCCAAACAACTTGAATTTATGTTTAGGGAAGTTTTTATAAAGGGTTTACATGTTTTTCAAAGCCAAACTTCACAAAACTGTCCATGCATTTCGAAACACCTTAGGGCGTTTCGATACGGGAATTCCAGTAGCAAAAACGTTTCGATACTCGTATCGAAACAGGCATTCCATGGATAAGATTTTTGCTCAGTGTTTCGAAACGGGCTATGCCGTTTCGATACGCCTACGTGGCATTGACCACAACGGTCATAAACCTCAACGGCTATTTTCCCAACTAACTTTTAAATACAGGCGTTTCGATACGGGTGTTCCGAAACGGCCAGAGGCGTTCCGAAACGGGTGCCCTGACAGACTGCAACGATTCTTTCTACTTAGAGAGCGTTTCGAAACGAGTTCGAGCGTTTCGAAACGGGGAGTTGCAGAACTGCATTTATGGTGGGAATTAAAGTCCTCAACGGCTCCAATTTGATCCCAACGGCTACAAATTCAATTGGGAGTATAAAAGGGACCTCCAAGCATCAAGTAAAGGCTAATGCTCATATTGTCAAACAACAAATGATCAAGAATTGTCTTAGAGCTTAAATTGTCATTTATTGTATAGACAAACACTAGTGAGCCAAAATTGTCAAATTTGCTCAAGTGTTTTAGGTTTTGGGTGAGTGCTTTAATTGTGCAAAAAAACACCTATTAGAGGGATTTGTGTTTGCTTTGTTTCTCTCTTTGTAAGAGAGGGTTTCAATCAAGGCTTTGGGTAGAAAGCTTGATTGTGTATAAGGGTTACCTCTTAAGCCTAGAAAAGGGGACGAATCAATAGTGGATTGATTGGAAATCCTTAGTGGGGAGCTAAGGTAGTGGATGTAGACCTTGGTTAGAAGGTTGAACCACTCTAAAATCATTGTGTCAATTTCTTTTTAGCTTCCAAAACCCTTCCACCCAAAAATCCACCTCTCCACCACTTGGTGAGCCTTATAGATTGAACGAATCGAGCCCCACACAACTTAACACCTTAGTCATGCAAGAGTTTGGCATCTTAGGGATAAGGACTAGAGCAATAGCATTAAAGGCATCCAAGAGAGAAGAGGATTGGAAGAAACATTTGATGGCAACAACAAAATCTGCTCCAACAATATTCCAAGCAGATTTGAAAAAGCCAGCAGTGTAACCATTTGGACCAGGGCTTTTATCACTACCATGCTCAAAAATGGCCTTGACTTCCCTACAAAGATAAAACTCCGCGTCAAGTGGGAGAGAAAACTGAAGAAGCTGCCTCAAAGTATCAACATGGCAGCCAATCACATTAGGGTCTTGTTTTCCAATGAGATTAGTAAAATACTGAACCATTTCATTTGACATGGCATCAAAAGATTCAAGCCTATTGCCATGATCATCCTTCATCATCCTAATTGTGTTCTTTTTCTTTTTTTGTGGCCGTTGCAACATGAAAAAAATTTAGTACTCATATCACCTTCTTGAATCCATTAGATTTTAGCTATTTGTTTATAAATTGAGCCTCAACCAACTCTAACTTCGAGAGCTCATTCTGTAACATTTTTTCACCAATAATATCCATGTATGTTAGATGAGACAGATTCTGAAGTTGTTTGCAGGACAATTGTTCTCTTTTTTCAGCAACTCTTCTAGACATATCAACAAAATGTTTTTTTTGTTAAATTGCTTCAACTTTGGTTTAAGTCTCTTCAGGTTTGAAAACAAAATAGTTATGGGATCATCGTAGCCGCCTCCTGCAAAGATCTCAAAACATTATCAAGAAACTTTGGATGGAGGGACCAGAAATTAAAATATTTGAAAGATTTTGGTTTATCTACAGAAAGTTCCTTGAATGTCCAAACTAATGCAAGGCAATGATCTAACACACTAGGGGCCATGAATTTGACATAAGAACTAATGAAATCATGAATCCAAGAGGTGTTAACAAGGACTCTGTCAAGCTTCCTAGCCAAGTAGATATCCTCTTATTTGTTATACCATGTGTACAATGAGCCAGAAAAAAGGTGGTCTATAAGATTCAGCTCCTCCATACAGTTTCTCAAATCTTCCATCTCACCAGAATAGCCAGGGCTTTTATTTTCTACACTAAAACTCTCAGAATCCTCTGCATTGATGTTGAAGTCTCCGCCAATGATCCAAGCAGATTGTCCAACCAGTTCATTAATTTCCTTAAGATGCCTCCATAATGCCCTCCTAGTAACACCATTTTTACTGCCATATACAACAGTAATATGATGTTGCTTTCCATTTAACATTCCAAACAAGGTCATTGTTTGATTTGCAGCTTGTGCAATAGAAAAATCAAGATACTTTTTTCCAGAAATTTCAAATTTGACCATTACTAATATGATTATAATTGGAACTATAGTGCAATTCATCATCAAATTGAGAACTAAGCTTCAAAACATTCGGCTGCCTCACTCTAGTTTCCGGAAGACACATGATATCCACGATGTAGTTGGCAAGTCTACGTTTAACCTTACATTGCTTAAGAGGGCTATTAAAGCCTCTAATGTTCCAAAAACATATAATGACTGGGAAAGAGTGCAAGAACTACCTCCCCTTTACAAAGCATGTGCCTCATTTGCAAGATTTACCTTTTCAACATGGTCTTTCTTTTTTGTTTTCATCGACAAAGATCAAAATCAAGTTTTTTCATATTAGGCGCCCATTTCCTAAGCATTAGAGGCTTATGATTAATATGCCAAGGACCATTCTCTAGTACCCAATCTCTCACAGAGTCATTCCGAAAGGAGAAAACGTAAAGGTTTGCACCCGCTAGACTAACCTTAAGAAAAGAATTTCCCCCAAAGCATCGTGACGATCTTCTACATCGAACTAAAATTCGGGGTAGAGCCGATGAATTTGCCAACCAATGAATGTTTTCACGCCAAAGTACCCTTCTCAAAGACTGCCGAAGGCGGTTGAATGAACTTAATGTGTAACGCCCCGGGTTTAGGGGTCGGATGTTACTCGGGTAAATCGAGTTTGAGTCATGGGCTCGTTTTAAAATTTAATTAAGCTTTGTTTTAAATTAAAAAGGTTTGGTTTTCATTAATGGCAAACTTGTAATTTTTAAGACAAGGGAAAAAAATGAGAAAAGAAAATGGGTATTTTACTATTCATCATCTTCCCGCCCTTTCTAAAATCAAAAGTCACGACATTTAAAACCTCCCAAACCCTTAGTTACTATTCCATTCATTTTTTTCATCATTTCAAGTGTTTTCATCAAGGTAAGACCATTTTTGACTTGTCCTCTCAATTCCTAACACTTTAATGATTTTAGTTTTTGTAAAATGCCATTGTAGAGATTTTTCAAGATTTCAAAGTTTGAAGAAAAGTATGAAACTTTAATGGCTTTTGGGTTGTTTTTGATTTGTAGAGTTAAGTTTCGAACTAATCTTGCCCTAAGGTACATTATATCTCAATTTGGTTGGGTTTTATTAAGAATCCCGAAATGGGTATTCATGGGTATTTTTAATATGTCAAAACTTGTGTTTTTGGTGTGGTTTGTGAAAGGGAGTTAGGCTGGTGTTATAGTGATACTAGAAGGGTGTTTGGAGGTGTTTTGGGTATTGGAATTAATAGTTTTCTGCTGGGTTATTAGGGAGTACTAAAATGGGGTCTATGGTTTTGGCTTGGGTTTGAAATTGTGAGAATTTGGTTTGTGGTAGTAGTTTGTGGTTGTGACAGTGTTTGGTGATGATATGATTGAGTAAATTGTTGTTTTTGATTGACTAGAATCAAGGGAAACCGCCGGAGAAGCTTCGGGCACGATTCTGGGGAATTTGAAGACTTGAGATTGGTGTTTCGGCATCTGGTCGGGCTTCATCGGTGAGTGAAAATGGTTTGAAATTGATTTGATTTCGAAATGGGTTCTTGGGGGTTCGGGTGGAGCCTCGGGGGCTAACCTAAACCCAAGTGTAATTTTACTAATCCTACCTTGATGGTTAAGTGATGATGTATGGATCATTGTTGTGATATCATATGCATTGTGGATTGCTTTTACATCCGTTGTTGTTGTGTAGTCGTTGTTGGTGTCGAGCCTCACGTGATGGTTGTGTAACTACAGTGATGTGTAGTCCCACCGGTAGTGACTACTAGAAGAGTACGTTGATGTGTAGTCTCACTGGAAAACTACTAGTCGAAACGGTGATGTGTAGTCCCACCGTGTTTTGGTTGTGCTTGTGCAAACCATGTAATTGTGTTGTTGTGTTTCCTTTCGTGCATTTAAATGGTTTACTTATCTTTTAAGAAACATGTTTTGAAAATTGCATGGTTGACGAGTTTTTAGAGCTTCACTCACTAAGCTGTGAAGCTTACGCTCTCCTTTTTCCAACATGCAGATTGTTAGAGTTCGGAAGGCAAGTGGGCAAGGGAAGAGCTTTTTGGAGTTCTCGAGTAGCTCAAGTACGATTTAAGTATTTGTAATAATGCCTAGACAATGGGGGTGTAGACTTGTATGGAGTTGGTGCCAAACTCCTTAGTTTGATTTTGTTGATGTTTAGCATGTTGAGTGATGTACATCGTTGAATATGTTTATGATTCTATGTAGTGGATTGTAAACCATGTTTATATTGTTGCTTAAATGCTTTGTGTTTGAAGGCTTAGGACCATATTCCATGAATGCTATGTGTGTTGGTTTAAAGGCATGTAGACTTGATGTGTAATGTATTTTGGTGAATGCTTGAATTTCTTTACGGATGGCCCTTTCATGTATGTTAAGTGTTCGAACATGTTTGTAGTAGGGTGTATGCCTCTAGAGTATGTATTTGCACGTTGTGTCTTGATTCTTGATGTTTGAGGCATGTTGGGGGACGTTTGGAGATATTTAAAACTAATTTTAGAAACACACAGACTGTAGGCGTTTCGGAACGGGTAGGGTTGTTTCGGAACGGGTGTGGTTCCGGGGATACCAGTATCGGAACGCGTCTGGTACGGTTTGGCTACTGTGAACCCCTGTTCCGATACGCGTACCGAAACGGATTGGCTACTGTGAGGGCATGTTCTTTAACGTGTTTCGGAACGTATAGGCAAAAGGGACCCTGTACCGAAACAAGGTGGGACGTATCGGTACGGGTAGTCTGGATTTTAATACTGGGGCCCGTGTATCGAAACGAGTAAGCCTGTTTTGAAACACAAGCCTGTAAATTGGGCTTTTGGCATCTTTGGAGGTCCTCAAGTGTTGGGCTTGGGCCCGAATTGTTGTGTGCTCTCTTGTGAGCCTTTTTTGTAGTCGTTAATGTTTGGTTTGGGCGCGTATATAAGAAAACGGACTAACTCGAATACATGGTAAATTTAAATTAACTTACGTTTCGTCTTCAAAGTCTTGTCTTGTTATCCGTTGTCATTTCACACATAGGATTTAATGATCCATCTAGACAAGATAATTGAAGAAAATTTTCTAGGATTGCTAATCGAAGGGGAGCCTTAACGGGTTTCACTTTGGTTTTCCTCGTGTGACCTGCTCGGACCGGTCAGTCGTCCAGACCGGGACGAGAGGGGTTACATTTGGTGGTATCAGAGCCTGAGGTTTTCGAGACCTCGGGTAGGTAAGTGAGATAAGTTTGATGTGTTATGTGTTGTTATGCCTCGATGAGTGTTTTACCATGTATGTTTGAAGTTTGCTTGCTAGTACGGTGTTTGAAAGCATGTTTTAGTGGCCTTGTTGTTTTTTAAAGGTTAGTCCAATGTCCCCATTGTTAGGTGTTGTTGTCAAAAAAATGGTTTTGGTTTAATGAGCTTGAGAACCTAAGTCCTTGCCCTTTTGCTAACCTAATGTTTTCTTGTGTGTTGTGTGTTTTCTATTTTAGATTCTATCTTGATATGGTGAGACCGAGAGGGCGACCTAGAGCAGGTGATCAAGCACCCGTGGGTGAGCCTCCTATTTCTCATGCTCCCGGTGGTAATGCAGTGGGTGGCGAAGGTAACGTGCCTCAGGCTGGTGCGCAAGTCGGAGGTGATGGTAATGGGCCTCAGGCCGGTGCTAACGTTGGAGGTGTTGGGGCTTAGGCGGGTCAGGGTCCAGCGGGCGCGGACAATGACCCATTTGATTCAGACCATAGCCGGAGCTTTTCAGACAGCTTTGCCCGGTATGCAAGATGCAGTACCACCTCAGGATGCGGGGACATGACTAGCCCGATAAGACATAAGGCTTCTTTTGCAGCTTCAACTACTGCCATGTACTCAACTTCAGTTGTTGATAATGCCACAACATACTGAACAATTGAATTCCAACATATAGGCCCACCACCAAGGGTGAAAGCATACCCAGTTGTAGACCTTCTATCATCCAAATTACCTGCATAGTCTGAATCCACATATCCAACAATCAAAGGATCATGTCGCTGATTGCCGAAAATAATCCGATGTCGCACAGTACCCTTTAAATACCTAAAAATCCACTTGACTAATTCCCAATGTGATCTTCCTGGTTTAGACATGTATTTATAGACTTGACCAACAACATGAGCTAAATCAGGACGAGTACATACAATCGCATACATCAGGCAGCCGACAACACTGGCATAAGGGACCTTTGCCATCTCTTCAATTTCCTTGTCTGTCTTCAGGCACTGTTCGGTAGAAAGCTTAAAGTGATTCGCCCATGGAGTGCTTACAGGCTTTTCTTTGCTCATCCCAAACCTGTCTAACACTTTCTCAACATAGCCTTACTGAGATAACCACACTTTCCTTGAGCCTCTATCTATGTGAATCTCCATTCCAATAATTTTCTTTGCAGCTCCTAAGTCTTTCATATCAAATTCCTGACTCAATAAAGCTTTCAAACTGACAACATCATGCATATACTTTGTAGCCAGCAACATATCATCAACATACAATAGCAGAAAAATAAAAGAACCATCACCAAGGCTTTTAACTTAGACAAAACAATCATACTCACATCGCTTTTAGCCAATCTGAATCATGTAGGATTCGAGTCGCTTGTACCATTGCCGTGGAGACTGCTTCAACCCGTACAAGGATTCTTTAATCCGCAAACCAGATATTCATCTCCGAATTGAATGAACCCTTCTGGCTGTTGCATATAAATATGCTCCTCTAGATCACCATGCAAAAAGAAGTTTTAACATCCATCTACTCTAAATGCAAATCCGAACTACTTACAAGTGCAAGAACTGCTCTGATTGAAGTATGTCTAACCACAAGAGAAAAGATTTCATCATAATCAACTTCTTTTTGCTGTGAAAAACCCTTTGCTACCAATTGAGCCTTGAACTTTTCCCCATCTTTTTCTGATACTGTTGGTTTCCTTTTATACACCCATTTGCAACCTATAGCATTCTTTCCCTCAGGAAGCCTAGCTAGCTCACACATATGATTTTTCTGCAAAGATTCCATCTCATCAACTATTGCAGCCATCCATTTGCTTTTCTCTGGACTAGAGATAGCCCATTGAAAAGTATCCAAATCTTCAATACTAATGTGAAGTGCAAAAGACACCATATCTTCAAAACCCAATATGCATAGAGCCTTTACATTGGTGTGTCTCTCTCTATCTCTGGCTAAATTATAATCCTACAATGAAACTGTATTAGAGTCACCAAAAGTTGAATTCGAACTTTCACCTTTCTCAGTTGTTACTTCTTTCTCAAATGCTCTTGGATACTGTTCGAAATCCACCAGCACCTTGTATCGGTTTTGTTGTAACATGAATTGCTCGTCAAAAATTGAATCTCTACTAATTATTGTTTTCCTTGCAACTGGATCCCAAAACTTGTATCCTTTTACACCTTTCTTGTAGCCCAGAAAGATGCACTTCTTCGATTTTGCATCAAGTTTTGATCTCTCATCACCAGGTACATGCACATAAGCAGGACAACCAAAAATACGTAAGTATGAAAAATCAACTACATTGTCTGTCCATACCTCTTCTGCAACTTTTCCACCCAAAGATGCCCGTGGTGACCTGTTGATGAGATAACATGCCATACTCACAGCTTCTGCCCAGATGTTTTTAGGAAGCCCTACATTTAGTCTCAAGCACTGAGCCCGCTCAACTAATGACATGTTCATCCTTTCAGCAACACCATTTTGTTGTGGCGTCTTTCGCACTGAAAAATGTCTCTGAATCCCATGTTCCTCAAAGAACTTCAGAAATTGCGAATCTGTGTATTCTGTGCCATTATTAGACCTTAAATACTTGATATTTCTACCTGTTTGGTTCTCCACCTCAGCTTTCTTAGAAAAATTGTCAATAAAAGTAACATAATACACAGATCCACCCAATGATAATTCTTTGGTAGGCCCCCATACATCAGAATGCACATAATCGAGAATCCCTTCAGTTTTGTGCTTTCCAGTCATGAAACTGACTTTAGTCTGTTTACCAAGAACACAAAATTCACAAAATTGAGCTTGCAACTTTTGACACCATGCAACACATTTCTTTTATGCAATTCAACCATTCCACGTTCACTAAGATGACCAAGACGCATATGCCACAATTTTGTATTATCATCATATGACTCAACAGAATGAGCTCCACTTACAACTGTACTCCCTAACAATTTGTAGATATTCCTTGCAGTTATCTTTCCTTTCATCACAGTCAATGCACCTTTAACATCCTAATGGTTTCTCTATCCTCATCAGCTTTAGGAATTAAACCATTCTTATGCAAAGTGCCCAAAGAAATTAGACTCTTTTTCAAATCCGGTATATTCCTAACATCACATAATGTTCTAACAGTACCATCATACATCTTAATTCTGACTTCACTAATACCGACAATATTGAAACATCTATCATCACCTAAATAGACAGAACCAGAATTAACAAACATAAAGGTAGAAAACCACTATCTGTTAGGTGTTATATGATAAGAGCATCCTGAATTAAGAATCCAAACATCCACGAACTGAGTTGTTGAAATAGAAAGCATATCACCATCATTGCAATCCAAATTCTCATTTAATTACACCACATTCATAGTTTTAGATGATGCATCATGTTTATCATCTAACTCCTTTTCCCACTTTAGACAGTCTCGCTTCATATGTCCTAGATTCGTGAACTTGTAGCAACGAAACGTCTTCTTGCCTATGGAATTTGATCTAGAATTCTGTTTTCCAGAATGCTCCTTCTCTGACTTTCTTCCACGATCGTGATTACCCTTAACATATAAACCATCAGCGTGAGAGCTTTCGCCTGTATTCTGCCTTCGCTGGTTGTGGGCCAACAAGGCTGCTATAATCTCTTCAACTTTGATTGTTTCTTTCCCATATGTAAGAGTAGTCACCATGTGTTCATAAGAAGAAGGCAACAAACACAACAGAGTCATTTCTTTGTCTTCATCTTCAATCTTCACATCAAGTTGAGTTAAATCGGTGATTATTTGATTGAAGATATTCACGTGCTGCACCAAATCCTGACCTTCCTCCATCTTCAACCCATACAAATTCTGCTTTAGAAACAATTTATTTGTCAGAGACTTGGACATCAACTGACTTTCCAACTTTCTCCATATCTCTCTTGGAGACGTCAGATCCATAACGTGATACATAATCTCATATGCCAAACATAATCTTAAGGTTACAGTTGCTCGTTGTTGCAGTTCTTCCCATTCGTCGTTCTCTATCGACGCTGGTTTTGTAGATCGTAAAGCCTTTAAAATCCCTTGTTGTGCTAACAGATCCTTTACCCTCGTCTGCCATAATCCGAAGTTACCTTCACCATTGAACTTGACCACTTCGAATTTCGCACTGGACATAGCTATCGCAACCAGGCTCTTGATACCAGTTGTTATGCACACAACAAACGAAAAAAAATCAAACAAGCAAGAACAAAAGAGATTTAACGAGGTTTAGTAGTGTGCTTACGTCCTCGGGGAGCAATGAGTAGCTGTTTTCGTTTATTTAATCAATGGTCCTTAGGTTACAAATAACACATCTATTTATAGACCTGGTATATTTACAAAGATACCCCGTACTGTATCGGGGGGTGTAACACCCTATTATATTGGCAAAATAAAATATGAGAAAGTCAAAAAAAAATAGTTTTGCTGCTATGGAGAATTGAACCCTTGACTTGGAGCTTTGTAATCCCGTGCTTTAACCACCTGAGCTAAGACATCTTTTGGTCTTAGTTTCCAATAGTTTTTATGTAAGCTATGTACGGTGTTCATTACCAAAATTTAATAAGTTAGATCTGACCTCTTCTCTATCCACTTTATGGATATCCCTTTAGGAGTGGAAAACCCATAAAGTTCTAAACTTTCTCCCCCAACCCCCCCTTCACCGATCTAACTCCGATATGCCCTCACCACCGCTCCGTGCACTCCACCGCCGCCGTCAGTGTGAGCCCCGTCAGCCCCTGAACCGCTTTCCGTCAACCACGCGCGACGTCGGCCGGCCGTTTGCGATAGAAAACGAATCTAGAAGTTTAAAGGTTTCGACCGCCACCGTTCTCATTTCTGGCCGTTCCCGACGTCGGCTCACCTCACCGTGGGCACAGTCGAGCTCCTCGCGTCCCGATCTATAAAACCAATGTAAGTCACCTCCGTTTTGCCGTCGTTTTGCCACTCGTCGGAGTAGCGCAACCTTCCGGCGAGATTTGGATTTAGGGGTAAGATCCGGCTAAATTTCGACGAGTTTTTGGCATGTTGGTTCGTGTAATGTTGTATATAGCTGAAACATTTCGTTTTTGCAGGTGAATCGGGCGATTTCGACATTCTCCGGCGACTTTTCCGACGGCCGTCCGGTGACCGGAAATTTTGGGTGAGTGAACCGGACTAAACCGTCCAACCCGGTCTGAACCAGTCCAACCCGGTCCGAACTGGCCCAAATCCAAACTGAGCCCAAAACCCGACCCGTTGACCCGGCCTGTCTGCTCGACCCGAAAACCCGAACCGAGTTAACCCGAGTCAACTCGTCTGAGTCAACCTGAGTCAACTCGTTCGAGTCAGCCCGAGTCAACTCAGTTGACTGATGATGTCAGCGCTGACCTATGATGACGTCAGCATTGACTCTGACCCTTGTTGACAATTGATCTGTTAACGTCAGCGTTGACCTGCTGACGTCAGCGTTGACTTTGACCGTTGACCAAAAAGTCAGCTTTTCCGAAATCTCTCGTTTTATGTTTTTCGACGTTCTGAGTTTGATTTTGAAGCCCGTTTTGTAAAATTCCAACCCGAAAGCCTCCAAATCTGACCTCGAACCCAAACTTGTATATGTATTTAATTATTCAGTTAGGAACTTTGTGAATAAGGTCTGATCTTGGAGTTTATGTATTTGAAGGTGTTCAAAGTTCCTTGTATCCGAGATGTAAGGGACGTCAAATTTGGGTTCGAGTGTGATCGAATGAAGTATCATGAATCGACCGGTGTAGCTCGAAGTTGAGGTAATACATTACTACTTCTTGTATGCTTTATGATACATAGTGGTATCCGGTAAACACATGCATGATGGTGTTTAAGCGTATGATTAATTCTGTTAATGCCTAATTGAATATGAAAAAGGGTAGTAAACTAATTGAGACTAGTGCTCGGTTAGAAAGATAAGTGACTTAAAAGAACTTTCGAGATATAAGAATGATTGATAAGACTGTGATGCTCTAAGTTAAGAGATGATGAAAATACCTTGAGAGTAATGCGATATGAGATTTTACGCTTTATCTGATAAACAACTGATTCATCGGAAATTCTCGTTATACCGGAATGACCTAGTAATAAGAATTGCATCTCCGGAAATGTTAACACTTAAGCTATTCCTGAATTCTGAATAATCTTTGAAGACAAATTTACAAGAATTTGTCGCATGTTCAGAGCTACCAATGGTGTGATTATCAAACTGTCTAAAGCTTCTGAAATGACAAAGAGGATTGAAAATATTAATAAGGCAGAATTAATCGGAACAATGTGATGACAAAAAAAGGGGGATTGAATTACCCTCGGGCACTAGATGCCAAAAATTTACCGAAATGATGATTATACCCTCAAGATCATAAATGAATGAGTAGTTGGAGCAACCGAAAGGCTCAGAATTATTGTAACACCCTCGGATATGAAGTATCTAAAATACTTGCGAATGCTGAAAGTGACTGAAGGTACCTCTAAGATTGGAATAAGGAAGACCAATAAAGCTAGACAATATAATGATTCTAGTGGAAATTCACGGCCTGTGTTTGTTGGTCGTTCCTGATATTATCGTAATTTTGGAAAGATACCATGTGGTGACATGTTCGGGTTAATTGGAGAAAGTACTTAGTTATTGGTAGAGCAACATGTTTCCTCAAAAAGATAAATTTGATGCTATGGAACGAGTTCGGGTGTTATATGCATGTTCAGGAATTTGGAAAATTACCGCTTTGATACATGTTTGATCTATTGTAGTAAGTTCAGTGGATGTAAGGTGAAGACGATCTCCTCTGTTGTTACGCTGTAATCAGTTCTGGAAATGATTGCTTAAGAAGTACTTATCCGATCATATTTAAATCTCTGTGTTAATGGTTTCAATTAGTTCAGAGGGACTAGAAAGCTTGATGAGCAGCTAGAATTCCTGAATTCGGTACATCACTGTTTATACCTTGTTGGTTCAATTTACCAAATTACCCCCGAAGGTCAGCATGACCAACAATACCCTTGTAAGCGTTAGCGATCAAATCACTCTTGATATACCTGAAATCCCAATGATTTTGATGCATCAACTTCCGATGTTGTTTTGACCCGTCTTATCGAACTCCCCTATTCGTAGGGACCTCGTTCCGAAATTAGTCTAATTGCCAAATGTCATCTTTCTGATATCTATCTAGTACCTCTAAGAAATAAACTATGGCATAAAGCGCGTGCCATGTATCTGTAAATAATTTATGTTCTAAATCAATATCATATGCTTAAAATTTAAAAGTATGATACTGTAGTTCGAAAGGAAGCAATTCTCTGACTTCTGATATGAAAAATATATCTGATATATGACATTGAATACGAAGTAATAATAATGATAATAAAATAATTTTGTTATATGTCTTCTGGCATAAAAATAGATTTGATATCTATTTTCGGTAATATTGTCTTCTCAATATAAACTGAAATCATCTGGGGTATATTATCTAGGATATGAATGATGATCTGTAGGCTCAGCACTGGTAAGTCCTTCTGGACCTAAGCTCCTACGCCCAATGGGCCTAGGGTAAGTCTTTCTGGACCTAAGGTATTCCCTTAGGTAGGCTCCTACGCCTCAGGCCTAGGGTAAGACCTTCTGTATGCAGTTCAGGGGGATTGCATTCTGTAGTTCGGTTGGAGGGTAGTTAAGTAAATTAATAAAATTTTCTGATATCTTCTGACACATACCTTACTAAATTAATATATCAAAGTGAACTTCAGTAAACTTACAATCCGCGCCTAATGAACCACTCTGGACTCCTTGATTCAATTTCTGAAATCTGAATCTCTTTGAATCTCCAGCTTTAGACTCGTCTCATATGATTTGAGTGAGTGAATGAAGAGAAACTCTGTTACCTTCTAACACGATGATCATAAAATATCGAACCGTAAATTGGGTATAGTTGTTTAGTTCTTCACGAAATGTTAAATTTATTATATACCTGCTTGTGATTTTAGCATTCGTTGGTAGTTTGTATTACTGAGCTTCTCGAAGCTCACGTTGTTTTTACCATCACAGGTTAAAGGATCGACCAGGTTGCAACTACCAACGTTGGTACAAGAGTTTCTTCGGCTTTCTCGCGGAGTACGGTACCTGTGTAATTAAGGGGCATGTATGTCACGTCTTGTATTATATATTTGAGTCTGAAATATGTTTTCGTAACCTGTATCATGGTTTTGTTTTATTGTCTGAAAGATTTATGAAATTGTATTTTAATTGAAACTTGATTTATGATTTTAACAGTTTAACAATTTGTTTTTATTTAAAATTTAACAGGGGTCGCTCCGGTGACCTTAATGTAACTTTCTAGGGTCCGTGGTAACGCATAAGCGGGTCCAGGGGGTTACATTTAGTGGTGTTAGAGCTTAGAGTTGCGTCTTTCTGGGTAGATCGGCCGATCGTCTGTCGTAGGGTGTCTGGTCTGTGCATGCCCCTAGATCATAACCGTACTCCTCAGTGCCAAGACTCTGATGTCGAATCTTTTTTTTGAAATAATTGAATCTAAGCTTTCTGTCCGTTGTATCCCGACTCGTAATGACAAGTAATGTCTGTAACATCCGTCTGTGAATTGGATTAACTTTATGAATTTGAATATGGATAGAGAACTTGAGATGGTCTATGCATGTGAAATTGAAGATCTGAATCACGTTAAGAATAAATGTTTGATCATATGAGGTAACCGATATAAGACTGCATGTAACGTAGCTCGGTGATAATGAAATGTTCGAAAATATCCTGATGAATATATATATATATATATGAAAAATGCAGCATGAATCTAAATGAGAGGTGTCTATGAACCCGACGAAAGAATTAACTCGGTAGTTACTCCGTTATGCACAAAGAAAACAATTGTATGACCTTTACGTTGAAGGTAGGTGCAAATCATTTAAAACCTTGCTTATGTTGGTTTGGTTTGGAGGAAGAATTCACTGGAAGTGTGGCATGTTGTGTAGTTATACATATCATCCCTGACTGACATTCGGTGTTACGTCTTGATTCTGGAAGGCTCTGTTGGAAGCCTCAAGCATTCGTCTGGGTTTTAAGGACAGTTCTTCGTCCGTAAATTGATGGTCAGCCTAGTTGAGTTATGAATAAAATTTTGGGTAGTATAAGTGATGTCTCTGATAGTTAGGAAAGCTTATTAGTCCTAATTAAGATCGTTTATGATAAAGGTTATGAGACAAGTGTTTGCTTAGCACCATGAAGTTCGATAAGAATCCAAATATTTTTTTTATTCTGATTAGTTTGTCGGAGATGTATGATGGGATAACAATGGGTCTAAGAATAGTTTGAGTGACTGAGAAAATTGCAGATTGATCTATGATCGACTGAGAGTCCTGAGAAACAGTGATACCATGAAGGAATAGTTTCAGTACAAGAAGAGTGATGAGAGAGCAGTTTTTGCATTTCGTCGACTTGGGTAAATTTCGAGGACGAAATTTCTTTTAAGGAGGGGAGAATTGTAACACCCTATTATATTGGCAAAATAAAATATGAGAAAGTCAAAAAAAAAAGTTTTGCTGCTATGGAGAATTGAACCCTTAACTTGGAGCTTTGTAATCCCGTGCTTTAACCACCTGAGCTAAGACATTTTTTGGTCTTAGTTTCCAATAGTTTTTATGTAAGCTATGTACGGTGTTCATTACCAAAATTTAATAAGTCAGATCTGACCTCTTCTCTATCCACTTTATGGATATCCCTTTAGGAGTGGAAAACCCAGAAAGTTCTAAACTTTCTCCCCAAACCCCCCTTCACCGATCTAACTCCGATATGACCTCACCGCCGCTCCGTGCACTCCACCGCCGCCGTCAGTGTGAGCCCCGTCAGCCCCTGAACCGCTTTCCGTCAACCACGCGCGACGTCGGCCGACCGTTTGCGATAGTAAACGAATCTGGAAGTTTAAAGGTTTTGACCGCCACTGTTCTCATTTCCGGCCGTTCCCGACGTCGGCTCGCCTCACCGTGGGCACAGTCGAGCTCCTCGCGTCCCGATCTACAAAACCAATGTAAGTCACCTCCGTTTTGCCGTCGTTTTGCCCCTCGTCGGAGTAGCGCAACCTTCCGGCGAGATTTGGATTTAGGGGTAAGATCCGGCTAAATTTCGACGAGTTTTTGGCATGTTGGTTCGTGTAATGTTGTATATAGCTGAAACATTTCGGTTTTGCAGGTGAATCGGGCGATTCCGACATTCTCCGGCGACTTTTCCGACGGCCGTCCGGTGACCAGAAATTTTGGGTGAGTGAACCGGACTGAACCGTCCAACCCGGTCTGAACTGGCCCAAACCCAAACCGAGCCCAAAACCCGACCCGTTGACCCGGCTTGTCTGCTCGACCCGAAAACCC
Organism: Hibiscus tridactylites; assembly: GCA_958450335.1. Lineage (NCBI taxonomy): Eukaryota > Viridiplantae > Streptophyta > Magnoliopsida > Malvales > Malvaceae > Hibiscus > Hibiscus tridactylites. Next base: position 37,455,289 of record OY288290.1, read on the forward strand.
GAACCGAGTCAACCCGAGTCAACTCGTCTGAGTCAACCCGAGTCAACTCGTCCGAGTCAGCCCGAGTCAACTCCGTTGACTGATGACGTCAGCGTTGACCTATGATGACATCAGCGTTGACTCTGACCCCTGTTGACAATTGACCTGCTGACGTCAGCGTTGACTTTGACCGTTGACCAAAAAGTCAGCTTTTCCGAAATCTCTCGTTTTATGTTTTTCGACGTTCTGAGTTTGATTTTGAAGCCCGTTTTGTAAAATTCCAACCCGAAAGCCTCCAAATCTGACCTCGAACCCAAACTTGTATATATATTTAATTATTCAGTTAAGAACTTTGTGAATAAGGTCTGATCTTGGAGTTTGTGTATTTGAAGGTGTTCAAAGTTCCTTGTATCCGAGATGAAAGGGACGTCAAATTTGGGTTCGAGTGTGATCGAATGATGTATCATGAATCGACCGGTGTAGCTCGGAGTTGAGGTAATACATTACTACTTCTTGTATGCTTTATGATACATAGTGGTATCCGGTAAACACATGCATGATGGTGTTTAAGCATATGATTAATTCTGTTAATGCCTAATTGAATATAAAAAAGGGTAGTAAACTAGTTGAGACTAGTGCTCGGTTAGAAAGATAAGTGACTTAAAAGAACTTTCGAGATCTAAGAATGATTGATAAGACTGTGATGCTCTAAATTTGGGTTTTGCTTGTTAATGATTTAAATTTCTGAAATACTAAGTTAAGAGATGATGAAAATACCTTGAGAGTAATGCGATATGAGATTTTACGCTTTATCTGATAAACAACTGATTCATCGGAAATTCTCGTTATACTGGAATGACCTAGTAATAAGAATTGCATCTCCGGAAATGTTAACACTTAAGCTATTCCTGAATTCTGAATAATCTTCAAAGACAAATTTACAAGAATTTGTCGCATGTTCAGAGCTACCAATGGTGTGATTATCAAACTGTCTAAAGCTTCTGAAATGACAAAGAGGATTGAAAATATTAATAAGGCAGAATTAATCGGAACAATGTGATGACAAAAAAAGGGGGATTGAATTACCCTCGGGTACTAGATGCCAAAAATTTACCGAAATGATGATTATACCCTCGAGATCATAAATGAATGAGTAGTTGGAGCAACCGAAAGGCTCAGAATTATTGTAACACCCTCGGATATGAAGTATCTAAAATACTTGCGAATGTTGAAAGTGACTGAAGGTACCTCTAAGACTGGAATAAGGAAGACCAATAAAGCTAGACAATATAATGATTCTAGTGGAAATTCACGGCCTGTGTTTGTTGGTCGTTCCTGATATTATCGTAATTTTGGAAAGATACCATGTGGTGACATGTTTGGGTTAATTGGAGAAAGTACTCAGTTATTGGTAGAGCAACATGTTTCCTCAAAAAGATAAATTTGATGCTATGGAACGAGTTCGGGTGTTTTATGCATGTTCAGGAATTTGGAAAATTACCGCTTTGATACATTTTTGATCTATTGTAGTAAGTTCAATGGATGTAAGGTGAAGACGATCTCCTCTGTTGTTACGCTGTAATCAGTTCTGGAAATGATTGCTTAAGAAGTACTTATCCGATCATATTTAAATCTCTGTGTTAATGGTTTCAATTAGTTTAGAGGGACTAGAAAGCTTGATGAGCAGCTAGAATTCCTGAATTCGGTACATCACTGTTTATACCTTGTTGGTTCAATTTACCAAATTACCCCCGAAGGTCAGCATGACCAACAATACCCTTGTAAGCGTTAGCGATCAAATCACTCTCGATATACCTGAAATCCCAATGATTTTGATGCATCAACTTCCGATGTTGTTTTGACCCGTCTTATCGAACTCCCCTATTCGTAGGGACCTCGTTCCGAAATTAGTCTAATTGCCAAATGTCATCTTTCTGATATCTATCTAGTACCTCTAAGAAATAAACTGTGGCATAAAGCGCGTGCCATGTATCTGTAAATAATTTATGTTCTAAATCAATATCATATGCTTAAAATTTAAAAGTATGATACTATAGTTCGAAAGGAAGCAATTCTCTGACTTCTGATATGAAAAATATATCTGATATATGACATTGAATACGAAGTAATAATAATGATAATAAAATAATTTTGTTATATGTCTTTTGGTATAAAAATAGATTTGATATCTATTTTCGGTAATATTGTCTTCTTAATATAAACTGAAATCATCTGGGGTATATTATCTAGGATATGAATGATGATCTGTAGGCTCAGCGCTGGTAAGTCCTTCTGGACCTAAGCTCCTACGCCCAATGGGCCTAGGGTAAGTCTTTCTGGACCTAAGGTATTCCCTTAGGTAGGCTCCTACGCCTCAGGCCTAAGGTAAGACCTTCTGTATGCAGTTCAGGGGGATTGCATTCTGTAGTTCGGTTGGAGGGTAGTTAAGTAAATTAATAAAATTTTCTGATATCTTCTGACACATACCTTACTAAATTAATATATCAAAGTGAACTTCAGTAAACTTACAATCCGCGCCTAATGAACCACTCTGGACTCCTTGATTCAATTTCTGAAATCTGAATCTCTTTGAATCTCCAGCTTTAGACTCGTCTCATATGATTTGAGTGAGTGAATGAAGAGCAACTCTGTTACCTTCTAACACGATGATCATAAAATATCGAACCGTAAATTGGGTATAGTTGTTCAGTTCTTCACGAAATGTTAAGTTTATCATATATCTACTTGTGATTTTAGCATTCGTTGGTAGTTTGTATTACTCAGCTTCTCGAAGCTCACGTTGTTTTTACCATCACAGGTTAAAGGATCGACCAGGTTGCAACTACCAACGTTGGTACAAGAGTTTCTTCGGCTTTCTCGCGGAGTACGGTACCTGTGTAATTAAGGGGCATGTATGTCACGTCTTGTATTATATATTTGAGTCTGAAATATGTTTTCGTAACCTGTATCATGGTTTTGTTTTATTGTCTGAAAGATTTATGAAATTGTATTTTAATTAAAACTTGATTTATGATTTTAACAGTTTAACAATTTGTTTTTATTTAAAATTTAACATGGGTCGCTCCGGTGACCTTAATGTAACTTTCTAGGGTTCGTGGTAACGCATAAGCGGGTCCAGGGGGTTACAGGGGGCTTCGCCTCTGCATTCCCAACCCACTTAATCCGAGCCCACCGAAAACTCGAGTTCTCCTTTGATAGATAGATGCTCTCGCTCCGTAAAGCCTAAAGAACAATTGATGAAGTGCCTAATGAGGTGGGGGTAAGCCTCTTTATATATCCCCATACATCCAAGTCCTATTCTAACTACGATAAGGAATACTACTCCCCGAAGGATTAAAACAATTGTAATCCTAGTTAAAGTAGCCAACATCTGTCCTTTTATATTATATGAGTCATACTTAACAATATCCAATGCAACAATGTCAAAGGAAGCGTGAGATGTTCTTGGGAAGTCCTTTAAAGGAGTAGAGAAAGTGAAGAAGATTCATCTCCAAACATTAAGAAGTGAATTTGAAGCACTTTGAAAGAGTGAATTAGAGACCATATTTGATTACTTTTCTAGAGTGCAAGTTGTTGTTAACAAGTTGAAGAGGAATGGTGAAGAGATAATCGAGGTCCGAGTAATTAAAAAGATTCTTCGTTCTTTAAATCCAAAATTTGAGCACATTGTTGTTGTTATTGAAGAATCCAAGGATTTGGAAACTATGTCCATTGATCAATTATGTGGTTCACTGCAAGCTTATGATGAGAGGTTAAATAGAAGCAAAACCGACTCTATAGAGCATATGTTGCAAGCGAGGCTTTCCCTTCGATCCAAGGGAGAAGTAAGTGAACAAGGTGTAGCTCGTCCAAAAGGCCCTGGAAGAGGACGTGGACGAAGCAGGGGACGCATACAAGGAACGAGAGGTGGTCGAAATTCATTCCAGAATAATGAAAAGGGCCAAAACTCAACAAGAGGTTGTGGCGTGGAAGAGGCAATAATGGGAACAAAAGATTTGACAAATCCCATATACTATGCTAGATTTGTAAAAAATTTGGTCACTACGTTTCAGAATGCTGGGAGAGGAATGAAGAAACTGGTGAAAAGGCAAACCCAGTGGAGACAAAAGAAGACACTGATGAGGCGAATCAAAATGATGGTTATTGGTACCTTGATACTAGTGCTAGAAATCATGTGTGGTGATAAGGAAAAGTTTATAACATTAAAAGAGCATTCTAGCGAAATCACATTTGGAGAATCTTCCAAAATTGAAATCAAAGGCAAATGTATTGTCTTAATTTCTCTAAAAAATGCAGACCATAAACTTGTCATTGACATATACTATGTTCTAAAATTAAAATATAATATTTTAAGTTTGGGACAACTCTTAGAAAAAGGCTATGAGATTCAAATGAAAAATCATAGTCTTACTCGAAGTGACGAAAATGCCAGACATATTGCAAGAGTTGCTACGACAAAAAATCAAATATTCTTGTTAAATATTAAAGTAGACACAACCATGTGTTTGAAGGCATGTGTAAAAGATTCATCTTGTCTTTGGCATATGAGATATGGGCATTTTAATTTCGGTGGTCTTAATGATCTTGGAGAAAAGAAGATGGTAAAAGGTCTTCCCCCCATCAAACATTTGGAGCAACTATGTGAAGCTTGTGTCATTGGCAAGCACGCAAGGAAGAGCTTTCCAAAGCAATCATCTTCTAGAGCAACAATGCCACTTCAACTTGTACATGCAGATTTGTGTGGACCTATCAAGCCATCGTCTCTTGGTAAAAGTAATTATTTCTTACTTTTTACTGATGATTTTAGTAGGAAATCATGGGCCTATTTTCTTAAAAAGAAATATAAAGCTTTTAAGAAACTTAAAAGCTTTAGAATAATGGTGGAAAATCAAAGTGGTTATATGATCAAAGCCTTGAGAACTGATAGAGGAGGTGAATTCACTTCAAAAAAATTTAACGTGTTTTGTTTGAACCATGGAATCCATCATCCTTTACTAGCTCCTAGAACTCTACAACAAAATGGTGTGGTAGAGAGGAAGAATAGAACAATTATCAATATGGCTAGAAGTATGTTGAAAAGCAAACAAATGCCTAATGAGTTTTGGGCAGAAGTTGTTTCTTGTGCAGTTTATCTTGCCCAAAGGTGTCCCACCAAGAGCTTGATGAATAAAACGCCTCAAGAAGCTTAGAGTGGAAGGAATCCTTGTGTTTCTGATTTGCGAGTCTTTGGGAGTATTTCCTACGCTCAGATTCCTGAACAAGAAATAATCAAGCTTGATGATAGAAGTAGAAGATATGCTTTTATTGGATATGACTCAAACTCGAAATGATATAAGTTGTTCCAGCCAGATACAAGGTAGGTGGTCATTACCAGAGATGTGGAGTTTGTTGAACAAAATACTTGGAATTGGAATGCACCCAAAGAAGACTTGTATGACTTCTTTCCATACTTTGGCACTGAAAATGATGAGATGGAAAGTCATCCACCACAACCAACAATATACGATTTAATAGAGATTTCTGAAGTAGATACTAATGTAGGAGAAGTTATTCCAATGGTTCGAAGATCAACAAGAGGAGGAGATTGCCAGAAAGGTACAAGAATTATTATTTAGAAAATATTGATAATCCTTCACTTTTATGTTTTTTTACAGAAAATGAACCATTCAATTTTAAAGAAGTTGTAAAAGAGGAGAAATGACGATGAGCTATGGAGGAAGAAATCAATGTTATCGAGAAGAATAGAACTTGGTAGTTATCTACCTTACCTGAAGGTCACAGACCTATCAGTGTAAAGTGGATCTTTAAAACAAAGAAATCTGCTACTGAAGAAGTGGAGAGGTATAAGGCAAGACTTGTTACAAAAGGCTACACGCAGAAGCAAGGAGTAGATTATGATGAGGTCATTACAAGGAAATGCACCTTTAGTGACAGTAAAAGTTGTCGCTAAAAATATTAAATTTAAACACTAGAATATATAGTGACAAACTTTTCAAGTCGTCACATGTCGTCACTAATAACCCCGTCACTATTATATTAGTGACAAATGCATTAAAATTTGTCACAATTGTACATTTTTATTGTGACCAAATGTTCGACATTATTATCAATAGAAAATGTGATGAATTTGTTTGACACTAAAAATAATTTTTTGACCAATAATGTTGTCACACTAAGTATTTTTTGTGGCCAAATATTCGACACTATTATCCTTAAAAATTGTGATGAATTTATTTAACACAAAAAATATATTTTGTGACTAAGAAAAAAAAGGTCGCAATAACACTTTTTGTGACCAAATATTCGACACTATAATTAGTGAAAAATATAATAAATTAAATAGTACAATAATTTTTTAAAATATGACCAATTCGTTTGACACTAAAAATTAAGTTGTTATCAAAATTGTTATCATGATAATTGTTTTCTTTTAATGAGTATATTATCTCTAATTGTATTTTTAATAGTTATAGGAAAGTTTTTTACATATTTGTTTTCTGAAGAAAAATATCTATTCACTAGTTATGTACAAATTATTTAGATATCGTCGTCACTAATCGATTAATAATTTTTCGCATCTAAATTTTTTAATTATTAAAATAATAAAATATACATGAAGCAATGTATATACATATTAAATTACAAAATATTGTTGTACAAAAATATATTCACTTTCAAAAGTTAGTAAGTCAACTAAAGTGTAATTAATGTAAAACATAAAAAAATAATATCTAAAATAAACTTCTAGCTAATTATTCCACACCAAAGCTTACTCTTTAGCATTTTTCTAACAAAAATAAACAATAAGAGAAATAATAAGTTAATTAGTATATAAAATTAAATATGTCATTCATAACAAATTCAAAACTAACACTTCATTAGTAAAATATGCAAATAAATTCCTTGTTGCGGTTCTATGATTTGTTTCTCAATAGCTTTTCCTTGAGTTACGCGTGTTCGCGTTGAACTTCTATGTTTTTTTTAAGTTATATGTTAGACTTCTCTTGTTGACCAATAGAATTGAACAAAGATCATAGAACTGCCCATTTTACAACTACAAAAAGTAAAATATTAACAAAAAAAAGTTAAAAGAGAAACAAGTAATTGAAACACATCAAAATATGAACAAATAATATTGTATGATGTATGCTTCGAAAATTATGTAATGACAGTGATGTTTAGCGCTTTTAGTAAATAATAATCACTAATTGAGCTAGGAAAATATAAGTATTTTAGCATACACAAGCATTGCACGCTAACCCACAATAAAATTCTATCCTACCAAAGAGTCTAAAAAATCATCTATCAAAACACCACAACACTCTTAACATAACAAATCTTGAAAAAAAGACCTTATAATCATAGACACTCAAACATCAATATACATATTATCCGCTCTTATATCCCAAAATTCACATGACATATAAACAATTAAACTACATCCTACACAATCCACTCACATCTCGCCCACGAATTCATTCATGTAAAATTTATAAAATAGAGTGTATGTAAACATAAAAAAAATGAAATTGTCATTATTCTAAATAATCATGAAAAAACAATTAACTTGTTTTTTTCAATAAACAAAATAAAGTTTCAAATCTTACTTGATAGGAAAAATCAATGATAAATACATGGATGCTATTCTACAAAACTAAAAGAAAGGAAAAAAAAGAAAAATAAATTACCAGATATGAGTTCTTGAATATCTAACATTGCAGTAGGAAGAAAAAATGTATGGTTATGTGATACAAAAATATGTTCAAAGAAAATTTTAAGTAGGATTCTATAATAATTTTTAGGGTTTTATTTTAATTATAATTCATATTAAAAAATATTGGCATTTAAGTTTGCCGTTTCTTTTCAAAACCATTATCTTATCCTTTTTTGAAAAATATAATTAATAATATTAAATATATCATGGGATAATATCTCAGTGGAGATCGTGGTTAGCCTTATCATTTCATTATTTTAACAACAATTCACGATTTTATAATAGCTTATTCACTTATAATTTAAAAATTATAGTAATTAATAAAATTAAAATATATTATGGGATAATGTTTCCTAATGGCATTAAATATATTATTTTTTATAATAATTATATTTACGGTAATAAATTTAAAATCTTATATATAAAAAGTTTAATGCGATATAACATACTCCCTCTGTCCCATTAATTTTGTCAATTATTAACTTTTTTGGGTCAAATTTTTTAAACTTTGACCTATTATTATATAAAATGTATTATTGAAAAAATATAAAAAAATATATTTTATAAACTTTCAATCAAGTAGTTTTAAAATATATATTTTATAAAATGTAATTGTTTAAAATATTTAAAATAATCATGGTCAAAGTTTAAAAATGTTGACTTTTAAAAAGTCAATAAGGGACAAAATTAATGGGACGGAAGGAGTAATATTTTTAATATTTATATATTTTAATAAGAAAAATACTTTTATACACACAAGCCTTTTCATTTTAGGGTTTAGATATTTAGGTTGTGGTTTAGGGTTTAGGGGTTTAGGTTGTAGAACATAGAATTTAAAGTTTATGGTTAGAAATTAGAGTTTATGGTTTAAGGTTTAGATTTTAGGGTATTAGGGCAAGAGATTTATGTTCTAGATTTTATAGCTTAAATATGAACGGTTGTGTAAATTTTTTTACACAACTTGTGTATCAAAATATAACCCTTTTAATAACTATATAATTATGTTTTTTTAAAAATTGGGTTAAATATACTTTTTTGGGTAAATTATACAATCCATTTTATGGTTCATGTTCGAGATTTGAGGCTCTCCCTCTTAATAATGTTACCTCCAAGATTCAAACTCAATTTTTCTCCTTAGAAGAGCGAACTTGCCTTGGTATTGCATCCAACCCTTGTTGGTAGGTTAAATATAATTTTCAAAATTCATAATATACAAGCTTTTTAAATACAAATATTTAATCTACTTATGGCCGAAAAACGAAGGGTTCCATAGTTATTAAAAATTATTTGTAAAGTAAATATTATTTTTACAAATTAATCGTACACTAAGAACTAGATTGTCAAGTAGGCTTAGTCAAACTAGAAAATGACAAGTAAGCTTAATCAAAATTATAAAATTAAGGTTACAGTGATATGGTTTTTAAATAGGCACAAGTACTTGATTATATGAAATTAATTTTATAGTGACAAAATTTTATTGTACGATCAATAATAGTGATTAATTGATAAATCGTGTCTGTTACATTACTTACGACAAATTTGAGGATTTTTTTATTGATGAAATGATATCGACAAGTGTAATTCATCACAATTATACAACTACAATGACGATATACTTGAGATAAAAATTTAAAATTGTCACAAGCATACCACTATAAAATGGTAAATTTAATAGTGACATATTGTTATTCACACAATTATGAATGATAATAGTGACTACTTAATATGTTGTTACAATTACATATTTTAATGGGAAATATATTGTTGGTGTCAATTTGAGCATATTATTAGTGACAAATTAATAATGACAATTTATTTTGGTCACAATAAAACACTATTAGTGACGAGTTACATGTGATGTAATTGAAATTAGTCACAATTATTACAAAAAGAATGACCAAATAGTTATAAGTCACAATTACTCATTTCAGTAGTGACACAAACATTATTTTGTCAGAAATAACCTACTTTCTGTGATGAAATTTTTTGTCGTCACGACTAAATTGTCACTAAAAATTTTATTTGTTGTAGTGCTTCTGTTGCCCATATAGAAACAATTAGATTGCTAATTTTCATTGCTGCTCAGTACAAGTGGAAGATTCACCAGCTTGATGTGAAGTCAATTTTTTTCAATGGCTTTCTTAAAGAAGAAATTTCTGTTGAACAACCAGAAGGTTTCGTCATTGAAGAACAAGAAGAGAAAGTCTTGAAGTTGAAGAAGGTATTGTGTGGCCTAAAACAAGCACCGAGAGCATGGAATAACCGAATTGACAAGTATTTTCAAGATAGTAGATTTAAAAGGTGCACTCATAAGTATGCCCTTTATGTTAAAAATTTAAAAACATGATTTCTTCCTTGTTTGTCTCTATGTAGATGATCTTATCTTCTTAGGGAACAACCCGACAATGATTGAAGATTTCAAAATGAGTATGTCAAAAGAATTTGAAATGACTGAATTAGGCCTTATGTCCTATTACTTGGGTCTTGAGGTGATGCAGACTGATGCTGAAATTTTTATTTCTTAAGAAAGTTGTTGCAAGAAGGTGCTTGGGAAATTTAATATGCTTGGTTGTAAACCTGTGAACACCCCAATGGAATGTTCAATGAATCTTTCCATATTTGATGAAGGAAAGAAAGTAGATCTTATGATGTACAGAAGTCTCATGGGGAGCTTAAGGTACCTAACCTTTACAAGACCTGATATTCTTTTTGATGTTGGACTTGTTTGTCGTTTCATAAAAAATCCCCCATCTTCCAATTTAAAGGCAACAAAAAGAATTCTTCGTTATCTGAAATGTACTCTTAATTATGGCTTATTTTATGGATCATCAAATACATTTGAGATTGTGGGATACTGTGATAATGATTTTGGAGGAGATAAAGATGATAGAAAAAGCACAAGCGGATATGTATTTTTCATGAGAAATACATCTGTCTCATGGAGTTATAAAAAGCAATCAATTGTCACACTTTCTAGTTGCGAAGCTGACTATGTTGCTGCAACATCTTGTGCTTGTCATGCTATTTGGCTACGGAGATTATTGATTGAAATTAATCTCTTAGAAGAAAAGGCTACGAAGATTTTGATTGATAATAAGTCTGCTCAAGCTCTTGCAAACAAATGTTCCATGGTCGAAGCAAACATATTGACACACGATATCACTTTATTCGTGAATGTGTTGAAAAGAAAGAAGTGAAGCTAGATTATATAAGTTCTCTTGACCAAGTTGCAGATATTTTCACCAAGCCCCGAAGTATAATATATTCTGCAAGTTCCGAAGGTTGTTAGGAGTCGGTAAGAATAAAGTTTAAGGGGATGTTAGAAATAAACTTGCTTTTAATTCATATCAATTTAATTAATTAAACCTATGTATACAATGAAGTATAATATATTCTGCAAGTTGCGAAGCTTTAAACCCACTTTATTAACTAGAAGAGTTACTTATAATTAATTTAATTTAAGTTTACTATGCATTCTCATCGCTATAAATAGCCATTATGTTATACAATGAAAATGTGAAAAATAAAAAAGAAAATTTCTAAAGTTATTTAATCCCTTCTTCATTTTTATTGTGTGAGTTCACAAATTTATTTTTCCAACATGGCTATGGTTGGGAAGAGATGAGAGAACTATTGGAGGCATCATTGCGGAGAATTTTAACTTTTAAGCAATGTGTGCACATGTGATCAGAAATGATTTATTGTGATTTACATCTTACTCCGAGATGGATGAGGTCAACATATTATTAGTTAGTGATTAATTTGAGAGACTATCATTGTCATTTCCTTAGTGAGGGTAGGTTAACTCTTTTTATGAGAGACACTAGGGGTTTTTGGGTAAGCTTACGAGGGGAAGATCCAATAATAGTAACGAGTGTTACAGTTAATGTGGTCATATTGCATGGTAATAGATCATTGTTGTATATTGAATGTCAACACTTCAAGGAGAGATAGGCACACACCAATGCATTACACCTTCACCATTATCCACCATTTGCACTTCTATGTCAACATTTCGAGGAGAGCTAGGCACACACCATTTGCACCTTCACCATTATCCACTCAAGTAATCACACACAAACTCCTCTCATGTATCCCTTTACTTTTCTGTGTTGTGCTCACAGTAGCAGTCACATTTAGTAATATCCATACAATCCTTGTGGGATCGATATCTAGCACAACTCTATTTTGGTCCCTTTATTACTTCGTACATGTATGCTTTCACTATTTGTGCTTACATTTAGCCCGCATCAAATTTTTGGTGTCGTTTCTATAGATTAGTGTATATTACTTTTTTGTTACTGTTACTGTTTCTACATTTATTTTCCACTAAATTAACTAACTTTGTTTTATTATTTATTTTATTGTAGTAAGATCGGCGCATAACGAAATATCTATATGGAAAAAAATTTCGGTGGTTGGAATTTTGATAGGGAGAAACCACATTATGAAGCACGTCAAAATGTTGTCTTCACATAACTCTCCACACAACTTCATTTATTGAGAAACATGTCTATACAAATGGAATTGCATCGAAATTTCAAAGCAAAAACCATTAGCCCCAATTTCTAGTGTTTATTGTGGTACTAAGAACGTATTTAATGATTGTCCTTACAACCATGATTCGGTACCGTATATGCAAGGATGGACCTAGAGGGGGGCTGAAGGGGGCGGTCGCCCCACTAAAAATTTGAAATTCCTATATGATTTCGAAGTTTTTTAGAAATTTCCTACTGAAAATCTATTTCCCACCCCTAAAATTTTATAAGTTCGCCCCTATTAGAATTTCATATGTTCGTCCCCCTAACATAAAGTTCTACATTTGTCCCTATGTATATGGACAAAGCATCAGGTGTGTGGCCATAATACGCTCATCTACATAGCAATTATAGTTCAAAGTGGGAGCATTGACAAAATATATCTTGGCATTGATTAGTGACTAGTTTTGTCACTATTTTCATGCTAATTATGCTCAATTGGTTTCTTTGTGGTGCTAAATTATGTCTCATTACGTGATTTACTGTGCAGGACCTCGCTGCTGCGAAATATTACGAAAAGGCCGAAATCCGCGATTTCTAGATTCACGGTCGGATTAATGGGCATGAATTGGGGCATTAATGCACTGACTCGGCAACACGTCAGCGGATGGCGTCAGCAGTACGAGAGGATGACGTCAGTAACAGTGATGACCAGATGATGACGTGGTGGATTCGATTTGATTCCATAGTCAAAGGCTAAAGCGATGATTCGATTCCAACGAGAGGAATAAAAAGCACTCAAATAACTTCAGCTTTTTTCCCTCAGTTTTCTAAGCTTAATTTCAAAATCAAAACCATTTCAAAACTAAAGATTGACTTTGGTTAGGATGTTGTTTTTGGTTAAATATGTGGGAGGAAGGATCGGCTATTGAAGCACATTCAGCTTCCTGGGAACACACTTAGTTAATTGATTACTAAGAGAAAATTGAGATCGAAACTGTTGTTATTGAAACAACATCCGAGTCGGGTTTTTGCAAGAACTTTAAAACCGTTTATTTTTAACAGCGATAGCCGCGATTAATCTAACCAGAAAACTGGAATCTAAAATATTGATTTTAGATTATCGGTTTACCGGAGAAAAAAAAAGTCTCAAGGATTGATCCTTAGAGGCAAGTAACCGACGTGAATCTTTAAGTAAAACCATTTTCCAATGATATGATAAAATTGAGTCAAAGTAAAAGCCCGGAGCTAGTATTTATTATATTGATTTCACTTCATTTTGATATTATCTACAATTTTTATTTTTACTTAAATTCTACAAATCACCCCATTTTCTACTTAAACATCATTCAACTCTCTTCTTGGCTCACCGATCATGTGAACATAAATTAGGAAGTTTTCTTAGTCCCTGTGGGATTGACCCTTCACTTTTACTACATTTAACTTCCTATATTGATTAATTGAGAATAAGGAATTATTTTGACGCAAAAACGACACGTGTCAGGCATAGTCAAGGAGATGAATATTATCATAACCGTTTTAGCTATGCTCCCACGTCAAAATTGCTATATTAGAACAACCACCTTATATAGTAGCCTAATTTTTGGTGGCCGCATCCAGCCAGAATTTTTTTCCACATCTATTCCTCTATTAGGGTTTGTTGATATTTGATATGGGAAGTTCAGTTTTGTTAGCCTTGGATTCAGAATATGGGTTGCTGAAACTGTTGTTAGGCTGTTGAGTTGTTGGGTTTGTTAGGTTGTTAGGCCTGTTCGATATAACATATTGGTGGTTATTATACCAAGTCTGTTATCCTTGGGCTATATAAATGATGGGTCTTGTAACCCTTTGGTCTTATCGTTTTTTATTCCTTGTGTAATGGCTTACATTTCTTAAAGGTTATTTCTAGATATTTTACTTTGACGTTGTTGAATATCCATATGGATAACAGCTGTATTCAACTTTCTTGAAATTAAAATCAACCATTTACACATCATTTATTCTTGTTTGTTTACAAGTTAATATGGTGTTATTCGCTCAGTCATCGATCCACATTCCAATCCTATTTTCGATTCGCTTTCGCTCTTCTTCTCTGATTTCTTTTCTCTGGGACAAATTACTTAAATATTGTTGTGAGAAATTTTTTTCCCAAAGTATTGCACTGTGTAGATTAATTCCAGAACTATGGTAGTTTGAACAGTGCATTGAAGTCGGATTCATCTGGTGTCGACTTTGAAGTTTTTTTCTAAAGTCGGATTCACCTGGTGCCGACTTTGAGATTTTTTTATGAAATTATTATAAAGTCGGATTCAGCTGGTGCCGACTTTGAATTTTTTATTCGATTCCTGTTTAAAGTCGGATTCAGCTGGGGTGGTCTTTTGGTGATGTGCAATATTTTGGGAAATAATATTGAACCTACAATATTTTGGGAAAAAAAAAACCCACAACAATATCTATGTAAATTATCCTTTTCTCTGATTTGGTGGTTCTTTTCCTCTATCCTTGTTCGATTTAGATTTGCTATACTTCTATTGTGGCCGTTCGTTTTTAATTATGCCGAGCCCAGTTGTCCAAGCCTTCGGTGAAGATGATAGTGCTGGATATGGTGGGGGTCGAGCCTTCACCAACAAAAGAGTCAATGTTCTGTTAGATAAGACCAACTTTCTCGTTTGGAGGCAGCAGATCCTTCTCACGGTTCGCAACCACCGTCTTGAGAAATTCTTTAATGGCACGTTTGTGGCTCCGCAGGCCACAGTCCGATCGACAGCTAGTGTTCAAGTTCCGAATGATGACTATGGAACGTGGGTTGCTTAGGATAGTCATGAGCATTTCCATGTTATCTTAGTTTGTTGGGGCTGACACGTCGGCTAAAATATGGAAGATTGCTGTTGAATATTTTAGCAGTCGCTCAACAACCACAATCATGAGCCTTCATTTAAAACTTAGATCTATTCGAAAAGGGGACTTCAGAATGCGAACGTACATCTCCAAAGTCAAGGAGATCTGTGATGCCTTGGCGTCCTGTGGAAGTTCGATGTCCACAACAGAACACATTGCATCCATTTTGAATGGATTACCAATCGAGTATAGACCGTTTGTGGAAGTTATAACAGTAAGACGAGATCTTTTTACCATCAATAATGTCACTGCAATTCTTGTTGATGTTGAAGCCCAACAGACGATGTATGATCAGAATCTGCCTATTTCGATGAGTGCACACAATGTCCAGTTTTCAACCTTCTCTTGAGCTAAGTTGCACTGATACGGATACGGATACGGATACGGATACGGATACGGATACGGATACAGATACGGATACGGATACGGATACGGATACGGATACGGATACGGGGACGGGGACGGGGACGGGAAACGGCAATTTCCAAAATTACAGGGTACGGGGACGGCAAGGGTACGGCAAAAATAAAATAAAATTTAAAAAATATATATATATATAATAATTAAAATTCATAATATAATAAGGTAAAAAAAAATAAAGAAAATAGTAATGTCAAATATCCTTAATAACATGTTATATTGTTGAATAACAAACACAATCACATCAAAGGATTTAAGAAAATCACAACAAAACAAACAAAATTCATAATCAAGTTATATTGTTCAACAATCAACAAACAAAATTCATAATCCGATTATATTGTTCAACAACAAACAAACAAAATGCATAATCCGATTGTTCAACAACAAACAAACAAAATGCATAATCCGGTTACATTGTTCAACAACAAACAAAATCACATCAAAGTTTCAAAACAACATAGTCCACATAATGCAAATCCGTAAAAGAGTGCAAGAAACAAAATAGCAACAATTAATCAATCATTGTTAACATCCTCCAAGATTAATTCACTCTCCAAATCCGGTTCATCGAGTGAAAGTTCCGCAAACTCCAAATAGCCCACATCTCCTAGAGAATCGAATGCATCTCCACCAACATCCCACATCTTGGTTTTCTCATCCTC
This sequence comes from Hibiscus tridactylites, assembly GCA_958450335.1. Lineage (NCBI taxonomy): Eukaryota > Viridiplantae > Streptophyta > Magnoliopsida > Malvales > Malvaceae > Hibiscus > Hibiscus tridactylites. Next base: position 37,471,464 of record OY288290.1, read on the forward strand.
ATATTGACTAGAATTCCTTGATAAAAGGCGGAGGTTGTAATGGATATAAACCAAATCTTCGGCACGACTTGGATTTAACTTATTCCTTCTAAGTGAGTGAATGAAAGAATAAGTACTCCAGTTTCTTTCACAACAAGATGATGAAGTAGGTTGTCCAAGCACTTTGAAAGCCAAAGATTGGAGCAAAGGAGTTTCGGCACCAAAGTTAGCCCACCAACTCTTCGGATCCGAAGAATACCTCTTTGTAAGAGAAATCAAATCTTCAAAAGGTCCACTCTTAAGTGAGAAATTGGCATACTCATCCAAGACTTTGTCATAATCATCCTCATTTGGAAATAGCCTACGGAAGTACTTCATTCTCTCTCGAGATATTTCACCATCTCTATGAGGAGCAACCCTACTAAGATCCTCGGTTAACCAACCATCACTATAAAACCTACAACATTTAAAAAATATATTTATATAAAGGAACTAAAATTTAAGAATATATAAAATTAAAAGCTAACAAGATTATATACCTTGGATTTAATGAGTGAGCTAGGCAATGGAGAGGAGTATAACTCTTTGTCCAACGAGCTATAAGAATCTCGTAAACAACATGATAAAAAGGACTAAAGTCTGAAGGGCCACGAAATTCCTTCTTGTAAATTTCAAGCTTCACCTTTTCAATCATAGAATCCCACATCTCATATACCAAATAAAGGCATGGTTTATCAGTGTCGCATACTCTAAGCATGTCATAGATAGGCGTTGTGAAATCAATGATGTAACTCACCTTATCCCACCAATCATCACTCACAAGCTTTTCCTTCACAAAGTTTGCCTTTCCCGTGTCATCCTCTTTATAAGAAGCCTATTCATCACTTATCACCATTGCTTGAAGTCCTCGTTTGATGAGCTTAAACCTTTTAAGCATCACAATGATCGAGGCAAAACGAGTATCGGCAACTGAAAGCAACTTAAGAGGACTAAATTTCTGAAAGATTACCAACCTCATGCTGTGGTTCATGATAAAATTCTTGATTTGTACAGCATCTCCATGAATTTCTGTAATCCAATTGCACAAGTCATATGTTTCTTCATTTCCCTCGATGTTTTTTGCCGAACAAATATTCTTCAATGCAAGATTAAGAGTATGAACAACACATGGTGTCCAATAGATGTGAGGATACATGCTCTCAATAACCTCTCCTGCTCCCTTGCAATTAGCTGCATTATCAGTAATAACTTGCACCACATTTTGGTGACCTACCTCATCAATCACTTCTTTCATCAAATTAGCAATGAAGACTTTATCCTTAACTTCACCAGAACAATTTACAGCCTTGAGAAACATAGGTCCATTTCCGGAAGTAGCCATGAAGTTAATGAGAGGCTTTCTTGTTGGATCACTCCAACCATCACACACAATAGTCACTCCTTTTTCTTGCCAAGTTGCTTTAATTGGTTGTAGAAGCTTCTCAACATTATTCTTCTCTTTGAGGAGCAATGAGGTTCGCAACTTATTGTAACCAGGGGGCACATAACCGCCTATGTCGTGAGTTGCAGCGAAAGTAAAAGCCCTTTGATAATGAGGATTCCTAGCAAGATTGAAGGGCAATCCACCGGTATAAAATATTCTTGCAATTTCTTCATCTAATTGAGCCCTCACATTCATGTTGAATGATTTAGCAATAGGCGATAAGTTGGATTTTCTCTTTTTAGAAGAAGATTCAATTGCAATTCCACTTTGACATTGACTAGGCAAGGGAACTTCTCTAGATGCTCCTTGTTTCTTTCTCTTCTCCCAATCCTCTAACAATGTCAACATCTCAAGCTTTTGGTTTTTAGTCACTTTCTTGCAAATTGCAACCCCTTCTCCTGAAATTTGAAGCAAATGGGCCTTCACTCTAGTATAACTTCCGTTACGAGTTTCACCACAAATATTACATCGGTAATTCCAAGTTCCTCCAGTAGCCCCCCGTTTTTCCAATTTTGTCACGTAATTCCATAGTGGAGAAGAATTGTCATTTTGTACCGATGAAATCGATCCACCCCCGCTAGCACTTCCACTTCCACTACTAGCAAAATTAGGCTCATCGCCACTTTGGGATGCCATATTTTAACTAATTCAACTGTTAACATTAAAAAAATAACAGTTAAAAAAAGAAAATCATGATAAACAATGCCAAGATTAATACCATAAGTGCAATCGAAAAATTAGTTAAAGAAAATTAAAGGCAAACTTAACACACAACAGAGGAAAATGGTTCATTACTAATATTAACAATTACAACCTATGAAGCACTGGTACTTAAAAAGTCTTTGATATAAGGCACTTCCAAGCAGGCTACATCAGTTTAGATGGGATATTGATGATCACTAATTCATTTCTTATTGTTTTACATTCCCTTTATAAGAAAAATAAGAGTAATGTATTTTCTGGGAAGTTCATAACTAAGTGTTCTCAGGGTAACATGATATTCAATGCAATTCCAGTATAGAAAAAGCCCAAGAAAAGAACTAGAAATTCTTATTATGGTAGTCAAGGCAACTTACATTTGAAAGTCGGAATGGACAAATTTTAGGCCTTCCCCAACGTCAATCGCTAAACAAATTATATGTGGTCTTTAATTCTTTATTTTTGGTTATCAAAAATGTATGTGAACAACAAGATAATTGGATAATTTTGTCTCTGATGATTGATGATGAACAACAATAATCATGGTATTTAATTAGAATCCAAGAAACAAATCCAATGCCATAATTCATTAAAGATTAGTAGAGCAGAGAGGCATCAAAATCAAATTTCTTGTTTGTAAAACTTTGACATTAATTGCCTTCCCTAAGCTTGTGAGGATGCGCATCAAAATCAAATCTCATGTCACCATTCATGAAGCAAAGACTCGACAGAGTATACTATTGGAACAAAGAAACTTTTACTTTCAATAAATTTATACCGGTGGATCCAATAATGGGGCAGCAGCAAAAAGCCAAAAACAGTAAAAAAAATACCTGAAGAGGCTGATCGGAACTCTGTCGCCGTCCAAGGAGAATCCGGCGCCGGTCTTGTGTCCCCGACGGCCGACGTTGAGAGGTTGCTGTGAGAGTCAGTGAGTCACGATAGAAAGTTGAGACTTGAGAGCCTGAGATGTCGATGGCCGATGGGTTCTAACTCTGAAATTAAAAAAATTAGGGCACTTAAAATTGGGATTTTGGGTTTTTTTTTAATTTTTTAAGTAGAAAATGACGGAAACGTCCCCGAAACGTCCCCAACCCCTTTGACCGTACCTGGTTGCATTTTGACCGTACCCAGAAATTTTGAGACGTCCCCGAGACGTCCCCGCGCTGTCCCCGCGTCGTCCCCGTCCCAGCAACGTATCAGGGACGCGAAACGGCCTCAAATAGCCGTACCAGTGCTTCATAGCTCTTGAGATATGTTTGGCAATGACACAAGGACTAGTCGACCTCCGTCGAATTATGGTGGACAAGGTCGATTTCGCAACCGGTTTCAATGCTAGTTATGTGGCAAGTTGGGGCATCTCGTGGACCGCTATTATCATAGGTTTGACAAGAGTTTTGTCGGGGTTACTACCAATGCCAATAGGCCTCGTAATTTTTATGGTTCTTCATCATTACATATGTGTTATGTTGATACATCTAACACATCTCCAGCTTATAATACTACAGGAATGATAGCTGGTTGTACTTAGAATATTCCAAGTGCTACATCCTCCTCTTGTCATTCTGAGCTATGGTTTGTTGACACAGGGCCACGCACTGTCTCACCTAATGCGTCTGCATCTCATCAGTGCTCCGAAGTTTGCTTTCGGTAATGGTCTCCCAATCTCTAAAATTGGTCACACTTATCTCACCATTGATTCAAGGTCTTTAGTCTTACGTAATCTTTTAATTGTGCCTAATATAACTAAAAATTTGCTTTTAGTCTCGAAGTTTGCTAGAGATAATGGTGTCTACTTCGAGTTTTATGCCAATACTTGTGTTGTTCGTGATGAACGTACTAAAGAAGTCTTGTTGCACGGAGTTTAAGAAGGTGGTCTTTATGCTTTCAATAATCATGCTACTGTTGCTGGCGAAGTTCGGATAGAGTCCAGCCTCAGTCTGTGTTCCTGATGATGTTAGTCATGCTGAACTAAACTTTATTCATACCGTTATCCCTGATGTAGAGCTTTGGCATCGTCTGTTGGGTCATCTTGCCCATGCCACGCTGACCAAAGTACTTAAAAGTTGTAATATTTCATTCGAAAGCAATAAAGAATTTTTTTGTTCAGCTTGTCAACAAGGGAAAAGTCATAAATTACCATTTTTTAAACTCTGAATCAGTGTATACTAAGCCCTTTCAACTTGTGTTCACAAACTTATGAGGTCATGCTCATGTATCCTGTAAAGGATACAATTATTATGTTGCGTTTGTAGACGCTTATTTTCGTCATACATGGCTGTTTTTTTTTTGCATAAAAACAAGTCGCAATCTGTGCTGGCATATAAACAGTTTGCACATATGGTACACACTCAGTTTGATGCTCAAATTAAATAAGTGCAAATTGATTGGGGTGAGAGTTTAAAAGTCTGTCAAGTGTTCTTGTTGCCACAGGAGTTGGTCATCGTTTAACTTGCCCGCATACATCAGAACATAACGACATCGTCGAGCGAAAACACTGTCATGTCATTGAACTTGCTCTTACACTCCTAGCTCAAGCGACGATGCTCGAAAACGGCGCCAAAAACTTGTTGCTTGCGTGCGATGTACTATAAATTATACACAAATATGATGCAATTATACATGTCGAACGAGTAATAAAGTGAGTGGGTGAGTATCGTCTTCACAGGGATTGGAGGTATTCACGGTTTGCTGTAACAATATTGAATGAACTTTTTTCAGGTGAGAATGCTATAGTAAAAGAGATGGTGTAGAATAATGTTGTAGCAAAATAGTGTAAAGAAATATGAGATAATAATATGATGAACAAATCCCATTTCGTATGCGAAACTCACTGCGGAATAACTGGATGGGAATGATGGACAACCTAAACTAAGCTTCTTAACAATACTAAGGCTCTTCAGTTATCTTCTATGCTAGGCGGGATTTGCTAAAATAGTTCCTACACTATCTCTAGACAGAGAGCTGGGAGTCAGAAATGCTACAGCCATACCTCTCGGCGTAAACTCTTAACACTCCCCTACCCTTTACGAACTATCCTTTTTAGCCCTTGAAACCTATCACTTATCTCTAAGGTAGGTTAGAGTCTGCCTCTCGACAGTCACTCCATTCCTTATGGGGTTTTAAGGCTAGCTCTCTCGATTACTAACCTCAACAAACACTTAAACAACAAACAACTCTCGAGGGCTCTTACAACTTTAAGGAAATAAAACGCATAAGCAAAGCATAGAACATGATAAACACTGGAAAACTATAGCAAGCATTAAAAAGTACTCAAAATAAAATCATCCATCAAACCCAAGCCACCTAAAACAGTTCGTGGCTGGGTAATATCATCCAACGTATCAATGTGATAACATCCCCAAAGATAAAGATATAAACAGGAAATGCTAAAGCGACAAAAAGAAAGGTGAACTCCCTCTCCGCCTTGGACTGCCCGACTGTCTTAGGCCCACCGCCTCTCTCAAGGCTGGCGAGGCCACTACTTGGAGCTTCAACGATGGATGACACCAAGTTGGAGAAGATAAAGAAGAACACTTATATCTCCTTGTTCAGCTTACAACTTTCTCTCTTTGCTCTCTTCTGCCCTCTTCTCTTTTTTTCCATGCTTCTCTCCCTCTTTATATAGTGGAGGCTTCTAGGATTTTGTGCCCTAAAGATTCCATGATAATCCCAAGGAATATCCACCGACAAGATCTTCCACGAGGGGACAAGGAGGACAGTCTGCAGGTGGGTACCGACTGCTGCACATGTCAGGTTGTCCCTTTCTGCATATTCACGTGCTTCTGCAGCTCACGTGTCTTCACAGCTCACGTGTTGGCTAATATCCACTTCCACTATGCTATAGCAATTCTCGGTGCCAGCTTTCTCTCGCTAGACTTCCTTTCTGCGCATTATTAAACACAAAACCAACCTTCCGAGCAGTGCCCCTCAACATGGACTAATAACCAGTAAAAATAAAGATGCACCCAGAAGAAGAAAATGCAACCTAAATGCAGTCTAAATGCTATGATATGGGCTCAAGAACAGGCAAATGCTATAGCAAAAAGGTATTAAAACAAGGATATTCATGCAGTTATCAATAGTAAATTTAAAAGGTGCACTCATGAGTATGCACTTTATGTTAAAAATCCAAAAACATGATATCTTCCTTGTTTTTCTCTACGTAGATGATCTTATCTTCTTAGGGAATAACCCGACAATGATTGAAGATTTCAAAATGAGTATGTCAAAAGAATTTGAAATGAATGAATTAGGCCTTATGTCCTATTACTTGGGTCTTGAGGTGATGCAGACTGATGCATGAATTTTTATTTCTCAAGAAAGTTATTGCAAGAAGGTTCTTGGGAAATTCAATATGCTTGGTTGTAAACATGTGAACACCCCAATGGAATGTTCAATGAATCTTTCCATATTTGATGAAGGAAAGAAAGTACATCCTATGATGTACAGAAGTCTCATGAGGAGCTTAAGGTACCTAACCTCTACAAGACCTGATATTCTTTTTGATGTTGGACTTGTTTGTCGTTTCATGGAAAATCCCCCATCTTCCAATTTAAAGGCGACAAAAAGAATTCTTCGTTATCTCAAATGTACTCTTAATTATGACTTGTTTTATCGAGCATCAAATACGTTTGAGCTTTTGGGATATTGTGATAATGATTTTGGAGGAGATAAAGATGATAGAAAAAGCACATGCAGATATGTATTTTTTATGAGAGATACAATTGTCTCATGAAGTTCTAAGAAGCAACCAATTGTCACACTTTCTAGTTGCAAAGCTGACTATGTTGCTGCTACATCTTGTGCTTGTCATGCTATTTGGCTACAGAGATTATTTGTTGAAATTAATCTCTTAGAAGAAAAGGCTACGGAGATTTTGATTGATAACAAGTCTGCTTAATCTCTTGCAAAGAATCCAATGTTCCATGGTCGAAGCAAACATATTGACACACGATATCACTTTATTCGTGAATTTGTTGAAAAGAAAGAAGTGAAACTAGATTACATAAGTTCGCTTGACCAAGTTGTATATATTTTCACCAAGCCCTGAAGTATAATATATTCTGCAAGTTCCGATGGTTGCTAGGAGTTGGTAAGAATCAAGTTTGAAGAGGATGTTAGAAATAAACTTGCTTTTAATTCATATCAATTTAATTAATAAAAAGTATGGATTTTATTGAGCTTTAAACCCACTTTATTAATTAGAAGAGTTACTTATAATTAATTTAATTTAAGTTTACTATGCATTCTCATCGCTATAAATAGCATTATGTTATACGATGAAAATGTGGAAAATAAGAAGAAAATTTCTGAAGTTATTTAATCACTTCTTCCTTTTTATTGTATGAGTTCACAAATTTATTTTTCCAACATGGCTATGGTTGGTAAGAGATGAGAGAACTATTGAAGGTATCATTGCAGAGAATTTCAACTTTTAAGCAATGTGTGTACATGTGATTAGAAATGATTTTATTGTGATTTACATCTTACTCCGAGAAGGATAAGGGCAACATATTATTAGTTAATGATTAAGTTGAGAGACTATGAGTAGATTGAGAGATTATCATTGTCATTTCCCTAGTGGGGGTAGGTTAACTCTTTTTATTAGAGACATTGGGGGGTTTTGGGCAAGCTTACGAGGGGAAGATCCAAAATTAGTAACGAGTGTTACACTTAATGTGGTCACATTGCATGGTAATAGATCACTGTTGTATATTGGTTGTCAACACTTCGAGGAGAGGTAGGCACACACCAATGCATTACACCTTCACCATTATCCACCATTTGCACTTCTATGTCAACACTTCGAGGAGAGCTAGGCACACACCATTTGCACCTTCACCATTATACACTCAAGTAATCACACACAAACTCCTCTCATGTATCCTTTTACTTTTCTGTGTTGTGCTCACAGTAGCAGTCACATTTAGTAATATCCATACAATCCTTGTGAGATCGATATCTAGCACATTCTTGTTTTGGTCACTTTATTACTTCGTACATGTATGCTTGCACTATTTGTGCTTACATTTAGCCCGCATAAAATTTTTTCTATCGTTTCTTTAGATTAGTGTATATTACTTTTTCGTTATTGTTACTATCTACATTTATTTTCCACTAAATTAACTAACTTTGTTTTATTATTTATTTTATTGTAGTAAGATCGGTGCATAACGAAATATCTATATGGAAAAAAAATTCGGAGGTTGGAATTTTGATAGGGAGAAACCACGTTATGAAGCACGTCAAAATGTTGTCTTCACATAACTCTCAACACAACTTCATTCATTGAGAAACATGTCTATACAAAAGGAATTGCATCAAAATTTCAAAGTAAAACCATTAGCCCCAATTTCTAGTGTTTATTGTGGTACTAAAAACGTATTTAATGATTGTCCTTACAAACCTGATTCAGTACCGTATTTGCAAGGATGGACCTAGAGAGGGCTAGAGGGGGCGGTCGCCCCACTAAAAATTTGAAATTCCTTTATGATTTAGAAATTTTTTTAGAAATTTGCTATTGAAAATCTATTTCCCCCCTAAAATTTTATAAGTTCGCCCCTCTTAGAATTTCATATGTTCGTCCCCCTAACATAAAGTTCTGCATATGTCCCTACGTATATGGACAAAGCATCAGGTGTGTGGCCACAATACACTCATCTTCACAAGAATTACAGTTCAAAGTGGGAGCATCGACAAAATATATCTCGGCATAGTCAAGGAGGTGAATATTATCATAACCATTTTAGCTATGCCCCCACTTCAAAATTGCTATATTAGAACAACCACCTTATATAGCAGCCTTATTTGTGGTGCCCGCATCCAACCAGACAATTTTTTTACATATATTCCTCTATTAGAGATTGTTGATATTTGATATAGGAAGTTCAGTTCTGTTAGCCTTGGATTTAGAATATGGGTTGCTGAATTTGTTGTTAGGTTGTTGAGTTGTTGGGTTTGTTAAGGTTGTTAGGCTCGTTCGATAGAACATATTGGTGGTTATTATACCAAGTCTGTTATCCTTGGGCTATATAAATGATGGGTCTTGTAACCCTTTGGTCTTATCGTTTTCTATTCCTAGTGTAATGGCTAGGGATGTAAAAACAGGTCAACAGTTGGGTTTCAGGTCGGGCTCTGTCAGGTCGGGTCAAATCGGTTACAGGTCATTTCGGGTCATTTTTTGTTTTGACTCGATTCGGTTCGGGTTCGGGTTCATTTCGGGTCGGTTTCATTTCAGGTCGGGTTCAATTCAGGTCGGGTTCATTTCGGGTCGGGTTCATTTCAGGTCGGGTTCATTTCAGGTCGGTTCATTTCAGGTCGGGTCAAAACGGTTAATTGACAGGCTGATTTCAGGTCGGTTTCGTTTCAGGTCGGGTTCATTTCAGGTCGGTTTCGTTTCAGGTCGGGTTCGTTTCAGGTCGGTTTCATTTCAGGTCAGGTTCTTTTCAGGTCGGTTTTGTTTCAGGTCGGGTTCATTTCAGGTCGGTTTCGTTTCAGGTCGGGTTCATTTCAGGTCGGGTTCATTTCAGGTCGGGTTCCTTCGGGTTTATGGTTTATTGTGTTATGTGTATTATATATATTGACGGATTACGATTTTTATTTTTATGGTTTAGGGTTTAGGGTTTAGGGTTAGGGGATTACGTATATGTGATATATATATATATATATATATAGTTGGTACTATTGGATTTATTTTAGGGTTTAGGGTTTAGGGTTTGGGGTTTGGGGTTTGGGGTTTAGGGATCTTAAATTAATACAAACATACCTACATTAATTATATATATTGATGGATTATGGTTTTTAGGGTTTAGGGTTTAGGGTTTACTGATCTTAAATTAATACAAACATGCCTACATTAATTATATATATATATATATATATATTGATGGATTATGGTTTTTAGGGTGTAGGGTTTAGGGTTTAATGTTTAGGGTTTAGTGTTTAGGGTTTACTGATCTTAAATTAATACAAACATGTCTACATTAATTATATATATTGATGGATTATGGTTTTTAGGGTTTAGGGTTTAGGGTTTAGGGTTTAATGATCTTAAATTAATACAAACATGCCTACATTAATTATATATATATATATTGATGGATTATGGTTTTTAGGGTTTAGGGTTTAGGGTTTAGGGTTTAGTGTTTAGGGTTTACTGATCTTAAATTAATACAAACATGCCTACATTAATTATATATATATTGATGGATTATGGTTTTTAGGGTTTAGGGTTTAGAGTTTAGGGTTTAATGATCTTAAATTAATACAAACATGCCTACATTAATTATATATATATATATATATATATATATATATATATTGATGGATTATGGTTTTTAGGGTTTAGAGTTTAAGGGTTTAAGGGTTTAGTGTTTAGGGTTTAGTGATCTTAAATTAATACAAACATGCCTACATTAATTATATATATATATTGATGGATTATGGTTTTTAGGGTTTAGAGTTTAGGGTTTAGGGTTTATTGATCTTAAATTAATACAAACATACCTACATGTATTATATATATATATTGATGGATTATGGTTTTTAGGGTTTAGGGTTTAGGGTGTAGGGTTTAGGGTTTAGTGTTTAGGGTTTACTAATCTTAAATTAATACAAACATGCCTACATTAATTATATATATTGATGGATTATGGTTTTTAGGGTTTATGGTTTAAGGTTTATGGTTTAATGATCTTAAATTAATACAAACACGCCTACATTAATTATATATATATATATTGATGGATTATGGTTTTTAGGGTTTAGGGTTTAGGGTTTAAGGGTTTAGTG